>JBBCBC010000024.1:976498-1337613 GCA_037126765.1 Stenogyne calaminthoides | reverse complement strand
GTCTGTATCGGTTCTCAAGAGTAGAAATCGAGAATGCAATAAACTACGGAACAGAAAAGAAGTGCTTGGGAAGAGGCAGTGCTGGGCTGGTGTACAAGGGCATGCTTCCCAGTGGACAGTTAGTAGCAATCAAGAAGATATTCAAGAGCAACACGTTAGATTCGTTTAGTAGAGAAATCGCAGGTCTTTCAAGAGTTAGGCATCCAAACCTCGTATGTCTCTTCGGCTGTTGCATTGAGGATGGGGAACAGTATCTGGTATACGAGTATTGCCATAATGGAAACCTATCGCAACATCTTCTACGTACGTCGCTTTTTGTATTATACTAGATATTTTTGCTTTTCGTCGTTTACTGGTTCATGACCGTTTATTTATGTATACAGGGAAAGACACTGTCCTAACATGGGAGATGAGAGTCAAGATTTTAAGGGACTGTGCATTTGCTCTTAAGTATCTCCATACTCACATAAATGGATGCATCGTTCACAGAGATATTAAGGTATATATCTTGCATAAGAACATTATGAAATCGACAAAAACATCAAGATAAAACTCAGTTCCCAGAAATTTTATGGTGAACTCAGTAATACTGTTCAGTATACGAAGTAATACTGTTTAGCATATGAAGTATCACAGATAAGTGATTTTGAGAAGAATCACACATACAATCAAACATTTTTAAGAACATGATGCTCCGTATGCTAAATTGTGTTACTTTGTATACCAAACAGTATTAATTTGAAGAAGAGAGTTCACGTGAACCTACTTCACAGGAGATCTACTCCAGAAAACCAACTATATGTACAGAATGGTGGTTGATGTTTTGATTCTGGACTTTGCAGCTAACGAACATTCTTCTGACTCGTGAAATGGAACCAAAACTGTCGGATTTTGGGCTGGCGAAGATGTTGGGAATGGAGGAGAGCAAAGTGTTTACAGATGTTCGAGGGACGATAGGGTACATGGATCCTGAATATATGAGCAATGCTAAACTAACTAGTGCAAGTGACATCTACAGTTTTGGCATTGTAACTCTGCAACTTTTGTCTGGACAACGAGTGATAGAACTCGACCTGGATGCAAGAGATCAGCTCACAAGAAAGGTACACACAGAACACTTAATCACTGGTTCAGACAAACACACACTGATACAGAACAAAGATCTAATTCTTGAAAACGTGCAGGCAAAAGATGTGAACATGGGGAAACGGCCGCTTAAAGATTTTCAAGACCCCAGGATGAAAGGAAACATTGTTACTGTGGATTTCGAGTCGATATTGCAGATAGCTGTGCTCTGTGTAGCCAGTTCGAGCACAGGCCGTCCCACCATAGATTTGGTTCTTGAAGAGCTGGAGAAAGCCTGGAAAAACACACAACTTGAGATGGTTAGTATACTGCTGTTTTCACATACATTTCATGCGTACAAATTTCGATATTGTTTATGACATTATTTGGTTCTTGCAGAGAGCAAGGAAGGAGAAGAACTTATTAGTAACTTCATCCTCAAAATCACAAGTGTGGTGAAGAGATAGAGATACATAATACATACAATGTTTCTCAACCCTTTTTGAGATGCTTTATATAAATAATTGAGTAATTTCTGTAAATACGTGAGACAGGGCGTCATTAGATAGTTATATACTTAGTATGATTTTCTTTTTTGTAATTTCTGTCAGTGCTATGTTGCTTGCTTGAATTTTTACGAGCAAAATGCTAACAACTACTCCCTCCGTCCCAAAAAAACGTGCATTTTTACTGTTTTCACGTGTTTTTGCGAGCGAGTTTTTTATTAGTATTTGAAATGATAAAATAATTTTTAAAGATCCATGCAATAGATGAGAGGTAGATCTATAATACCCTTTTTTAAAAATCACTTTATTATTTAAAATACTAATAAACAATTCGCTCACAAAAATTCGATAATAAAGATGGTGTGCACGTTTTTTCCGGGACGGAAGTAGTATATTATTTCTAATTTACCTTACATTTTGTGCCTTTGCCATTCTTTGCCAAATTCGAACTCAATTATCCAAATGAAATACTATATGCTTGTTTCCTGACTTAACTACCAAATTTAAAATCCAATATAGTCCTGCCAAAAATATTACAAATCGATATAAGATCTCCTCATGTGTAGAGTTTTCAACTGAATATAAAGATCATATATCAAATAAAAAATAAAACTAACAAAAAAAGAATCGATCCAGCCCATTCTCACTTGAGCTCAAAAATTATGGACCGGAACAACCTGGAACTTTTTTGATCGGAAAAAATCTGGTTTCTTTCTATTGGATCAATACAAGCTTAACTGAACTCACCTAACTGCAACTCCAGCAAGACATGCTATAAATTTCCATGCCACATGTTCTTTTTCTCATGGCTTTTCATTCTGTTTCAAAAAGCACTCCAAACTGTAAATCCTAGTTGAATCATATCTCCATATCAAGGATAAATAATGGTATATATACATGGACGATATTACAAGAAGTTAACGTTTGCATTATTTTCTTCTCTGGAGGGGCACTTTCAAGAGTGTTGTGGTGCATATCAACCAAAGTGAGCATCAGATCAGCATCACTCGTATTGATTTTTCAGCCTGTAAATTAGTTTTGACAGATCCTCAACTTTCTATCCTGTCTGTAGAGTTACCATCTTCACCACCTCGTGAAATGATATTCAGGAGAGTCTTGGTGGCTTGACCTACAGCACGAGACGTCATCTTTGCAGCTCCCGCCACCACTGGTTGTAGTGAGATGATAGGAAGGCTAGCCCTTTCCTCAATCATGGCTATTTCACATAAAAGTATGATTTAGTTCAAGAAAAAGCTATTACACAAAACAACACACTTTTTATGTGTGTGTGTGTGTGTGTTTTGGGGTGGGTGACTACTGGATAGAAGAATGAATATCTTACAGACTTACACATAGTTTGTTGGCGAGCACGTGAACCAATTTGTCGAACTCCAGCTTCGGCCGCTTGCACTGCTTGAGCAGATTTGTTGACCCCATCTGATATTTCTTGGCTGAGAAAAAGATGGACAGAACATATAATGAACGTATGCAAACAATTACTAAATATAAGTTGCATAACAACATAATGCACGGGTTTTAAGCTGTAGACAGTGGTCTTGCAATATGCACAGCCGCAAACAATGAATCAATCAAATTACTACACATAACAAGATAACTTGAGTTACTACGAACTGGATTAAGGGCTAGAAAGTGGTCATGCAATCTTCATACAGTTATATCCACATTTCTCATGTTACGAGTCTAAATCCAGAATAGGAGAACACTTCTGCTATTGATAAAAAATCACAACTTGAGGGTAGTCAATTGGTTCTCTATCAAGAATGGCTAGAGAAAAAAAAGGGAAGACTTTGAGTACCTTAAGTCGCTCAATTCAAGTGTCAGATCACTAATTTCCATTCCTGATAGCCTGATTGCAGCCATTGTACTGGGGAGCTCATCACGAGCAGTATCAGCTAATTTTGAAAGCGATATTGCCGCCCTTCGCATTGCCTTTCAAAAGAGAGAACCAAAGACAATTATAAAACCTTGTCTAATTTAAACCACAAAGAATGTATAAGATTGCATCTAAATGTCTATGTCTCCTTTCTAAAGAGAATAATGTTTCCAAAAGTTCCATCTTTTTGAATCTGCTACAGCAATTCCATACCAAATCACTTTCAATATTGTTCCCATGATGAAAATTTTAAAAGACGCGCACCAAGATTCATTACTTCCCCAAATTAATTTCATTATCATAAGATGCATAAAAAATTATTGTCTTCTTAGTAAGAACTTACAAGACTGGAAAATTGTTATACTTACAAATAGTGTTGGCACAGCAGCAACAACAAGGCCAGCGAATGCAATGGATGTCTGTACATCACGAACAGAGCAATTAGGGCAAAACAAAATAAAAAGATAATAAAGATACAAATTGTGAAACCGGGACGAAACATCAAAATAACGAATTCAGGCAAATTGGTAAACAATTCATCGAGGGGGTGAGCGAATTAAAATTACCGTGCAACCAATGAACGCGAGGAGCAAAAAAGCTTGATCTGCTAAATTCAATTTGGGGATTGAAATTATACAAGCAGGAACAGAAGGGCTTCTCACTTCGAAATTGAAAAGCTCATTTCCCCGCCCTGAATCCGGTACCAAATCGGCGGTTTGAGAAGAATACTGCAACGACGCCGTATTGGCATGGGAGTTGTCCGATTTGCATGAGACTCTGAGGCGAAAACGCCGTTGGCTCGGTGGTTTAAGAATGAAAAGAGCGGGCGAGCTTGTTGAAAAAGGAAAAGTGTTAGGTAGAAGAATAGGAGGAGGGTGGGTGGCGAGTAGGCCGCCGGGGGGTTTCATCACTCGCAGAGTGGCGGCGAGGGGTGGGAGATCACTTTGGAAACACAGACGCGATAGTACAACTGTATGAGCGGTAGAAAAAAGAACTGATTTCGTTGCGGGAAGTACAACACTTTATTGCAGGGGGGCTTTTTAGCCTTTTGCTTACTCACAGTTTAAGAACCAAGAACCACGTTTTTTAGATTTATTTTATTTTATTTTTTTGACCGAATTTTTTTCTTATTCTTATTTTCTTTTCATGAAGTTTATAGTGCATTTTTTAAATATATAATTTATTTAATTAAAATATATAGTATAACGTATTTATGCTGAAACATGCAATTTATATTACAAACACAGGTTACATGTTTTAGTGTAAACAAGGTGTATATTTTAATGCAATAAATCGTACGTTTCAAATTACAATATTAAGTATTAGAACATATTAAGTATTTGAACTAATTATTTATAGGTGCAAAAGGCCTATTGTTATCACTCTTCCACTCACTTTTTATAATTACTAATAGGTGCAAAATACTCACAATACCCTTATATTCCCACCAACCTACAAACCTCCACACATTTGTCTGTCGTTCTATTTCTCTATGTCTTCTGTCTCTCTCAAAACTCTCAAACCCTCAAAACTAGACGCCGCTGCGGCGCCGATCCCCACGGTCGTGACGCCACTCCATGTTGCGCCTGCAAGACACGATCACCGCAACCGCAACACCGCGCCCCCAAAAGAGAACGACGCCGCACCCCACATCCCAACGCCGCGCTCCACTTCCGCCGCCGCTACACGCGGCAGCTTCCTCATCCACGGCCCCGACACCCGCCGCGAAACACGACGAAGCCCCCAACCAGAACGACAGTTTTTGGATCTAAATTTAATACAGGTAAATTACGATCTTTGGTTTGTTTATTTAGGAAATATTAATTAGGAAACATTTTTTAAAAATATATTTATTTTCTTTTTTCAGAAGATTGCTCTTTATTTGGATCTTTGGTTTGAAATGTCGGATGGATCCCCTCTCTATTAAGCAAGTGGATATGATGAAGCCATCGATCTGCAGATCATCTTTACGAGAGTTCGATATGGATTTTCAATTTAGATCTCAAATTTTTTTTGATGAAATTTGTTGGATTTTACTCGTTTTGGTGTTGAAATTTTTTGATGAAATTTGTTAGATTCGATTTTTTAAATATTTTGGAAAGGTGGTTATGGATCTGAATATTGGACATGCATATGTGCATGTTGGGTGAGAAGAGTCCGAGTCAAGATTTGCAACTCACTGAGTTCATGATGAAACTCTGTGATGGAAGAGCATCAGAGTTGCATTGCTGAGTCAATCGAGTAGCACTCCGAGTCACTGGGTCAACCAAGCCGCGTTCCGAGTCACTGAGTTGGAGATGCACAGGTTCATCAATTTTATGAACATGTGCATGAGCATATATATATGCATGTCGAAATGGAATACGAAAATATGTAATTTTGATATGAATTTTTTTGTAATTTCTGTAATTTTTCAAATTTATATTATTTTAGATATGTAAATTTATGTAATTTTTCAACTTTTGATATGAAAATTTCATATTGTAATGTTTTTCTTTTTTAATTGATGTTTTGTGGATGTTTAAAATTTTAAAAGTATGTTTTAACATAAATTTTGTGTTTCTCATGCCAACAATTTATGAAAAGCAGAAAAAATAAGAAAGTTAGATGAAAAAAATGAAAAAGAAGGGGGGAAAAGAGTGAGAAAGGAATAAAGGAATGATGTGAGGCGAGTGGCTACTAGTTGTAAGAGTCACGTGACACAAGTTGTAATGAGTCCAAAAATAAGGGTAGTAGAGTCATTTTGATGTCTATTTTGGAGCTGTTATTAATTCATAAAATTCTTTGGACGTAATAGTAATAAGGCTATGGACTTTGCACCTCTAAGTCAGCCACTCTAAGTATTAAGTGCACGGTGTATTTAGTGCATAAGAGACACAATCAATTTCTACACATCTTAAAATATGTTTGTTTCGCAACTATTCCGGCTGAATTTTTATTCTCAACTCCATTTTTTGGGTGTCTAAATTAAAGGCAGTAGTGTGTTTTTAGCTCCATTTTTTCATCTCCTATTAATATAGAAAATATTTTGCATCTCTTAATAATTGTTACTTTCATTTTGCACCTATAGGTGATTCACTCTTAGTTTTTAAGACTTAAACAACGATTTTAAAATCCTATTATTGCACTCTAGTCTACTCTATCACAAACGAAATGATATTTTTTTTATTCTCTCAATACAATCATATAGTCTATTTTTTATTATCTCAATGCACTCATAATGTAATAATACAATATTAAACAATTTTTCTATTATCATATCCTATAAAATTTCAAAACAAACATCAATTTTAACTATTGACCAGAATTTTGAAATCCATAGATTACAAAATCTCTGTATCCCCATCCCCCCTTACCCCAATTATAATCCCAAAATGAACATACCCTTTAACATAAGTAATGACATTTTTAAATTAGACTCAATATAAATACACAATCAATAAAAAAAATTCAAAACAGTAAACTTTCAAACTCAATATAATAATGACACATAAAAATTTGGATTTACCAAAATCGACACATTACCTAAATTAACTTGAAGTCAGCACTTCAGTATTTTAAACTCCGCATTTACTTAGTATTTAAAAACGAACCATTTCAAAAAAATTAGTTCTTTAACATATCATCACAAATTTTTATGTGAAACTGATTTTCGATATACCATGCATACTATTATTTATTAAGATTGGTATGTAGTAAATTGTGCATGTTTTTAATATATTAGAGTACAATTCATTGGACTCATTTATGTTAAAATGACACGATTAATTACTTATGTGTGTTTTGATAATATTATTCCACACTTGATTTATTCTTGTGTTTTTTTTGTATATTTAGGTATCTTTTATGAAGAATTGTCGTGCCAGATTTGCATTAAAAGCCCACACTGAATTATACCTAATGTAGTTTATTTCAATTCCGTGCAGGTTCAACTAATTAAGCCCATTTTAATAATTATGGCATATCATAATTGATTTGAGACGTTTATAATATTTATCTTGGGATTAATTTATTTCATCTATTTTTTATTACTTTCAACATAAATAACTTGGATATTTAACACTTTATTATTGAAATATTAATAAACAATTCCTAACACTTTAGATTTTTCTTGTATGTAAAATAGTTCAAAAATTTGTAATCCGTATATTTGCGAGAGGGCACGATATTGGGATGGACGCTCAATTGGAGAGAAACTAAAGATTTTGTGTAGGTATTTTTATTTAAATTTCGGGATTTTTGAATCGAGCTTTATAATATTTATCTTGGGATTATTTATTTGTCCTTTTAACCAACAATTCATATTTAACTGGATTGATCACTACCGGGTTAAATCTATGGGACGTTCATAAATTTATAATCCGTAATTGTTTAGCTGGTAAAGATTTTCTTGAAGAATCGATTCTTTTTCAATTAAATATAATTTATTTGTCCTTTGTCCTAATTCATACTAACGCCTCTTGTGTTAAATCTATGGACGTACTATGTTGAAAGATTTTCTTGAAGGGCGTCTTTTCAATTAAATATAATTAAGGGATAAAAACCGGTGATCGAGTTGTTGACTCTTGAGGGACATTAATATGTGGATAAATAACAAATTAAAACATTAAAAGTCGATGGATGAATGAACTGTGAATTGGAATACCTTTTTATTTATTGAATTTTATTTATTTAATTAATTGTTGGTTTCTTAGTAATTTATTATTTTTATTAGTAGTTATAGAAATCCAATCCAACCCATCTTTTCTTGTTTGTCCCTATAAATTCATACAATTAGCATAACAATTATTCTACGCTCCCTGTGGATCGACCCCTTACTTGCCACTACTACGAGTTAGTAGGGTAGATTTGAGTATTTATTTTTGTCGCACCTCGACAGTGCGGCAAAAAATTAATATTATTATATTATTAATTTTTATAAGCTATATTATAGGGTAAACTAGTTTCACTTATAATCTTCTCCATTGTCATAGTAATGTAACAATTTTTTTTTTTTTAATATTTAACAGGAAACCTAACTTTATTAAAGAACCAGTAGATAATTAAGGAACGTACATAGTGTGAGCTAACAACGTCTCAACAAGAAAATTATTAAACCAAACATGTTCCGTGTTAATATAAAATCAACCTTTTGATTATTCTACTAATGTTAATTAATTAAGAATTTTTTTTTAAAGGCACTCAATTACAATAGTTTTCTAAAATAATCAATTACAATATTTTTTTCTACCACAGGACACATGGCAACATCATTTTATCTCGCTATAAATCGAACCGCAATCACCACAAGAGAGAGACCACCCGAAACTGCAACTCGAAAACAGCAACCGCACTACAACCGGAACCGCCGTAACCCAACAACAGAGGGACCACCACAAGAGGTAATAAATATTCCCTCTCCGTGTCTCGAATCCGGGACCTCAACGTCTCAGGTGGTGGAGCTCTAACCACTTGAGCTATCCGTTTAACTTTTAAGGGGTGTTTTAGAAAAATTATAAGTGATTATAATAATTTTGAATTGTGTGCAGAAATAATTTGCAGTATTTTATTTCTCTTTTATTAAATAAAATAAGTTATCAAATGGTATAAATTATAAGTTGAAAGGGGAGTGCTTAATTTTAGTTACTTATGAGACTTTTTTTTTTAATACTATTAACTTTATATGCAAACACTATCCACTTTTTTAACATTTTTTACAAATACTATCAACTTTTCCTATTAATAAATGTTCTCATAACCACTAATTTTAATCAATTTTTCAAGTTTAACACATATATGCATATTAAGCACTTTTGTCCCTTAAATATTTTAAAATTGACAAAACCTTGTATTCAGCAGATGCACTGTGCAATTCATGTAAATTTTTAACATACAATTTATTTTATTAAAATATTCAATTTTTTTTATAGTGATACTTGCAACTTGTTTTCCAAACATGAGTTGTATTTCTTAGTAAAAAAATATTGCATATTTCATTGCAACAAGTATTGATAATGAGACAGAGGTTAGAGATCACCCGAAATCACCGTGTTCGTGAAATAGTGGTGGTTGAGTCGGACGCTCCGACTATGATTTATGCTATCCCTTTCTTGCATTTAAATAATTAAGGGTGGGTCTCCTAATGTGCACGGTGCATCACGCACTACATGATGTATTTTTTAAATATACAATTTATTGCACTAAAATATACAATTTGTTTACATTACAACGTTTAATCTGTGTTCATAAAACAAGTTGTATGTTTCAGCTTAATAAATTGTATATTTCAGTACAATAATTTATATGTTTCAAAAATATAATATGAAGTGCACCGCGTACTTGGTACACAAAGATCTAGTCAATAATTAAATATAAAAAATGCAGCAGAGATGATAAAAATTAAGTTGGTATGGTTAATATTATCACACTATCAATGTAAATTTTAAGTAAATTAAAAGAGAGATCCGTTTCACTTTTAATATTTTTTTACTTTTCAAAATGCTAACATAAGAATAGAATTTATCCATTAAATTTTTTGTATTATATCTTACCATGCATTTAAATAATTAAAATGAAAATACAGTAGAGATGATTCAATCTGTTATCTGTGCATGAATCTTTAAATTTTAAATCTAAAATTAAATGATTTTTCATTACGTATGGATTCTTAAATCGCGAGCAGATCACATCAACGGTAGCATGAAAAGATAATTAATTATTTTTTTTCAATTTCATTTTTACCATATATGGACTGTGCTTATATCTCTATAAATTATTTACGAAAATCATTTCACTGAATAAAAACGTACACTGAGTTATTTTACAAATTTATACATACATTCAGTATAATAACTCTTGAATTTTATATTATATTTTCTTGCTCATATCCACTCGAAGATCTTGAGGTACTGGTTAATTTTATTTTAATTCTTGCTTATATATGTATATTTCAAGTTTAACTCTTATATAAATATATTAAAGAATGATAATGATGACAATGACACTCATATAGTTATAAGTGTTGTTATATTGATGCAATTTTTTCATTTTAAAGATTCGTATTTTTCAAATTGTAATGATACATTGAATTCAAACTTTATGCTTAATGTATACATGTATTTATGAGTTAGTTAATTATTATTCTCAGAAATCATGGAGCAAGGATCATCAAACCAAAACCAAATAATGCAAAGTTTAGGTCATGATCAATTGAATCCTCTATTGCATTCCTCTTCACAAGAATTGCCCATTGACAATGAATTAAGCTACAGGTAATTACTAGGGGATTTAAATCGAAATGGTCCTGTAACTTTGCACCTTTATTGAAAAAGTCTCGTATATATCACATGTTTCAATTTAGTCCCGTATGTTTTCAATTTGTGCCGATTTAGTCCCAAATAGCCGAAAACCGGTCAAACTACTCAAAAAACGATGTCGTTTTCGGTCTTGAATTTATCATAAAACAACGTCGTTTTTTGGTAGTTTGACCGGTCTCCGGGAGATTTGGGACTAAATCGGCACAAATTGAAAACATAAGGGACTAAATTGAAACATGTGATATATACAACAACTTTTCAATAAAGTTGCAAAGTTACTGGACCATTTCAATTTAAATCCCTAATTACTAGCTATATATAATCCAAGGTTGCAAATTCAAATTTTACTGCACTACTTTTTCAGTCGCGATGATTATTTAGATCAAATCTCATGAAACTTGTTCACCGTAAAACTGATTTAATATTTATAGACATGAACTTTCAGTTATCATAATTAATACTCTTTTATGATGTAAAGTCATATTTTTCTATTATCACGACTAATGCATTTTTATAACATAAGTTATATCATTTAGTATCACAAGTAATATCATTTACTTTATACTACTCAATTATCAGGATTAATACTCTTTACACTATTTCACGGATCCCTTGTTTAGCCGATTATTTAATGTGATATATTTTTCTAATATGACTTATGAAATATTGCATATGTATAATGCGTGATTATTTGCGATGTAATATGTCTAACTAACGAAGTATATAATTAATGTTGTAGAAATATGGATTTGCTAGCTTCCTTGCAACGCAAGCAAACACAAGTAGGAACATCATTTTCAGGAGTTCCATTGCAGGTAATTAAATATTCATGAATATTAAAATTCATTTTACTAACTAGTAAGAAGTTTTTTTTAAGGAATTAGTAAGATTGATATGAGCTTAATTTGTATTTTATTTATTTATTATTTCAAGTGAATACGAAAATTCATACATTTATTATAGGGAGACTTACTAGCACAATTTGGTGGAGGATATGAAGACCTAAATGGAACTCCACATTCACATAATCAACAAATGTAAGTACATCATTTTCTTTCCAATATTACTTTTACAAATTCAACAATTGTTATATACTATACATTATTTCCCCCTTTTATAATCTCCTATCTAATAATTAATGAATCGACACTTCCGTGAACCAGATTTATACGTAAACTTTATCACTGTTATATACAAAAATTATCATTGTTTAAAAATTATTTTATTTTTCAAATAGTGCAGTAATAATTTTTGTACATAACAATAATATTAAAAAAATAAAGTTCACCGTAAACTCGAGTTGTTTTTATTGTAATTAATACATCTTCATAATTCATATACCTTCTCTCTTTTTTATGTTAACAGATATAATATTCCTCCTGAATTTTATGGTTTGCCGTCGTCTTCAAGATTTCAAGGGGAACATATTGGACCCTCTCAAACTTTTGTAAAATCTCTGCTAAATTCATTCATATAGAATGGATAACATTGAGCTCTATACAGTATTTCCTCTATATTCACTTAATTAATTATTATTTTTTATCAGAATATATTCACTTAGTTAATACTAAAGTGAAAAATAAAAATTATACCAAGATACATCATACATAATAGATTATCTAATCTGTGTAATATTATTTATGACATAGGTACAATTTGGAAGCTCTGTAGTTGATCCATCAATTGATGTTAGTACGCCTAAAAGTTATTCGGCTCAAAAAAATGCCATAATGCTTGAAAATTCATTTCCATCACCAAGGTAACTAATTATATAATATTTACTTATATCATAATGTTTAGTAATAAATAATTTGTATATATCTTAGATCGACTAGAAATCAAGGCATTCCATACTCGATGAATACAAGTGGATTGGAGTTAGGTAGTGGCAGCTCAACTAATGGTAAAAATCCTGCAACATCATTGTTGAAGGTAAGGAATTACCATTCACTTTCTAATTTTTCTCTTCAAAAATATTCTTCATCAAGCTTTTCATTCCCGTTAAAATGGAATTCGATCGACTTCACCTGCACGTTTTTTTATTCAAATATCACTGTTATGCATACCAAATATTATTGTTGTGCATATGTATTACTCTTTCCAATCTTAAGAGAAGTTTTTTCATTTTTTTTGTCCAATCTTTTCTTAAATGAACATACTCATTTTATCACTTTATCACATAAAATACTAATAAACAATTCTTTCTACCCTTAATTACTCGTCACTTTATCACATAAAATACTAATAAACAACTCTTTCTACCCAATGTTTTTAAACTCGGACCGATCGTCGAACCGGACAACGAATTGAGTCACTGGTTCGACCGGTTGAACCGTTATAAAAAAATCGGATAACTCAGACATTATATTGGTAATATATAATATATTCCCTCTGTCCCAAACTTGTTTTCCCAATCATACTTCCTTCTTGTTATTAGTAAATGAAATAATAAGCTGACATGTTAAGGAGAGGTATGATAGATAAGCCCCTTATCTATCATACACTTCCTTTTAAATTAATTTATCATTTCAATTACTAATACAAAAATTGCTCACAAAAACATGTGCAAATAGTAAACAGGAAAACGAGTCTGGGACGGAGGGAGTAATATATTATAAGAAATATATAACATATATATTATATACATACACATTTATATACATATACACATATATCGTCATAAGAAAAAGAATTTAAAAAAAAAATATTGGCCATTTCATATTACTAAACTACAAAACATCCTTCTTCCCCAAATAAGCTCAACCCAAAAACAATGCTTTTTCTGTTCTCAACCCACCGCTCCAATACTTGAGAGTAAAATCTAATATAAGATATTACCGTAATACAGATGCCTAACTATCATTTAGGCCTTCTCTTCTGGCCGGATTACCGTAGTTTTTTCAGAAACGCAGGCAAGTGGATTTTTTTTTTTTTAAATTCAGTAAATCGGATTCACCCGGTTCTACGGTTCGTCGGTTCAACCCGGCCGTTCGAATCGTTTTAATTTAGACCCGGTTCAGCACCAATAATCGGACCGACACCGTGACGGTTCCGGACCGGTCGGACCGGCCGGTCCGGTCCGGTAATAAAAACACTGTTTCTACCCCCAACACTTTATCACTTTATCACGATTTCACTAAATCCTTATGAACAGTAAGACTTCCCTTAAGATTGGGACGGAGGGAGTATTATTTTTTGTGCGTATATAAAGTATGAATGTTTAAAAAATAAGTATTTGTTTTTTAAAAAACAATGACACTAATTCTTACGTACAACAATGACATTTTGAATGCATGTATAGTGATACTTAAAAAAAAAAATACCTACTCTTATATATTTAACACTTCACTTTGATGAAGGCATCATACCTTTTCCTTGGTAGTACTATTTGGACATAATTTCTTTCATTCTTTGTTTTAACAATAAGTTTTCCTCGTGGGGTAATTTTTTAAACAGAGGCGTTGGCAAGATGATGGAACTCCAACAAATGGAAGTAGGGACTTTCTTGGTTATAAAAGATATAGTTCTAGAAGCAGCTTCGACGTAATTGGTGGAAGGTAAAATTTAATTATTTTCTAATTTTTACACTTAAATATTTATGAATGGCATCATAATCTCATTAATAATTAATTTAAATCAATAATTCAAAATTGGTGTTTGAAGGTACTCATTGTATGACAAGAGGTACGAAGACATCGGTCTTCCAGTCGACCCACATTTACGCATTTTTAATGCAGCAAATGGAAATGGTAAATTTTATTGCAATAATTAATTTTCACCTATGTAATATTATTATTTTATTTGAATTTTTGTTGATATGAAGCATTATATTTTTCAGGAAAGGGAGAATCATCAACCAAAAAGATGTGATTAATTTCTGTTGATGTATGGTGGTTGAGGAATCTTGATACTACTACAATAATAATAATCACAATTAGTCTAGCTAGCTAGTTCAATTAACCTAGCTAGTTTCTTAATGCTTGGCCATCTAATTAGATATATAGATGATCCCATTTACTTTATGTAGTAGTGGCACTTTGATTTCTTTTTATATTTCTTTGTAATGCTTTGGACCAAAGGTGTTCCTAATTAATCAATGATTTCAGTCTCAATTTTAATTTTATGTTTCATCTTGTGTATCATTATATTTTAACACTAGTAGTGTACTTACAATATATGGAAAAATGAATTCCCCTTTGTCTTTGTGACAAGAAATTAATGTTTAATTAATATTTGGCGAATAAATTTGTGATGGATCATTCTACTTTTGATGATAATATAGGAAGCAGAGGCGGCGGAATGGGGGACTCGGGAGGAGCGAGTGCCAGAAAAGTAACCGCGGCTACAACATCTGAGATGAAGGGCCGTATTGTTGGCTCCTCCTGCAAACACATCGATATGATTCCGACCGCCTGATTTAAGCTCGTTGATGGGAAATCATCCCCCAGTAAAGGATCCGCCATTTCTCTAAATCTCTTCGGATCCCTGAAAAATTGTTGTGCCTGCATGTACATGTACAAAATAAATGAAGCATAATGCAGATGAATGATAAGTGTTTTACTAAAAATATTAACAGTATGCATTAAAAAGTGTACACTTTAAAAGATAAATAAAATAGTGAAGTATATGATGAAACATGATTGGACTAGTCTAACTATTGGGATCATCATTTTCACACTTTATTTCATTTTTCATGTTTTGCAATTTGAAACCTAGCTAAATACATGCATGATGAAACAGTTTGCATGCTAAAGTAAACAAGATCTGCAATTTGCAACGTAATATCTTAGGCTAGTATGGCAATAGTATTAAAATATTCAAAGTGAATGGATATGCAAATGTTCTTCCAATTGTGTAAATGACACATGTTGTCGCACACAGGATCGCATGTTACATAATGATGTAACATCTTCTGTTACATTATCCAGATAATGACTGGAACAGTGAAATGATAAATATGATTAACTAATTGCACTGCATACGTGTCATTCATCTGTTGTTGCCACTATAAGAATCATATGTAGTATAATACGAAACAATGTACGTATATACTTACCCAACTCACTAAAGTTTGCTCGTCTGTAGGGCGCGAAGTATCAAAGGCTCTACGCCCCGTTATAAGCTCCAATAACACGACTCCAAAACTGTACACATCGGATCTCACTGAAACTTCGCCATGCCTGTCATATTCGGGTGCAATATAACCATAGGATGACACGACCCTTGGTGACACGATCAACTTATCGCCACTGTTCTGCAGAAGCTTGGCAAGTCCATATTCCGTTAGTTTTGCCGTGTTGGTCTCATCCAACAATATGTTTGATGATTTCAAGTCACGGTATATGATAGGTGGGTCGGCCGTCTCATGTATGTATTCGAGGCCTTCAGCCACGCCCGATGCTATCTTCATTCGTGTCGACCAATCTAGCGGTGTTCTGTCTTCCGAAATGTCTGTCAGTATGGGAAAAATCTTGTGTTATTCCAAAAATATGATGAAAGAACAGGGGAAACAAAGTATTATTCCAAAAAATATGATGAAAGAACAGGGGAAACAGAGTATTATTCCAAAAAATATGATGAAAAAACAGGGGAAACAGAGTATTATTCCAAAAATATGATGAAAGAACAGGGGAAACAGAGTATTATTCCAAAAATATGATGAAAGAACAGAGGAAACAGAGTATTGTTCCAAAATTTGATGATTATGAAGGTGTATGTATGTATGTATGTATACCGAATAAATGTTTTTCTAGAGCTCCCAATGGCAAGTACTCATACACGATTATCCTTTGATCACCATCCGCACAATATCCGGTGATTTGCGTCAGATTCCGGTGGTGAAGCTGGCTTAATCTTACAACTTCAGCCTGAAACTCCTTGCTTCCTTGTGTTCCAGTTCTGTCCAGTTGTCTAACAGCAACAATCTGTTGAGAAAACATTATGTTGTAATTGAGATTCTTATGTTTTTCTTCTTAGGAAGAAGACAAAGAACTAGTTTGACCCCAAATATAGTGGGCAGGATTTCATATTACATAATTAGGAGAGTTTTAAAATTTTAACTTTAGGAATATAAATCTTTATGCTATAATATCTTGTCTAATTTCAATCCAAGATTAGCAAGAGAAAAACTTTTTGACAATTCCTCTTGTCTGGATATTTCAGGTCCAGATTGAGTGGAATGGCCTTATGTAGAGGTACATATAGAGTCATAGTACAACCGGAGTTTTGAAAATACGAGCTAGAATAGAATAAACCTCGAATTTAAACGACGACTAAACAATATTTTTTCGACTTCCATTTCTCAATGCAGAAATTGTTATATATGTGTTACCTGGCCAGATTGAAGTTTGCCTTTGTATACTTTTCCAATTCCACCTTCTCCCAATAGAGATTCTTGACGAAAATTCTTTGTAGCAGTGGCGAGTTCGCGAAATGTGAAGGCTTTTGCTGTGCTATTATCATCTTTCTACACCATCTGCTTCTGCCTTGTTATTGCCATAAACTATATATGTAATTGGAGACTTGTTATCAATACATTTTTATATACTAAAAATTTGTACAATTAATGATCAAGAAAGTCTTCACATCATGTATATGAATACTCAACTCTACTTTCCTATTTCCTAAGATAGTCCCTCTACAAGAGTTGTTAAATTCAGGGCACATGAATATTTGCAATTTACATATTTAGGAAAATCTAAAGGGACATGTACATTTCAGATGGGATTACAGAGAGGGTGGTTAAAGTAGTCATTATATTAGATATTTGATAAATTATTTCAATTTTAACAAGATTGATCATAAAGTGTTTTTATGTAATGCAATATACAGATATGGTTTCATGGTAATAAAAATTATACATACCTGCAGGAGGAGGCGGTGATCTGGGGCGAGGTTCAGGCGCATGATGATCATGATCTCTGTCGGAGCTTGATTTCTTACTTGAAAAACATGGGAAACAACCCATATTTTTTTGAATAACCCTAAAAATTTAATTCCGATCAAAACAAAAATATATATGGCAATCTCATGCACAAAAAGCGTAATCGCAATTGTTTCTCTCGAAACAACAAGAGTCTTTTCTTGAGATATAACAAATTAACGAGAAAATGTTTCTTGTGAATATTCAAATTGCAATTTGCATTGGATCACAATAAATTAAATGGCAATATGTTGATTTAGGGAAGAAATACAAGTTTTGCATAAGATTATAAACAAAGAAACAATGGTGAATTGGATATTGTGGGATCTATGGGAAGAGGATGTAGTGTGGGTCCTCCTGGAAAATAAAAAAATTCTGCTGCCAATGCTTTTTATACAACTTCGATGGAAATTTTGATCAAGATGAATCTGCCACATAAAACCAAGAACCCAAACAGATCCCAAAAAAAGGAACTATTGCAATTGCTATGAATCTGTTGGACAATTTACAAATTATCGATATTATTTTAAAATCTTTGAAATAGAATCCACCATTGGAGAGAGAACTGTACAATTGCTATGAATCTTAAAATCTGTTGGAAAAGTTTTCTGCATAATTTATCGCTACACATACATAACGAGGAGATGAGGAAGAAGAACAAGTTTTTTTATTTTAAAAAAATGAAGGTTTTAGATTGCATAAAAGATATTTTCACATTTTTATATAATTACACAAATGATCTTAAAAAAAAATGAAGGTTGATTGCATAAAAGATATTTTCACACTTGCACTACTATTTTATAACTGCCTAGCCGGTGTGGATTCTTCATTTGTTAGTTAGCGGTTGCACACTTGAACTACTATTTCCAATCCAATTTTACTCTCACCAGATCATTGTACTGTAGACAGTAGGTACATAACGCTTTCCGACTTGTACATTGTTCCTGCAGATAGAAACCTTCTCTCTGCACTACTGAACTGAAACTCCACGTCCCACTTATCATCTCCCTCCCTCTCTCTCTCCTCGCTTTCTCTCTCTAAGCCAACAATGGCTGCCAACCTTTCTTTTCCCCAATTCTTACCTCAGACTCTTCAAACCAGGAGAAAATTTAGCCCCTCTTTTGATTTGAAGTTCAATGGTACTGCACATAAAGCACAGGGTACACCTGCTCTTTTTTACATAGAGATTCCTTGTTTTTCGTATTCGTGATTGTTGATTGGTTTATGATGTGTGGATCTGCAGGGAATCGCGTGGTTAGCTGTTCGAGTTCAAGCAACGGGAATGGGAGAGGAGGGCCCAAAGACGACGCCGTAAAGGAGGTGGAGACGCTTCTCGAAGAGAAGCGTCGGGCTGAACTCTCGGCCCGTATAGCTTCCGGTGAATTTACCGCCGGAATTCTAGGTATGTATGTAGTATTAATCAGGGTTTTTGACCTCGTGCTTTATTTGTTGTACCTTATCAATGGGGGAAAAAGATTGAATTAACAAAATGATAATTAAACCTAGCTCAAACATTGTAGATTTGGGGTTTTTGGAGATTTTGACTTCGCAATTGTACTTGGAAATGTATAATTTTGGGCCTTAAAAAAGGATTGAAAACAGAGCAAGGACTGGATTTGGGGATGACTACGTCACATATGATTGCTAACATTATTTCATGGTCCATTGTAATTGTGCACATCATGAATATGCTAGTCTTTCTTCTAATGAATGTAATTGATTTTTGGGATGAATGATTCTTATTTTCCTCTTTTTATCGTTATTTGCATTTTTGTTGCCAATGATAGCTTTCAGTCACAACTGAAAAATGGCTTGTCGGAATTTGGGTTGCTGAAAGAGGTAGTTGAGTTCATATCCAATTTAACCGGCTCTTCAGGGGACAAGTTAAAGATTCCAGAGGCAAGAGGTTCAGTTAGTGCCATCAGAAACGAACCCTTCTTTATTCCGTTGTATGAGCTATACCTGACATATGGTGGAATTTTTAGACTAACATTTGGTCCTAAGGTCAGTGTAGACTTCACTATTTGGTCCATTGCCTCAATGTTATGATTCTGAGAAACTATTGGGTTCTATTGCAGTCCTTTTTAATAGTGTCAGATCCTTCAATCGCCAAACATATATTGAAAGACAATCCAAAAGGTTATTCCAAGGTAAAGAAATTGCAGTAACAAGCTCTTTACAGTAATGAACTTCATGTTTGAAAATTTTGTTGTGAGTTGAATTAAGTCCACATTTTTAAACTCAACTTCTTTGATTTTCTACCAGGGAATTTTAGCTGAAATTTTGGATTTCGTAATGGGGAAAGGACTTATACCTGCTGATGGGGAAATATGGTTTGTCAGACGATGGGCCATAGTCCCTGCATTGCATCAGAAGGTAGCCTAACGATGGACACAAAAAAGTTATAAACAAAAAAAGAAAATAAAAATATTTATATTATTAGGGTAAATACGTCGATATTCCAGTTGAAGCGTGCAACTTAAGTGCATTTTTAAATGGTATTAGTTGTTTTTATATATTACTAAAATGTATAAGTTGGTCAATATTAGTTGTTTTCACTGAACAATATTAGTTATTTTCATTGAACAATATTAGTTGTGCACCAGTTGCACAAAGTGTTACTCTTATATTAGTCAGAATGCTTCCTTCCTAGCTATTCTTTCTTATATAGATGCTGCTATACTTATTATGTGACTGATCTCATACTCGTTGTAGTTTGTGGCTGCAATGTTTAGCTTGTTTGGAGAGGCAACTAATAGGCTATGCAGAAAGCTTGAGGCTGCTGCATCTGACGGCGAGGATGTAGAAATGGAGTCCCTTTTTTCCCGTTTGACATTAGATATCATTGGCAAAGCTGTATTCAATTATGATTTCGACTCGTTAAGTGTCGACACTGGGATTGTTGAGGTATCAGCTTTCAAATCATCTGAACTTTTTACGTCTTATACTAATCCTACTTAGATTATGTTACAGCAGCTCTAATTCATTGCACTTTCTGGAACAGGCTGTATACACTGTCCTAAGAGAAGCTGAAGACAGAAGTATTGCACCAATTCCATTTTGGGAGATTCCTATATGGAAAGATATTTCCCCAAAGCTGAAAAAGGTTAATGCTGCTTTGAAGCTGGTGAATAATACATTAGATGATCTGATCGCTATTTGTAAGGTAAAGTTTGCTGGTGTGTTGTAAGACACTTATTCTGCTTTTTAACTTGTCATGTTATTGCTATAGTCACAATGGAAATAGCAGCAATCAGCTAGGTTATGAATTTTGAGATTATAAATCAACTTGTTTATCAGTCAAGTTTTTCGGTGGATAAAAAGGATATTCTTGACCTATTTGCAGAAAATGGTTGATGAAGAAGAGTTGCAGTTTCACGAGGAATACATGAATGAAAAAGATCCTAGTATCCTTCATTTCCTATTAGCATCTGGGGATGATGTACGGAATCAGTTATGACTTCTGCATATGTATATTGAAAAATGAATATTCTGGTAAGATCCTTATGCAGTAATCTGTAGGTTTCAAGCAAACAACTTCGAGATGATCTAATGACAATGCTCATAGCTGGACATGAAACATCTGCTGCTTTGCTGACATGGACCTTTTATCTTCTTTCACAGGTAACGACTATTCTATTGAAGTTTCAGTCCTTTGGCATGCTATCCACTATTCAAATTTCATATATAATTCTAACTTTTCACTTTTACCTTATGGTCTTATGACATGTAGGACCCTGGCGTTGTGGCCGAGCTAAGAGACGAGGTTTGTTAAGACCTTGTTGGTTGCACATTAGAACATCCAAATCCTCATTGATCATGATCATGATCATTTTAATTTGCATTTTCACTTATACCGACTGCTCAGGTCGACTCAGTTCTTGGAGATCGATTTCCAACTGTTGAAGATATGAAGAAACTCAAATATACAACCAGAGTAATTAATGAAGTGAGCAAATGTCCTTGCAACTCAAATACTGATTGTGTGCATCTTTCATTTCTCCAACTAACTTTTTTTGGTTTCTCTTTACTTATAGTCACTGAGACTCTATCCACAACCACCAGTTTTGATCCGCCGTTCCATTGATAATGACGTACTTGGGAAGTACCCAATTAAAAGGTTACTTCCATAATCACCATCAAAGATTGTAGTGGCATCTTAGATAATTTATAGAACAAGATAAAGGTTTTAGCATGTGATAAGAAGGGTAAATTGGCTACTGAAAATTAAAGTGCATGGTTACTGAATTATACCTCGAAATATATGATTCGTATGTTCTTCTTATTCCCTTAGCCTACTCTTAATATATAATGGCACTTGTTGCAGTGGTGAAGACATATTCATCTCTGTGTGGAATCTGCATCGCTCTCCTAATCTTTGGGAAGAAGCTGACAAATTCAATCCTGAAAGATGGCCTTTAGATGGTCCAAATCCAAATGAGATGAACCAGAATTTCAGGTCTGCATCTGTCGATGTTACAGTTCAAATTCACATTCACTATATTCATGCTAATTTTAGTGTTTCCATCCTCACTAATGAAGGAGCTAATGTCCAATTATTCACTTTCTAACTGCATGTGATATGCATTTTCAGTCTCCTCCTTAAAAAGATTAGTTTTAATGTGAGGAACTCCATGAACTATTTTGTTACAGTTATTTGCCGTTTGGGGGAGGACCAAGAAAATGTGTTGGTGACATGTTTGCGACATATGAAGAAATTATCTATAGTCAATGTTGGATTTTGGAATTGTAGTTCACTTGATATCCTTCATCGTATATTTCATAAAAATCCATCCACTCAGCTAACCTAAAGATAGTTTGGCAAATACTCAATGCACCAGTTGTACAGTGCAAGTTCAACTCAAGTGCATTTTAAAAGGTATTAGTTGTTTAATTTAAAGGTATTAGTTGGTCAGTATTAGTTGTTTTTTACTGAACAAAGTTGTGCACCCAAGTGTTACTCTAGATAGTGTGCTGGCAATTAGATGATCTTGAATTGGAAATTGAGTATTTGAGTTAAACAGTTTTCATAACATCATAAAAATTACAATCTCTCTTTTTTCCAGACTGTTGTAGCAGTCTGCGATGCTTATTCGGAGATTCGACTTCCAAATGGCCCTCGGAGCACCACCCGTAAGTTTTCTGCTTCTATTTCTCTCACTTTTGAGTATATTATGCAACTTCATTTCCAAATTAGGAAAGACTGACCACTCCTTCATACAAAAAGTACAGAAAATCCATTAGCATTTGTAGATTAGACTCCACAATCACACCCCTTAGTCTTGCTTTCATTTCTTCAACATTGGTATGTGAAATTATCTGAAATTCGTAACGTGTCTCTGCAGGTCAAAATGACTACAGGGGCGACGATTCACACCACAGAAGGTTTGAAAATGACGGTCACACCAAGACCAAGACCTCCCATCATTCCAAACTTGGACATTTCGTCTGTACAAGTAGACTCATCGTTGAACGGGAAAACAGTCTCAGATCAGAGAGACGAGGTCTCTTCTGCACTTTCCTAGTTATGGTATAGATCCAAGGTTGCATTATTACAAAAGTAAATATTGTGAAGGAGCAATACTTGCTATTCAATTATATATAAATATTTATAGTGGTGTGACTTATTAGTAAAGAAATAGAAATTGCTGGATCAGTTGCTCTGATTGTTGATTCAATTCCGTTTTACTACACAAATGGATACAGATCTGTGGATCAAGATGTAATAACTCTCTGTTACGACATGGCAAATATGTACTTATTTACCAGGTTAATCTTCTTGCATGAAATAAAAACTGCTGATAATAGATTGGGGAAATTAGCCAGAGGTTAATTGATCTGAAGAAGAAAAAGAAATTCAACATTTGAGCACTCTTTGCTTTGCAGAATTATACTAATTATTTGATAAAAGTTAAATTAAACTAAACGGTATTCTTGTTATTATTCAATCGATTAATCTTGTGAGCAGATGACCTTAATTCGTATCCTTTTTTTTTTTTTTAAACTCGGTATTCGGCTCAAGAACTGACTAATTCAGGAGATCATAATCCACCATCCACTAGCAGGGACCCCACTTCAAGTCAGAACATCACTTAAAATTGATCACACCATAGGGGCTGCTTAATTTTGTTACCACTCACTTTTTTAATGTATATATACTGTTGGAATTTTTGGAGAACTAGCGATGACTTACAATATAGACAGAAATAAGCTAAATAAAAGAATATAAAATTTTGTAAAAGTACAATTAATACTTTCTAAAAATGACAAGTTTCTCTTTTTAACAGCTTCGGAAACAACAACAACAATTCCAACATGAACAATACCAAACGAACCGAACAAGTACACCAACAAAGAGCGAAGACGAGTCAAGGTTAGACCTTTGCCCTCAAAACAAACATGTCCCAGTTAGTGCTTACGACTTGACGACGTGACGTTCCTAATTGTAAAACGGCTATTGTCTTGTTAACAACCAACACCACAACGTTAAAGAGCTACGACAAAATGAAAATGACATGAAAATTGAACTTCACACTATATGAATATGCAAATTAGTATGAATGAAATGCATGCACTTTAGAAAAATTTCTCGTTCATTCTTTTCATTCAATTATTCGTTCGATGAAAAACAACAAACCATAACCATGCAACCTATTTAAAATGACATAATGATATTTAATTCGGGCTCATAATAACAATTAATCATGGAAATTTATTTCTATTTTGAAATGTTTTCGCTAATGAAACTTAATAGTAATATCATGTAACGTTTGACGTAACAATCTGATTTGAAACGTCAATAAACCTGAATGTCCCAGACGTTTATGTTTGTTACGATTCAAACTCAAAATCGTGGACTGAATTAATTCAATTTGAGATAATTAACACTTAGTTAATTTTCATATTTCTTAATGTTATAACTGATGCGAGAAAGATATAAAAAATGATAAATAAACCGAATAAACCGACACCGAAATTTTACGTGGTTCACTAACAATTTGTTAGCTACATCCACGGGCAGAAGAGAGGATCTTGTATATTATTCAGAACCGACTACAATATACAACTCAAATGAGAATATAAATAATAATCCCTAACTGATTGGAGCCTAAGTTAATAAGCTCAAAACCAAAATCGACTAGGCCTAAATTAATAAGCCCAAAACCTACTGATGCACTTGTATCAAAGACACCTGGGCTTCTTAAATAACATTCGTAAGTCCTTCACCTTTTTCCACAATCCGATCAAAAAATAGGACTTCTTATAGGATTAGGAAGTCCTCCAACTTTTGATACAATCTGATGTGGGATAAAACAAACTTCTTTATTTTACACAATTCCAACAAATCTCCACCTTTGTAAAATAATAGAAAACTTCATTGTCTCTACCTTGACTTGAATCCTCTCATAGATGTACCAGATGCACCATAAAAGTGCCAGACGTACAAGCAACTCCTCGTACACAGATTTGCCCCCAAGACAGGGCAACTAACAGCTTGTAATATTTAACAAGTTCAAACAGTGTTGGAACTTGTTATTTGGAACCGGCTTGGTGAACATGTCAGCTGGGTTATCAGCAGTCCCAACTTTTTTCACTTTAACCCTCTTCTCACTTCTCAGAAAATGATACCTGACATCAATATGTTTCGTTCTCTCATGATGAACTTGATCCTTGGCTAAACATATTGCACTCAGACTGTCACAAAATACAGTTGCATAATCATGATGTAGACCAATATCACTAACCAACCCTTTCAACCAGATTCCCTCTTTGGCTGCTTCAGTCAAGGCCATGTACTCTGCCTCTGTAGTAGACAAAGTAACTGTAGGCTGCAAAGTTGCCTTCCAACTTACAACAGAACCACCAAGAGTAAAAGCATAACCGGTCATAGACCTTCTACTGTCAACATCTCCTGCATAATCAGAATCACAGTAGCCTGAAACTAAACAATTCGTATCACCTCCATAAATGAGACTGACATTAGATGTACCTCTAAGGTACCGAAATATCCTCTTCACAGCCTGCCAATGTTTCTTTCCAGGTTGAGCCATAAACCTGCTGACAACACTAACAACATGTGCAAGATTAGGTCTAGTACAGACCATAACATACATCAAACTCCCTACTGCACTAGCATAGGGAACCCGAGACATGCACTCCTTCTCCTCAGCAGATTTAGGAGCGAAAGCAATAGACAAATGAATATTTGCAGCACTTGGAGTATCAATAGGTTTAGTTGTAGACATACCAAACCTTGATAATATCTTCTGAATATAATCCTTTTGTGAAAGGAAAAGTTTCTTCTGCCTTCTATCCCTATGAATCTCCATTCCCAAATTTTTTTTGGGCAACACCCAAATCCTTCATCTCAAACTCAGCACTGAGAAGACCTTTTAACTTCTGAATATCTGACTTGTTCTTTGCAGCTATCAGCATATCATCAACATATAAGACCAAGTAGATAAATGAATCATCTTCCAAATTTTGTTGTAATATACACACTATCATCATACAACTCTGTTGTAGCCAAGATGTGTCATATAACCATCAAATCTCTTGTATCACTGCCTTGGAGACTGCTTTAGCCCATATAAGGACTTCTTCAATTTGCAAACGTACTCTTCTTTCCAGGGAACTTGGAAACCATCTGTCTGGGTCATGTATTATTGGGGAATGAGTTGCACAGATCTATTCGGGGTGAATATTTAAATACAAATTTAATTCTTTAATTATTACTAGCATGAATTAATCCTATATTAATTCAAATAATAATTGCAACAACATATCATGCATATAATAAGCCACGTAAAACCTACGCGAATCTATGGGTTTACGTGAACGCGTTCCTCGGGATGGCAAAGACTTCGTTTGATGTGCTACCAAGTATTCCCTTAAACTATCCGGTGGAAGGACACTTGTCGAACAATTAACAAAAGGAAAAAATAAACTTTGTTGCACCACTTATGTGGATTTGCTAATTTTTTCAGCACATGGAATTGTGTTTAGAATGAAAGAATCATCCCCTATTTATAGGTGAGGGGTGGTAGATTTTTTCATTCAATGGGGAAAAGACTTTTCTTGATCACCAAGAAATCTTGAATATATCTCCTATATTCTTTTTTCCCATAATTAAAATATTCCACAAAAATCCCACCTCCTCAACCATATGGATTTTCGAAAATAATGTGTGCAAGAATCCAAGATTTGGATCTTCTTGAATTTATGAGATATTCTTGTATTTCAAGAAATACATATCTTCCATAATATCTTTTCAAGAAAATCAAGAAAATCTTTCTTGCTCATTATATTTTATAATTTTCGAAAATTTCAATATAGATAACCTAGTGGGAGATTTCTTGAATTTAATGAGATAATCTTGTATTCCAAGAATACATATCTTCATTCCATAACAAAATTCAAAAAAATCTTTCTCCCAACATATCTATAAATTTTCGAAATTTTAGTTGGAAAAATAAGCAACAATATTTATTTTATTTTAATCACATTTTCGACTATTTGTTGGGCTACTTTCGGGGCCTTTATTAAGATTGGACCTTCTAATGGACCTTGAATATCTAATATTGAGCCACAATATAATTCAAGCCCATAAATATTAATTAATCCCACTCATAATTAATATTGCACTATCCATCTTAACCCATATTACAATCATTATGGCTCCGGTCATTATTTCCCGTGTTTAAGATTATCTAGCCCATTAATTAATTCAAGCCACCCAAATAGCTTTCCGTTAATTAATATCTTTTGTCCTTGGTCAAGGAACGGTTCAACATTATTATCCATTAAAACTAATTCCACTTGCAAGATTTGGTATGATAAAACTTATGAACCTCCCAGGGGGCGTCGAACAAGCGTACTTTACACGATTCTTCGTATTAAATCTTAGAATCACATGTGACTAATAATATTGCCCAAGATAAAAAGTATTGAATCTCTTTGATTCGCTCCATGATAAGTCAAAGCAATAGTTATCAATCCCACGTGATCCTATTTAAGGAACGAAGATTAAGAAACAACGAACCATTGAGGTCTAATTCTTCCTTGTTCAGGTTCAAGAATTTATCCTCCTCAGAGGTCCTATTCAATTGCATCCATGCACTAGTGTAATCTCTTGGTCAAGACAAACCAATCCGAACACCTCAACCTTTCGCGATGGGTTGTTCATCTCCATCTAGGTCGTGAATGGCTACTTTTTAGTTACAAGGGACTTAATTTAATCTTCTCGTGATCGGGTATCACTAAATTAACTACAATGTAACACGTCAATTATTGAAATGTTAAATATATGTAACATTCAATCATATTTAAAGCATCGATGATAAACAATTTATTTCAAGAAATAAGTCTTCGCTTCGATTATACAAAGTAAAAAGCATACTTTTCAAGATAATCCCAACAATCTCCCACTTATACTCAAAAGTCTCGAAAGTATACTACAACATGTCTCGTTCCGTGACATCTAATGTCACCCACACGAACCTAATAATTTCTTCCACTTATACTCAAAACAGTTGACAACGGTCTTGACACTCATTCCACTCATGTCTCTCGAATGTAAAGAAGACCGCTTTGTGAATGGATCTCGCTAGAGTCATCATCGAATTTATCTTTGCCACATCTATATCTCCTCTCTTAACGATTTCTCGATAAGATGTCTTTCCTTTAGTGTGCTTGTTTGACCGTGGACTCTGGGATCTCTTGAATTTGCAACCCCTCGTATATTGCTAAACAAATTGAAACACCATCCAAGTCCACTAAGAAGATCAGAGCCCAATCGGTTCTTTCAGCGCTTCACTTCAACTCAACCCGCTTCCATGGTTGAGTCGTTGATGCATTTACTTCACACTCGGCCCATTTGATGGCTACTTCCCAAATGGAAACACACTAATCGAGGCGGATAATTTGTTCTAAATCGATTGAAAATTCTTGGCGATGGAGATTAGAGTATCGTCGATAAATCAACATTCTATCCCGTTCTTTTCGGACATGTGAGTGTTTTTTTAATCTTCTTTTTTAGCGACTTTCCTCTGGTTACTTTGATATCTTGCTATCATGCCTACTGCAAAGCGGATATCCTGGCCTTTGTCTACAACATTGCATACATAAGGTTTTACGAACAACAAGGAATACCTTTCATGTCATCTATCTCATTTTGCGTCTTAGGGACATTTTCTTGGATAGATGGATTCCAAACAAGGTAGGAATCCTTTCGAATCTTGATCTTTGAAGCGTTTCAAGACAAGGTTGTCTATGTATGAAACTTTATAACCCGATCATCCTTTTCTTGCGATCTCGAGTGATCTTGATCCTAAGGATGTGTCCGGCTTTCCCTAAGTCTTTCATATCAAACTGCTTTTGAAAACCATGCCCTTCGCCCGATCACACCTTCACATAGTTCCCGATGATCACAATGTCATCTACGATAATCTAAGAATACCAATGCATTCGACACGCTTTTTTATACACACAACTTTCAAACTTGTTTTGATCAAACCCATAAGACTTTATTACATGATCAAAACTTTGGTTCCAAGCTTGCCTGTTTGAGTCCGTAAATGGACCTCTTGAGCTTACAAACTTGGTGTTCTTGACTGTTTTAATGAAGCCTTGGGGTTTGTTGCATATGGATCTCTTCATCAAGACTTTGATTAAGGGGAAAGTCGTCTTGACATCCATTTGCCGGTGTTTCAAAGTCGAAATGCACAACAATCGATAAGAGAATCTGGATGGACTTAAGTATCTATTGAAAAAAGTTTCCTCAAATCCCTTCAACCTTTCGCCACTAGTCTTGCTTTAAAGGTTTCAACCTTCCCGTCCCCATATACCCATTCATTAAGGGTTCGATAGCTAACTCTATTATGAAACATAGAACCCATTTCTTTTTCTTTGTTTGCTAAGAATCTGATCCTTATCTTGGAGTGCCTTTATCCATGGGTCCGATTAACTTGTCCGAATCAAGTCCGAACTCTCCTATTCCATGAATCTCTCCTAACAACCCTCCCAACACAGGGCTCATATATCATCTAGTACATTAGCCTTTTTGCCCTCTAAGCTCATTTAAGGTAATCTCAAGAATAGTCTTCTTCCAAAAAAACTAAAGTGGGTCTTGATGACCACATTTTGATCTTCGGGACTATAGAACATACACCCTTTTGTTCCCTCAAATCCTTTGAATTTTTTTTTAATTCTCGATCGAGGATCCGACTTCAAAACTCTTGTCCAACACGTGGGCCACCCCCAAATTCTCATGTGTCTCATACTTAGGCTTCCCGCCTTGGTCCACAATTCTTTGGGAGTTTTGGGAACCGATTTGGATAGCACCAAGTTCAAATTTAAGTCATTTGTTTCAAGGTATGACCCCGTAATCGACTTCGGGAAGATCCGCATAACTCATCATTGATCTAACCATTTCCAAAAGAATTATGTTTCTTCGCCCAACCCCGCTTTTGTTGAGGGGTTCCGTGCAAAGCGATGGTCGATAAATCCTTCATCGGATAAGTAGTTCAAAAACTCATCATTTGAGGTATTCGTATCCACGATCGGATCGTAGAGATTGATACATTTTTCCCTATGATTCTCTGTTTGAGCCTTAAATTCTTAGAATTTCTCAAAGGTCTCGATTCATGCTTCATAAGGAAAAAAAACTGCATTACTAATCATCAATAAAATTACTCATAACCTCCTCTTTGCTTTGGTTGACATTGGACCACATACATCTCGATCTCTAACACTTCTTTGGCCCTATTCCCTTGGCTCCAAATGCCCTCTTGGTCATATTACCCTCCAAACATGATTCGCGGTTGGAATCGGTTCATCTTGGAAAGCCCAAGTGAACCGTCTCTCACCAACCTTTGGATCCTTTTTTGGATTTATATGACCCAATCTTAGATGCCAAAAAAGTGTCTTGTTCACGTCGATGAACGTTTTTCTTTTCTCGGAAATTGATGTGTTTATAGGATACATTTAAGTGATTGGTGTGTCATGATTAATTGTATAGAGATCATTCAACAACGTTCCATGACAATAAATTTATCAAAAAGAAAAATGGTAACAACTTTATTAAAAAAGTAACCGAATATCTATCATAAAAAGTTTAGAAAAAAACAAATTCTTTTCTAAAATTAGGAACGTAAAAGAATATCTCAAAAAAAACTCTTTCAAAAGACCACTTCCATCCACTTTGAAGCCGCCCTTAACATGATGAACCTCACTCCCACTAAGTTGCTGGGTCCGCTTTGAACCCCTCGTAATGTGAAACAAACATGATTAGTGGAACCCGTATCCACCAGATGGGAGGCCGCCGCTAAACAAGAACAACTAGTGCGTGAGAATTACCTTTCATTCCATACCTTTTGGGTGTGTTAAATTCTCACCGCAAAGCACTTCCTTAGGCCGGCTTGTTCACTCCACCACCCTACCTTATCTTTGCCATTGGCAACACTTGAGTTCACTTGGTGGCCTTTGTTCCTTTTCTTGTTCTTACCACCCCTTGGTCAGAAAGAAGAAGGTCTGTTACCCACCAAGGCTCTTGGCTTTTTACGCCCCATATCGCCTCTCCCGAGACTAAAGCTTCTGCAAATCTCCATCGAGAACTTCGATTATTCATCCGGTAGTTCAACTGAATTGTTCAAAGCTTTTCGGCGAAGAATGGAGCACTGAAATCGATTTGGGTCTCGATCCGTATTCCGCCAAGTACCTCAAGTTTATTAAGGTGAGCCATCATCTGGAGAACGTGCTCATGAGAGTTCATAGAGAGCAAGTCCCTCATGGTGATCCGACGAGCCACACGGTTACGATGTTGAAACATCGCTTTAAGACCCTTTCCGCAGCGGTCTCAACGTTCGTGTTGGTGTTGCAAACACATCCGTCATAAAGCAAGATGGTACACTTTGCCATTTCGTTAGACCGCTCCCAACGGATACTTTTCTTAACTAACTTTAAGTGGACTCATCCGATGGTTTATCCGGTTTAGGTGTGGTCGAAACCATTATGGCTTTGTGCGATGAGGACAATAGTGAGTTTTCGATTCGAATCAACAAAATTTTCTCCGAAAGGAGCAAATTGTCTTTTAGTATATTGAGCGATTGGATTAAAAGGTTGCGGACATGATGAACTGAAATAAATAATAATATGCATAAGCACAAATATATCACAAGGTTCGATCCATGCATCATATTAAAATCTCAAAAAAAAAAATATGAACATCGTCACCCAACATCTCAAAAAAAGTTTAAATAAGCCACGTTAGGTGAGTCATTATTTAAACACATTCAACGAGTTACAAACAAGAAACGATTACAAACCTTTAATATCCAGATTAATAGTTGGCTCCCCACCAATAAAATTAGACAGGGACTTGAGGGAAGTATATGCATATCAATTTTATACCTAAGTAATAACCATGATTAAATACGAGTTATTATTTCGCTTTGATCGAGCCTCGTTGGGAGGTCATCGTGAATTGTACTAGTAATAACCCACAATCATCCGTTTGGAATTCATTCATGTGAAAGCTATCTTTTGACCGTCCCCATTGGGGAATTTCTCCAAAAGAATTCACAAATAAATAAATCATGGAGGTCAAAATTAATTCAATTTTATTATCCTAATAAAATTGTCAATTAATTGTTTAAACATACTTAGTAATTTTGAAGGTGAGATTTTTCCATTTGCAACCCTCATGCAAACACATTTAAACAAATTAAATAAAGCATAAGATAGCACAAATAAATCAAGCAAAAATGTAAAAATAAACATATTGGGCACAAATTATCCAATTGTCATGGTTTGATTTTTTTTGACTTGATCTTGAAGAAACACGCAATTTCTCCCACTCGCTTCGAAAAAATACTTAGTCTCGCCTTAAACGCCACGCCATCAATCCGCCTTTAAACTTGGCCTCGGCTTCCAGGGCCGTTGTTTCAACCACAAGACTTATTGCCCGCCTCACGACTTTGTCAATAATGTCACTCTCAACACATAGGCCACTTCAACCATTATCAATTGCCCGCCCGATTTTGTCCTTTAATTCTTCGTCTCTTCGTTCCCGATCCGGTTACAATTTATTTACAAAAAATAAATAAACTAGATCTAGACTTGTCTATTACATTGATCAAATCAAACAAATCTGAGTCTACTTTCGTGGATTTTCTCACGAGGCAAAAACAAATCCGAATCTATCGAATTAAAACCACAATTTATATGCATGCATAAATAAACACATTAAAATCCATGACAATTGGATATCCAAAAATGATCTAACAGATTCTACTATCCAATTTCAAATTTAATGTTCACAAATTACAATTTAAAAATTCGTAGAGTCCTCGATCAAATTGTTGGGGAAATGAGTTGCCTTTTCTATTCAAATATTTAAATACAAATTTAATTCTTTAATTATTACTAGCATGAATTAATCCTATATTAATTCAAATAATAATTGCAACAACATATCATGCATATAATAAGCCACGTAAAACCTAAGATACGGAATCTACGGGTTTTACTTGAAATTTCTCGGGATAAGCAAAAACTGGTTGGACACTAACCAAAAGGACTTCCCAAGTATTCCTTAGCCCTTGCTCAACTATCCGGTGGAAGGACAAATCGAACAATTAACAAAAAGGAAAAAATAAACTTTGTTGCACCACTTATGTGGATTTGCTAATTTTTCCAAAGACATGCAATTGTGTTTAGAATGAAAGAATCATCCCTATTTATAGGTGAGAGGTGGTAGATTTTTTTCAATAGAAAAAACAATGTGGGAAAAGACTTTTCTTGATCACCAAGAAATCTTGAATATATCTCCTATATTCTTTTTCCCCATAATTAAAATATTCCACAAAAAATCCCACCTCCTCAACCATATGGATTTTTCGAAAATAATGTGTGCAAGAATCCAAGATTTGGATCTTCTTGAATTTATGAGATATTCTTGTATCTCAAAAAATACATATCTTCCATAATATCTTTTCAAGAAAATCAAGAAAATCTTTCTTGCTCATTATATTTTCTAATTTTTTAAAATTTCAATATAGATAACCTAGTGGGAGATTTCTTGAATTTAATGAGATAATCTTGTATTCCAAGAATACATATCTTCATTCCATAACAAAATTCAAAGAAAATCTTTCTCCCAACATATCTATAAATTTCAAAATTTTAGTTGGAAAAATAAGCAACAATATTTATTTTATTTTAATCACCTTTTTTTATTGGACTATTTGTTGGGCTACTCGGGGGCCTTGAGAATTAAGATTGGACCTTCTAATGGACCTTGAATATCTAATATTGAGCCACAATATAATTCAAGCCCATAAATATTAATTAATCCCACTACATAATTAATATTGCACTATCCATCTTAACCCATATTACGATCGATATGGCTCCGGTCATTATTTCCGTGTTTAAGATTATCTAGCCCATTAATTAATTCAAGCCACCATCAAATAGCTTTCCGTTAATTAATATCTTTTGTCCTTTTCAAGCGGTTCAACATTATTATCCATACCTAAAACTAATTCCAAAGATTTGGTATGATAAAACTTATGAACCTCCTCGAAACCGTCGAACAAACGTGCTTGCACCACGATTCTTCGTATTAAATCTTAGCAATCAAATAATATTGCCCAAGATAAAAAGTATTGAATCTTTTGATTCGCTACCCATGATAAGTCAAAGCAATTCAATCCCAATCCTTTTAGAAGATTAAGAAAAACAACGAACCATAGGTCTAATTCTTCCTTGTTCGAAGAATTTATCCTCCTCAGGGGTCCTATTCAATTACAAACTAGTGTAATCTCTTGGTCAAGACAAACCAATACCCTTACACCTCAACCTTTTTTGGGTTGTTCATCTCCATCTAAACCTCACGTACTTTTTAGTTACAATCAATTTAATCTTCGTGATGCGGTATCACTAAATTAACTAAATGTAACAATTAAATATTATTGAATTTATCAATAAATATATGTAACATTCAATCATATTTAAAGCATCATTAAACAATTTATTTCATCTTATACAAAGTAAAAAGCATTTTTTCATTATAATCTCAACAATCTCCCACTTATACTCAAAGTCCGCTTATATACTACAACATGTCTCGCGTGGTCCGTGACATCTAATGTCACCTACATGAACCTAATAATTTCTCCCACTTATACTCAAAGCATTATCCTTCTAGCTCGATCAAGAGCTATCTTTGACTGGTCTTTTCTTTTTGGTTGAAATTCTAGTGGCGATGCATCTTTTCAAATTTTTTTTAAATGTGAGTGTTGTTCTCCATCTTCCTTTTGTGACTTCACTCTGCTCCACTTTGTTTGTCAACACTATTGTTTTTACGATACAACAATAGACTTCCGCAAATGGGGTTAAACATAGAATTCTCATAAAAAATAACATTTACGCTAAGTATGACTTTTACTTTCATGGAAACCAGATTCTATACCCCTTAACACTTGTTTCCATAGCCCACAAAAACTCATTTCTTCACCCTTGGCTCCAATTTACCCTCATTTTGATAATAAATAGTACACCCAAAAAGCTCCAAATTATTCTGGACTTACGAAACCTAAGGTGTTTTGAGGTTTAATTTGCCAATTTTCGGTTACATGACCGCTTAAAATCTTGAGAAATCCAACTTTTAGAGAGCATATCGAGCTCTCTCCGTGGTGATTTGGTTTACTACACCATTCAACTTTGATGATGTCTTGCGATCCCTTCATTCTTGCGAAACTCATCAAAATCGGAAAAACAATTTCGCACCATTATCGATTCGCAACCTTTTGATTTTCTTCCCCTGTTTGATTTTCCACCAACGCCTTCCATTGCTTGAAACTCTTGAAAGCTTCACTTTTATCTTCATCATAATTACCCAAGTCATTCTTGAGTAGTCATCAATCATAAACACGATCTATTGCCTCCTTTCAACACGAGAATGTCCCCAACAATCGAAATGGATATAATCAAGTTTTTGTTCTATGAATTGCCTTGGGAAACTTGTTGCGATGAAGCTTCCCAAAAACACATCTCATAAGACTAGTGACCTTGTGGCCACCAAGAAAATCATCTTTCGATGTTTGCATCCCTCGTTCACTCATGTGGCCAAGTCTCATGTGCCATAACTTAGTCAAGTCGTTTGTGAACTTAGATTTGTAATTTCAAATAAGCGCCGAACCTTGCAAAATTACAAATTTCCTCGCTTCACACCTTTTTGTGAGACATTCCACCTTCACCTCTGGCAAACCCTTACCGCCTAGAAGACTAAGTGATATCGATTCTTCATTTTTAATGGAACATGTCTAACATCGTTAAATGTGAAAAATTTACCATCATGTGTCCGTAATTGAATTGAGCTATTCTAACCGCCTGTTTTTAGAAATATTGCCTCCATCCAACTTGCTCAAAGTTGTAAACCACTCTCTGTTATATGATAAGATGCCCCGGAATCAAGAACCCACACATAAGTGTGATGTGTTTGTCCATTAGCAACTAGGACTACATCTTCCTTGGATTGGTGTCATCTCGTTCAAAAACAAAGCCGATAACACCTTTGTCTTCCGCTTTTCTTCTTCTTTGGGACAATCATTTTCCCAATGACGACTCTTTAAATTACAAATATCGTCGGTTTAGGACCCTTCGACCTAAATTTCTTCTTTCCCGATTTTTGGGTCCTTGTTCCCTTTAAATTTACTAGTCCATGGCTTTTTGTTCCACCACTTTTCGCCTTATGTATACTCTCTTTTATGCGAGAGATGATCGACCTCTTCCAAGGACAAAGTGTCTTTCCCAACAATGAAAGATCGCACAAAATTCTCATCTGACGAAAAGGTAGAGAAACCAACGTTTAAAGCAACATCCTCATCATCAACTTTAACATCAATATCACGCAATTCTAATAGAATTGTATTCAATTGATCCAGGATGTTCACGAAGTGGTCGACCTTCATTTTTTCATGACGTTGTTTCAACAACAACTTATTGTTAGCGACTTCTCATATCTGGTCTCCAACTTCAACCATAGACCCCGTTTTTTGGTAATAATGTCATCTGCGAGGCACAACATGATTGATGAGTGTGCAATCTCCTCCGAGTTCTCGTTCTTCCAAATCCACCGCCTTTTTCATCAATGTTTCCTTTTTGTTTCAACAAGACCGCGATCTTGATCTGCCAAAAACTAAAACTGTTCTTCCCCGTGAACTTATCGATTTTCACGTTTATCCCACCCGTCATCTTTCTCGCCAAATTGCGAAACCCCCAACAAGGCTCTAGATACCAATTTATTATAACTGATGCGAGAAAGATATAAAAAATGATAAATAAACCGAATAAACCGACAATGAAATTTTACGTGGTTCACTATCAATTTGTTAGCTACATCCATTTTCGTATATTATTCGAATTCCATAACAATATATACAACTCAAATGGGAATATAAATAATAATCCCTAACTGATTGAGCCTAAGTTAATAAGCCCAAAACCAAAACCGACTAGGCCTAAATTAATAAGCCCAAAACCGACTGATGCACTTGTATCAAAGAGACCTGGGCTTCTTAAATAACACTAGGAAACCCTTCACCTTTTTCCACATTCCGATGTGGGCAGAATATGACTTCTTATATGATTAGGAAGTCCTCCAACTTTTGATACAATCCGATGCGGGATAAAACAAACTTCTTTATTTTACACAATTCCAACACTTAACAATTCTTTAAAGTGTATTGTGACGTCTCAAATTCGTGATTTAATTTCTCACTCACCGAAGTTCAATTTTTAAATTATAAATACATTATGATTATCTACTCCGAGAGTAAATCGATCTTATACCATTTAATTTTTTAGAAATCAAACCCTAAACCTCGTTTAATTGACCAAAAGAAGAATATCACACACTTATTAAATGACAATTAAATATACATTTAATTTAATTATATATTCATTTAATCTATTTTAAAATCAATTTCCTTAACGTATATCTGCTACTCGAAATAGACAAAAACTTGTATGCAATATTGCATACAAGTGATATGTGCAATTGAGTCTTTTTTTTTTCTCGCGGTCAGGGGAACCGGGTTTTAGGACAGATTGTTGGTGGGCCAATGAGCTTCTTCATCTTCTTCTTTCCTTATGACGCAACCTTGTCGTTTTCCTCTTCTCTTACGGCGAATCTCATGGGCTTTTCTTCTTCCTTGTTAGGTAATAATTTTCTTTTTTGCTCCCATTATTGGGTTGAAATAGGTTGTTTCATTTTGAATTTTGGTATGATTTATGCGAAAAAAAGGGAAAATTTTGGTTGGTGTTTGGATTACCCCTCAACACAAAGTGTGTGATGAAATTGAATCATTTTTTTCTTTTCACGCAGCTTCTATAAATCAGAAAAGCAAGATTTTTTTTCGCGTTTATCTTGGTTTTTGTTCATGTAGTAACACTTTTTTTTTGCTCATAGGGTAACACTCTTTTGTTCATGTAGTAACACATCAAGTTGTTATGTAAATCTGTAATTTTAGACTGGAGATTTCTTTTCGCGTTTGTTCTGGTTTTGTTTATGTGGTAACACGTTTTTCTTCATATGGTAACACTTTTTGTTCATGTAGTAACACATGTTTTTATAGTAATATGTAACAATGTTCATATATCGTCGTATACTTATGTGAATATTCAAGTGTTACCATATGAACAATAATAATGTTACTTTGTGACCTATGTTACCTTATGATAAATTTTAATTTTATATTTTTGAAGATTTTTTTTTGCGTTTATCTTGGTTTTTGTTCATGTAGTAACACATCAAGTTGTTATGTAAATCTGTAATTTTGGACTGGGGATTTCTTTTCACGTTTATTCTGGTATGTTTATGTGGTAACACGTTTTTCTTCATATGGTAACACTTTTTGTTCATGTAGTAACACATGTTTTCACACAAAAATTTGACAAAAAAAATAAAAATTATGTGTACATTCAGGAATCGAACATATACCAAATTCATTAAAGAATAAACCTAAACCACTAGGCTACAACACATATTTGATAAATATATCCTTCTATAAATACATATTCGCCAAGACCAACCTTGAACCCATTTACCCTCTTATCCGACCAGGCAACGACTACGACTGCGAAATTTAGGCAACTTTTGCCTTATTTATGTTGTATTGCACATAACATTAGTGTGCAATATTTCACACAAGACTTTCTCCTCGAAATATTTATATGCATCGTTGATTATTTTCTCTTCACTCTAATTAGTAATTACCACTTGAACTAGCCTCATTACTTAACCTTACTTTTGCTCAATTTAATCTAATCTAATTTTATTTGCTTATAAAGTATTAAAAATTAAAGTCTCAAGATCACCTCAAATGTAACCAATTATTGGGAAAATTTCTTCTGATTTGCATTTAAGTGTATAATTTTCACTAAAAATGACAGATTTATTACCACAAAAAAATTAAAAATATGGACATTTTGACATTTCCCTTGTTCCAAATTAGTTATCTTTCAATCCTTACTAATCTTAAGTTCTCATAAATTAGTTGAAGTAACGAAATTTCTTATTTTAATTTGGTGTTATACGTTATATATATTATTAATTATAGTCAATCAAAATATTTATGTGTTAAAAATAAGTAATATGCTAAATTAGAATTGAGTATCTCAAAATTCACCCAAAATAAATCGTGTTTATCATGGATACTAATTCTTGTTGAACCCCAAAACTCTGTCCCCCATATTTAACCAGGCAAAATCGTTAACTACAACACTTTCAATAGAACACGTTTTTGTTTCCGCAGTGTTGTCCATAAACAGAGGAATTCTCTCTTCCTGCTCATTCTTCCATGCCAGATCTCTGACTCTTCAACAAGATTGAGTTTTTCAATTAAACCCAGGTAAAAAAATTCTTCAATTTCTCTCTTAATTTTCAACGTTAAATCTTAAGATCTTAGTCTAGGCGCCTCAATGGATGCTCAAAATAATTCCCTGTACTTGATCCAATTTGATCATACATTGAAATTCACTCATTTCTTTTGTGATCCTTTCATTTTCCATGAAGCAGATTGAATTGAACTGATTGAACTGTGTAGATAAACCGGAAAGCAGAAATGGCGGGTGGTGCGGCGGGTGGATTTGTGGCACGGGCATTTGAGTCGATGCTCAAAGAATGTGCAAACAAAAAATACAGTGCTCTTCAATCCGCCATTAAAACGTATTTGGGTGCGCATTTCTGGAAACTGTTCTCCACTTTGTCAGATTATTTGACTTACCACTTTATATTTGAGTATTTCGTGTTTAGTTTCTTGAGCTGTGAAGTAGTTTCTTCTGCTGTTTTCATTCTCTAGGTAGTGGTGTTTTGGAATTTCTGTTACCCGTGATTGCATTTGGGTTTTGCATTACAGATATGAATACTTTTAGAGCCAGGAGTAAACAGAGATGTAAATTTTATTTGATTTTAGATTACTGATTTATGTTAAACTCAAATAATGGGATCTGCCAGCCTGAAGTGTACATCAAGCAATGCTGAGATAAACAAGTAAAATATTGACTGTTTGATGTACTATTCCAGTCCACTCATGTACTTTTAACCCTTTACATGAGAAAGGAAAATATTGATACTGAATGTAACTAGTAATTTTACAGTTCTAACTAAATATCCTGCCTTCTCTAAGTCTAATAATTATTTGATTGCCTAATAATTTAATAAAGCAATAATCCATAGTTCTTGAATACGGATTTATTGGCCTGATCACACCACAAAGACCTAAGGATAAGTTACTAGGTTGTATGTTTCGATGAGTATAGCTGATGATACATCCTGACAGATGTATGCATTGACTTACATGTTATTTGAGGACAGAAAGTAGATGACTAATTCATTAAAGAATTTGAAAACGTTACTTGTAATTCTTCTTACGATATTAGTGAATATAACGTAGAGATGGGTAATGTGGTCTTTGATAAGCCAAATGTATAGATTGACACAGAATCAGATGTGCAGGAGAAAGGTTTACCTTTTTTCTTTTTTTTTAGATTTTAAGAGATATTCACAAGTGGAGTGCCAGTACTAACAGTGCCCTTCACTCTCAGGTTCTAAGAAAAAAGTTTGAGATAGTCAATTCACTTATGGTTCTGCTTAACTACTTCTGGATTCAATAGTCTTTCAACTGCCCTCTAATTTGTGCCTTCATTGAGTTTAATCTTAGGGTTAGTGCTAGGTACTGTTCCTGCCATAGTTCGCATGTATTCTTAATTTTCTACTTTTATATATGTTTCTCCTTTTGCTATTTTACCTCATAGAGATATGTGTTATATGGTTTCTGGGGAATTGGGAAATGGAGTATGGGGCGTTCTTTAGGGTGGACGGGGGGGGGGGGCAATACATGGGGGTGTTATCTCATAATGATGCCTTATGCATTTGTAAATTTCTTTTAGATGACTGGTGATCAACTGGTCTTTGAAAAATATGTGAAATTTCATTTTGGCATCATTTATGTTTTATTTGTTTCCTTTTAGTGTGAATTAGCATCATTAGAGTTAATATATTTTGTTTAATGTGGATTGATCCTTCAGACAGTGGAAAGGACTTCAATCAACAGTCAAATATTGGTGAGACTAAGCAAGTTTTGTCGGAAGCTCCAAACGAAAGGTGTTCTAGTCACAGTGAGATTTTTAAGTTTTGGCTCTTTGGGCAACTATTGCTCTCGTCCTTATTTCAATGCACTCACATTTCTGTCACACTACATGGACCATACTTGTGGCCGGGTATTAGCAGAGAGGATTTAGGTATCCACTTTGCTAAAGGGGAGCGAGAGTCAGGTCAAGAATCAAGAGAATTAAATGAGAAAATCATTACATAAAATATGCATAATATACTTTTGAAATAGTTGCTGACTTTAGGAAAGACAATACAGAATAAAATATGGGTATTTATATCTGAAGGCGATAAAATTAAATTATTTAGATTGTGTAAACCTATTTTCCTTGCCCATGTGAAATGTAAGTTATAAAGCTTTGGATAATGTCCAGAACAATAGTTTAGTCAGAGTTGTGTGGCATGTTTAGTCATCAAAAGAAAATATTCATGTGTTTAACATGATATATGGACTATTGTTATAAACTTTATGTTTCTTATAAAAAAACATGATATATGGTTAATTCCTCATTGAGTTCTGGGTTATGGATTATTGAGCTTTTATGCTTATGCAATGCAACCATGCATGAATTTAAGACAGTCCAAGGATTCTAGATTCTCCCATTTGATATCACAAGGTTTGTATTTTGGTCATGTGTCTTATGGATTGCACCACTGGTTCTCTACTTCAATCATAGAAAGAAAACTAATATTCCTGATGGATAATTGTCCTTGTTCACTGTAGTCCTGTTTCTTTATCTCTATTTTCTTATAGTTTCAATTTTTTTCAAATACATTCTTTCAGTGGTTCATCTGAATCTAACTCTGGAGCTGAAATAACTGAGAATGTCGAAACTGGAAGCAGTGGAGCCTTGGAAATTGCAGGTCATACACTAGGAGGGGCAGAGGCTGATCTTGTTCTGAATCCCCTTAGACTTGCTTTTGAAACGAAGAACACTAAAATGGTGGAGCTTGCATTGGATTGTCTTCATGTAGGTGGTGCATTTTGTTCATAGGTATTTAGTTATAGGAAAGTTTTAAGCAGACTAGGTTTCATTAAATTAGCAGCTGCCAATACAATAATTTGTTTTTCCCCATTATTTAGTCGAAATTAATTTCTTATTCGACTGGACATCCTAAAGCCACAAATATCATTCTCCATGTGCATAATACTAGTTCTAAGCAGCTAGGATTTCTTGCTGAATCTCAATTGTTCTGGGGCTAATGTAGATGCTTACATTTCTATTTCCATTTCTGTTCTTTCTTCTATGCAGAAACTTATAGAGTACAACCATCTAGAGGGTGATCCTGGTCTTGATGATGGCAAAAATTCTAAGTTATTAACTGATATCCTCAACATGGTCTGCAGTTGTGTGGATAATTCAGCTCCTGACAGGTACATGGATTTTCACATTTAAAATAATGTTTTTTCTCATTTTCTTTTTCATTTTCCTTTTATCCAAGTATAATTATGAGGGAATAAATGCAGTACGACTCTTCAAGTTTTAAAAGTTCTTCTCAATGCCATAGCTTCCACAAAGATTCGAGGTATGCCATTTTTATTGGCTCAATTATTGTCTGTTTTTCCTAATTATACCATCACCTAATCTGATCAGACGTTTCAGACAAATTTACCAAAATCATGAATGTAGATTTTTTTTGGTTTCTTTTGTTCTTCCTTTTCTGTATGTTGTTTGTCAACTTACTTAATATTACATAATCTTTCAGAATATACTAGGACTTGGGCTTATTTTTTACAGATAGATATGCAGTCTCTTATGAATTTGTATTTATAATTTACCTGTCCAATTGATTGGTTTTACCTCTTGTTCTGAATGTGCAGTCCACAGAGACCCGTTGCTGGGAATAATCAAAGTTTGCTTTAATATTGCTCTTAATAGGTAGTCTTCAGTTATTTGTCATCATCAATTCGGTTTATACCACGTCTAGTTCTAATATCATCTGTTTTCATGTTCAGCAAGAGCCCTATTAACCAAGCAACATCAAAGTCTATGTTAACACAAATGCTCAGCATCATTTTTGGACAAATGGAGACTAATATGGTATGGGATAAAGTTTTCTTCTCATAATTTTTTTTCTGCTGTCGTATGAGGCCCTTATACACGATGGAGTAAATTCTATCTAGTGATTGACGTATCTTCTAATTCTCTTGAAACCAAACAGGCTCACACAGAGGGCGGGTCAAACTCAAGGGTTGCTGAAGTGTCATCATGCGATGATAATGACCCCAAAACAACTTCAGATGATGTACTATCTGTTAAACGTTTAAGTAAAAAATCGGTTCTGTCTATTGAAGGAATTCAGAATCTTGTTCGTGGCAATGATATAAAGGTACAACTATAAATATGATCGATTTACTTCTCTGTGTGTTTTTGTAAACTATATTATATATTAAATATGCTTGCATTTCTAAGCTTCTGTAAGGTTTGCATATTACCTCTTTAAGTTGGGTTAAACCTTCTCTGTGTATAGGGTTTAGAGACCATTCTTAAGAAGGCTGTGGATCTTGAAGATATTGAAAAAGTCGAAAGGTATGGGAAAAGTACAAAGAACTTCTGTACAAGCTCTATTGTGCGATTCCGTCAATCTGCACACACTCTTGCAGGGAAGCACAGCGATAAAAATATGAGAGCATCTTTGTTAACAGCATGCAGTCTGCTTCTTTTTCGTATTTTAATACATAATTTATCTATGCCTTAAAATTGCTAAATTCTCAGAGCCATGGGTCCGGGGAGGATGAGCATTGAACAACATGATGCCTTGCTTATTTTCTATACTCTTTCCAAGGTTTGTGTCTGTGGAAACTTCTTTATGTTCTAGCTCTGAACTCCTTTTGTATTACTTGTTTGAATTAATTAACCAATTTGTTTTCAGATGGGTATGAAGGAGGGTAATGATGAAATTACTACAAAAACTCGTATTTTGTCTCTGGAGCTTTTGCAGGTTAGTTGGAGAAATCTTGTATGTATGAAGTTTGTATATGATGATTGGGGGCCTGGGGAGAGAGGGAGACAGAGGGGGAAGAGAGAGATATTTATTGGGCATAAATTTATGCTTTTGTTGGACTGGAATGCAATAATTGGTATGATCAGAAAATTCACATTTAGTAGGTATATTGGATTAAGTTGTCTCTGTGTAATTATCTAAATATGTTGCATATATTTTAGATGGCAATATCCCATGGATATTGGTTGGATGTAATAAGAAAACAGCAAGTGGCTGGATGTTCATATATATTGGTTACACCAAAGGATGAGAATTTTCACTCAACAACAATGATTTTCCACACTTAATTATAATATACTGATGAAATATCTTTTATCATGTGAAATATAGGTAATATTGGAAGAAGTTGGCAGCTCATCCGCAAAGAATTTTCAACTTATTGACTCAATAAAAGTTCACCTTTCATATGCACTATTACGAGCATCTGCCTCCCATTCCCCTGTCTTATTTCAGGTATGGTTAGTGTGTTTGTTTAAAATCAGAAACTCTGTTGAAGTTGTAGTTGTAATAATTTGCTTTTATGTTTTGGTAGTGTGCAACAGGAATTTTCTCAGTTCTTTTGCTGCGATTTAGGGAAAGTCTCAAGGTATGAATAATTTTTATACATGCAACTCGTCTCCTCTTTAACATGTGATTTCACTTCCTTCCCTAAGTGCAATATATAAATCCTTTTTCAGGCTGAAATTGGAGTCTTCTTTCCTATGATTTTTCTAAAATCTTTGGATGGATCGGATCTTAACCAAAAGCTGACTGTACTTCGGTATGCTCTGCCCTTTCATAACTATTATTAGCATATAGCATAAGGTTGCATCAGATTACTTGAAATTTGGTATTTGTTACCTTTTACTATTCTGTTATCTATGAGTAAAGTTTCTAATCTAATCTAAATTGGCAGGATGTTGGAGAAAATCTGTAAGGATCCTCAGATGCTTGTTGACCTTTATATAAACTATGATTGCGATATTGAAGCATCAAACCTGTTTGAAAGGATGGTAAGCATTTTTGTGAAATAAGATACTTTGTTTGTTTCATCTGAATAAGTTCATCATCATATGATCTCTTCTCATTTAGGTTGCCATTTTATCCAAAATTGCTCAAGGTACTCACAATGTGGATCTAAAGTCTTCTACTGCATCCCAAACACTGTCGGTCAAGGCATCGTCGCTTCAGGTATATCTTGGTTTTAGCACCTTATTAATTTGTTTTACTTTTAGATCTACTTGTTTACCCCTGTTTCTTCAAACACTTAGGGTTTAGTGAATATTCTCAAATCACTGGTGATTTGGGAGAAGTCTCAAAGGAAATCTGGAAAGCTGAATAAGAATTCATTTGAAAAAGTTCCACCCACAGAATTGGATGAATCAAAAGCCCCCAATGAAGCTTCTGTCTCTGAGGTTTGCGCATCTGCTGCATCTTTATTTATAAGATCTTATAGCTATTTAGTATCTTGAATATATGCTTGATATATTTGTGGTGACTCTCACTTTCAATGTGCACATTCAGCAGGCAGGGAAGGGCATAGAACATTTGATATCAAGTCAGTTGGTGGAAAAGACTCCTGCTTCGGTTGCTCAGTTTCTCCGTAATACGCCCAATTTAGACAAGGTAGACCGTAGACATGATATTTATGCTTTCATACGTAAGTGTCCAATTAATAGATTACCTTACAGATTTAAATTCTCAGGCTATGATTGGGGACTACTTAGGCCAGCATGAGGAGTTTCCGATTGCTGTTATGCACACTTACGTGGATTCCATGAACTTTTCTGGGATGAAATTTGATTTTGCAATCTGTGAATTCCTTAAAGGGTTTCAACTTCCAGGAGAAGCTCAGAAGATTGATCGCATAATGGAAAAGTTCGCAGAGCGGTATGTAATTGATGTTACTGCATGCATTCAAATAAACCATCCCCATAACAGAAATAAGTAGAGATGATATAAAATTATGATACGACTGAAATACTCAGTTAGTCCTCAAGAGTTGAATAAAAGTAAGAGCACAAATAGGCAGCTTTCAATTGGCTGTAACAGAAAATGTGCTGCTCTTATGTTATTGGGTTAAGGTGGTCTATGTTGCCAAAGTTTTAAAATATTTTTCAAGATTCTTTTCATCTTATGATGTCGAGATATTTTCTGATCATGTTTTGAGAAGATTCCCTTGGGGAAACTAGAAAATCAAATTTTGAGTAAATCTCTTGTCCGCAACTATACACAACTAATACTTTTCGGTGAAATCAACTAATACTGTTTGAGAACAACTAATATTGTTAAAAAAGCACTTGAGTTGCAAGGTGCACCTGGTGCATGCAAGACTTCATCAAATATTTTGGATAAATGAGTTGCAAAGTCTGACCTACTGAGTCGCCAAGTTACTTTGATATTTCCTTATATGAACACATCTTCATTTCGTTGTTTTCAATTACACACATGGTTTAAAGTTTGTGCTCTGTTGCAGCTATTGTTCCAACAATCCTGGTCTATTCAAGAATGCAGATACAGCATATGTTCTTGCTTATGCAATTATAATGCTCATCGCTGATGCTCACAGTCCAGTGGGCTGGCTGAAAATGTCCAAAAGTGATTTTATTCACATGAATGCGACAAATAGTGCTGAAGAATCTGCTTCTGAAGAACTCTTGGAGGAGATCTACGATAACATTGTTAAAGAAGAATTAACGATGAAAGATGGTCCAGAAGTAGACCTCATCAGTATTCTCAATCTGGCCTACCCTAAAAGGAGCTCTTCAACCGACTCCAAGTCTGAGAGCGAGGCAATTTTAAAGAAGATACGGTCTGTAATTAAGGACCAAGGTGATAAATGGGGAGTCTTTTACACTTCGCACAGGATTGAGCATGTACGCCCAATGGTTGAAGTTGTAGGATGGCCCTTACTTGCTACTTTTTCTGTCACTATGGGTGAAGCAGATAACACATCAAGGATTAGTATTTGTATGGAAGGATTCAAAGAGGGCATACACATAACACATGTTCTTGGAATGGACACCATCCGATATGCATTTCTGACATCATTGTTAAGGTAATTCTCCTTTTTTTTAATCGACTTATCTTGTTCAGTATCAGCTGATGATTAATGACTCAGGCTTTCAGATTAACACAAAGATAATTTGATTAAAGCTTTCAGATTATTGCTTTGGGCACTGTATATTGGAGAGTTTTACTGGTAGAGAACGAAAATCTTGATGTGGTGCATTTAGAAAGTTGAATTTGGTTTCATTTTCAAGGAACAATGATTACTGTTTAAATAATGTAATATAAGATTTTCTCTGGTTACAGTGTCACATGAAAACTTTTATGTTATAAATGTTCTTAAGCTTATAGAAATGGATATATATTCAATACATCAAACAATGTTTTACTCGACAAAAAGATATACATAGATAATTCATCAATTGATATACTATGATTCTGAAATTAAATTGCAGGTATAATTTCTTACATGCCCCTAGAGATATGCGTGACAAAAATATAGAAGCACTAAGGACCCTTCTTGCTTTATGCGATACTGACATTTCTGCCCTTGAAGACTCTTGGCTTGCTGTTCTTGAATGCATTTCCCGCCTTGAATATCTCGTATCATCGCCTGCTATGACTGCAACTCTCATGCAAGGATCAAATCAAATCTCTAGAGACGCTGTTCTTCACTCTCTGAGAGAGCTCTCTGGAAAACCAACCGAACAAGTTTTCATAAATAGCGCCAAATTGCCCAGTGAATCAGTTGTCGAGTTTTTTACTGCTTTGTGTAATGTGTCGACTGAGGAATTAAAACAAACTCCACCTCGTACTTTTTGTCTGCAGAAGATTGTTGAGATATGCTATTACAATATGGCTCGTGTACGCATGGTAATTTCTTCAGCTTATAATTTATTTTCTTCTACAGTAACATTCTTGGGTGATCTTTTGTTGTAACTTCGTTTCCGTATTTGGAATTAGTTCAGATACATATCTCATGCTAGTTTCTTTGGTTATCTCTCGGATCTACTTGCATTAATCTGGTACTAGGATAGCATATTCAGTGGTCTCTAATAGAACTAAGTAGCATATCACTTGAAAACGGATATTCTTGTTAAACCAGTAAGCGGCTATGAATAATTTATCTGAATACTCTGGCAATTTTACGAATTTTTTTCAACCGTTAGTGATAAAAATTTTGTAGTTGACATACATCCAACTAGTATTTGGTTTTGTTTAATGGGGCCAAAATTTACCATGGATGTCAAGCTCTTCTTTATTGGGTAAGCGTACCTCAAACTTCTATTTTTTTTCTTTATATAAAATTATAAATAAGTAGGCATACTCAGAAAGAAGTAATAAAGTAAAAGTTGGTGCAGAATAGAAGTTACTCTATATGCAAAAGTTTCTTGTTTATTGTTGGGTGTTAGTTTGTACGATTTTGTGTTTGAAAAATTAAGTTAGGTGGGAAGGGGAGGGACTAGCACATGGATTTGCTTGAGGAAGTTACATGGGCTTAACCTGAATATTCTTACAATTGCTTTTTCAATTTTGAAGGAAAAAAAAAAAGGAAATTGGGGAATAAACCAAGCTCAACATTTATGCTTTCAACTTATACCATTTACATATATTAATTTCAGTATGCTGCATTAAACATCTTCTTCCTCTCCTCTCCAGCACTTATAATCTATGATCACCATTTTATAAGTTTCACCAGATTTTTTGGAATGTTCGTGTATTAAACTTGACTCGTCCCGGATACATTTCTTACAAGGACAAATTGGAAAAAAAGGACCTATCTTTAGCCACTAATTGCACTTCTTAAAATTCATATTTTTGTGGTACTACATAACAAATATTAATGGAACTTATTTCTGATCTTGAAGTGTATACGTTCCTGGGTGTTGCTTATTGCTTAATTTTTCTGTTTTCAGGTTTGGGCTAGGATATGGTCTGTCTTGGCCCAGCATTTCATCTTTGCTGGGAGTCATGCTGATGAAAAAGTTGCTATATATGCGATAGATTCTCTACAACGACTTGGTATGAAATATTTGGACCATGCTGAACTTTCAAACTTCACTTTCCAGAAAGGTATTCTAAAACCATACGTTCTACTCATGCAAAGTGGCAGAAGTGAATCCATACGAAGGTTTATAATGGATGGTGCTGTTCAAGTATGTATGCCTAGTTTACTCTGTTTTTTATTTGTATTGCTACCATTTTCATATCAACATATTCTAGTTGAATTAAACAGATGATAAAATCTAAAGCTGGAATCATGAAGTCTGGTTGGCGAAGTGTTTTCATGATTTTTACTACGGCTGCCAATGATGACCAGGAAACACTCAATTGAAAGTGCATTTGAAAATATAGAACAGGGTTTGGACCAAATTTCTCTCTCTTTCTTGTGATATTTTTGTTCAATTTCAGAAATATGTTTAAGATGTCTAACACAGTGGAATGATGCAGTTATCTTGGAACACTTCAATAAGATTGTTGGAGATTGCTTTATGGATTGTGCAAACTGCCTAATTGCATTCGCGAATAACAAAAGTTCAATCAGCATAAGTTTGAAGGCTATTGCTCTTCTCCGCATATGTGAGGATCGTCTTGCAGAGGTTTGTTTTCAATTATAAAATTTTTTCCTTGAAATTTTCTGAGAAATGTTAGAAACACATATGAATAATTGCTATAAGAAAATAGCTTATGCATTTTGCTAATGCTTTGGATTAAGCGCAAAGAGCTCCCAAAGATAGTGGGGACAGAGAAAAAGGAAACAATGTGCTTTATCTAAAAGTGAAATTCAAATGCATGACTCTAGTGTTGGTTCTCTCATGAGATAATTTGCGATAAGTTATGTAGGAGTTGATACATCATTCTTGCTTTCCTATTTCTGGAAATGTATTTTGGAATGTTCTTTAGAATGTTATTTGTTTGTATTGTTTGCATGAGAGAAAACCTTTAGCACCAGTTGCTCACAGTAGATCTCTCTCTCTCTCTCTCTCGTGAAAGTTCAAAGGATTCTTCAAATGTATACAGTAGTAATTTCTTTTCTGTCTTCTCTTATCCAGCACCTTATACCAATTGGTTCTCTCAAACCTATTGATAGCACAGCTGATGAAACTTGTAATGTGGCTGAGAGTTATTGGTTCCCCATGCTTTCCGGTCTTTCTGACCTTATTTCTGATCCAAGATCAGAAGTCAGCAATTGTGCACTTGAGGTTTTGTTTGATTTACTGAATGAAAGAGGCAGCAAATTCTCATCATCATTTTGGGAGAAAATCTTCCAACAAATCTTGTTTCCCATCTTTGATCATGTGAGACACGCTGGAAATGAGAGTTCCATATCTTCTGGGGACGACTGGCTTCGGGAAAGAACCATTCATGCTCTACAGTTGCTGTGTGACCTTTTCAACACTTTTTATAAGGTACCCAAAGTGTTTGATGAAATATATAATGGCTACTGCAAATTTTATGATAGGAAACATACACACCTTATTCTTGGAAGTTAGATTGAAATCCATTTTACTGATTTCACCTGTCATATATATGAAAATCACGTAACTGAAATTGTTTCCTGATATTCGATGCTTGATTTGTGTAGGAGGTGTGTTTTATGCTACCCCCACTGCTCAATTTACTGTTAGACTGTGCAAAGAAGACAGATCAATCAGTAGTTTCAATAGCTTTGGGTGCATTGGTGCGTCTAATTGAAGTTGGAGGACACCAGTTCAGTTCTGATGACTGGGGTACTTTGTTGAAAAGTATAAGGTAAAATCTCTCTCTTTCTCTCTGTTGTATTGATAAACTTCTGGCTGCATTTTATATTTAGCTATGGTTTTCCGGTTTGAGCAGGGATGCTGTACACACAACTCAATCCCTTGAGCTTCTCAATGATCTAAATCACGAAAATGGGAAGCATCACAAGGTATCAGTAAAGCTGGACAGCCATTCACCATTATCTAGCAATTTATCCAATGAAAAGGGGAACGCAGTGGGAACTGAATCCCTAACCAACGGTGATGTAAAAGCATTGCCTCACAATCAAGAAACAGTGCGCCTATCTGACGCGGGATCTCAAGGTTAGTATTGCACTAATATGCAATATACCTAGTATTTAATTGACATGGTAAATAAATTGTGATGAAAAAGAACAAAGATCGACTTTTAAAACAGTTAGTAAGTGACGTGTCTTTTGTAGGCACACCATCACCATCACACAGAGGAACAAGATCTAGTGATGCTGGAGGCCTTCAGCGCAGTCAAACATTGGGACAAAAAATTATGGGAAACATTGTGAGAAGTTTTACTTCAAAACCTCTGAACTTTTCGTCTGATGCGAATGTGCCGTCTTCCCCATCCAAGGTTGGTGTCCAATTTATAGTTTTACAAAAAATTGTTGGGGCTGTTAGCAGATTATTCCTTTGGGTTTTAATGTACACCAAGTTCCTCTCCAGGTGTAACTTTAAAGGGTCTTATATTGCTAAATTACAGAGAAACCTTACGAAGTTTGTTCTCTTACAAATGCCCTCTTATAGTATTGCAATAACCCCTTGGGATTTGTATTTCATATATGTATATATTTTGCTTGTTCTGTAGCTTCCTGAGACTACCCCGGAACCTGAAGCCCAAGATGAGGTTGAAAGTCCAACTCTGGGAGCCATTAGGAGTAAATGCATGACACAGCTGTTACTTCTAGGTGCAATTGACGGTATTCAGGTACAAATAATCAGTTTTAAGATTATCGATTTTCAGACTTAAAGATTTCATCCCCATTCTATTTAGTTGGTTAGTCCTAATTGTTTTTTCTTGTTCATATGTTAAAAACAGGGCATTTACTTGTTTCAGTTGCTTAAGCCACGTCACTCCTTTAATCTTGCAAAACCATGATACATTTACTTTTTTCTCAACGCTTTTTACGAATAAATGTTTTTCATGGTCATTGGAAGTTTAAAAACATTGTGAACTAGATTCATCTCTTGCTCATATCATATTTCTAGTTGACATTTTTCCACTTGCAGAAAAAATACTGGAATAGGTTGAACGCACAAGAGAAAACCACTATTATGGAAATCTTGCTCTCTATCCTAGAGTTCGCTGCCTCATACAATTCATATACGAATCTCAGATTGCGTATGCGTCATATTCTCGAGGAAAGGTTTGCTAATATGTTCCTTGACTAAGGAACTATATATTTTTTCCATGCAAACCTTTCTGTAACACTGGTATCTTTTCCCTGGACAGACCGCCAGTGAATCTTCTGCGCCAGGAATTGACCGGAACGAGCATCTATCTTGATATCTTGCAAAAGACAACAGTAATAATAAATATGGAAAAGGAGGAAGTAGTCAAAGAAGAGAAACTTGAAAGAATAGCTAAAGAAAAACTAGTGTCATTTTGTGAACGGGTGCTGCGAGAGGCATCAGATTTTCAATCTCTCATGGAAGAGACGTCTAATATGGATATCCATAGAGTTCTAGAACTTCGGTCTCCTGTTATTGTGAAGGTATGGATTACGCTTAAATTTGTTATTCTTTCTTCTTTTAATATTGAGTCGGGGTTTTAATTTCATAATTTCACCAATTATTTGGTAGCCATTGGACAGCTGTAGTGTGGTTTGATTGTGATAAGCTGTGGCTAGCGATCTTGTCTTGTTTTTTGTTGAAAATACTACTATAAATACATTTATTCCGATATTGTTATTTACTCCATTACAGTTTTTATGAAATTATGCCTTGTTTAATAACTTAATTGATATCTAAGCTAAATGTATGGGTTTTCAGGTGCTAAAAGGTATGTGCCAAATGAACCCCCAGATTTTCAAGGATCACCTCAGAGATTTTTATCCTTCCATTACAAAACTTGTCTGCTGTGAACAGGTAATCTTCTATCTCAGCTCTTGAAAGTTGTATTTAATTACATAATCAATTAAGAGAAGAAAACTTCCTACTTTTGGGATTTGAGTGAACCTAATTTTCCATTAACGTTCGTGTTTATCATAGTTTCTAATGAACGTATTTACGCAACCTCGCGCGAATTTTGTAAAAAATTAAGCCTGCACTCCCTAATAAGAACTAGATGAATCCATTAATTAGATGAACACAAACATAATTAAGTGGCCGAGTAAGGATTATTTCTTGAATCTAACATATATTTCCTCTTTCAGATGGATGTTCGTGGTGCGCTTGCAGATCTTTTAAGCATGCAATTGAGCACACTTTTGCATTAGGAATTTGAGTTTCTTCCTTGCGGTGTTGGGAAGTTTGTAAATCCATAAATGGATATCTCTGCCAGTAAATTATTATACATATAGAGGGATTTCTCTATCTGTGTCCTCCCTTCATTTTCGTTAACATTTTTGTAGAATTTAATTTATTTTATATTGGAGGCTTAATAGAACGTTAGAGCATGAGATATCCGAAGTAGTCTTCTGGTTATGCTTATGAACCAGTTAGCTAAATAGGAAGTATGAATATCTAGACACATTTATTGGATCTTTGGAGACAGTTTTACTGTGTCCAGAATTTTATCCTAATATACATGAAATATATCAGATTTTTCCAATGCACAAATTTATGTTGCAGTATTAATTTTTCTTTTTTCAGACTAATTATTCGTAAACTTAATTGCCATTTGGGGGTTGTTACAGTCAATCTGAGAAATGAAGGACGAAGCTTGCAATTCTTACGCGATTAAGAGCACAAAAAGTATACAATGAGTTTGAGACAGAAAGTTTTTTCCAGGAGTGGACTGTGGATTAAGTAAAATCCACATTAACAAATATTGAATAAGATTAAAAGAATTATATATGTGAACAATCCTTCAAGATTTCTGTTGGAATCACTTGCAGAAATCACGTCCGATCAGATAAGAACACCTTCGGCCACGTGTCGATCATCTATAGAAAAATCGGGCTGGGAGGCGTCCCGACTTCGGCCCTCCGACGCTCAAGTCAGTATGCAATCCCAAACAAGAAAAATATGCAAAGCTAATGAATAAATAGTGAGAGAAGAATCAATAATATCATCATCATCATCATCCTCCTACTCTGAAAGAATGTACCTATTTATAACCTTTAGACGGTTTTGTCTATGCTACACATCAGTGTAGTGCCAAGTATCTTTGTGTTTTTATACTATTGGTTGAATTGGAATAAAAAAATACAAGTATATAAGAAAATTGTGGACCCTCACATGTGTATGTGGTGTAAAAAAGGGTGCTGGGCAGTGCCCAGCAGTGTAGCATAGACAAAATCCCTTTAGACCCTGAGGGCAAAATGGTAATTATGTCCTCTAAAATCGGGCCAATCATTTTATTTCACGTCATTGTACTATTCTGACACATTCATAACGGATTTATCTCATTCTTGCTAGATTCATTATGCCTCAGATCTCAGCTCAGGCATGGAAAATCTCTAGGTCATTACACAGCTCTGAAGTCAATCGCCTTCCAAGTTCTCCAGTCAATATTGCACCAGCTCTGGAAAGCATCTCTGGTCATTATTCAGCTTTGAAGTCAATAGTTCTTCTCTGAATATTCATTACCAGATCTAGAAAAGTGACCTCCTCTGGTCAGGCAAACAAGATCTGAAACTGTGGCCTTTCCTCCTTGCAAAGGATGGACGTTTAGGGCTGGCATACCGTACCGTACCATACCAGTTATATCGTGTACCATATCAAAAATTTCGGTATACTAAAGTTTCGGTATGCTAAAATCTCATACCGCATATCGTATCGAAGTTTCGGTAATACCTTACCGAAATTTCGGTATACCACACCGTACCGCAATTTCGGTACACCATACCATACCGAAATTTTTGATATATATCGAATTAACGGTATACCATTTAATACCGAAAATTCGATATACCGTTCATACCTTAATTATTTAGGGGTAATTACAATGAGGTACACAAAACCTATATATAGTTGCAACCCACTACATTTATTTAGAAAAATAGCAACCCACTACAAAAACATCCCCATACTGCCCTCTACAAAAAAAAGGCCCCACACCAAAACCAACTCAAATTTCTTCCGGATTATCTCCAACTCACTCACCACTCTCTCTCTATCTCACTCACCCCCAATTTCTCTCTCCACTCTCAAATCCACCGCCATATTTTTTTTTCTCTCTCTCTACTCTCTCCCCGTTTTAAGGTGGTGGTGGTGGGACGGTGGTGGGTTTTAACGGTGACGGTTGGGTTAACGACGGGGTAGGGAGCGACGATTTTACGTTTTTTGCGGTGGTTTTGGATGCGATGAAAGACGCCGCAGGGGGATGGCGGTGGCGGAGGTGTGGCGGCCGCCATAAAAAGAATGGGAAGACGCGGGCGGGGGGAAGGAGGCTGATGATGAGCCCACTCGCATCGTCGGGTCACAATCGGGCCCGATCGCTGCCGTTAAGCATAGATCAGTCTCAATCTAAATGGTTGTGGTGGTGGGGCGGGGGTGGACGGTGTTGGCTGGGTTTTTATAACGGCGGCGACTGAGTTTTTAGGGTTTTTAAGGTGGTGGTGGTTTGTTTTTTAAGGTGGACGACTGTTCTGTGGGGATGTGGGGTGGCGACGGTGGGGCGGTGTGGTGGCTGGGTTTAGGGTTTTTTAAGGTGGTGGTGGTGGTGGTTTGTTTTTTGAGCGGCGGCGACTGTGGGGCCGGCGGATCTATACAGATCCGCCGCGGGTGTGGGGCGGCTGATCTATGGGGTGTGGGGCGGCGAGGTTTCATTTTGGCAATGCATCATCACAATGCCCTTCATCTTCGGTAAGATTACTCATCAAATCCAACTATATTCCTCGACTTCTGCTAAAAATCAACAAAATTAGGCCTAATGATTGATTTGTGCAGCAAATGAAGTGTTTGAGAAATTGCCAAATGGTTGGTTTCAGCTACTTAACAGGCTAACTCCACTTGCGGGGATGAGGATTTATTTTTAGCAATTTTTTATTTTGGATTTGTTGCGTTTTATTTTTTTGTGGCCTTGTTCCTGGATTTGTTGCGTATTGCATTTTGGATTCTGGAAACATATATATTTTTTTATGGAGGAATTTGCATTGTGGATTTTTTTTTTGGATTTGTATATGTTAAAAAAAAGTAGGTTTTATATATTATGTTTGTATGCAATTTTTTTAGTGTGTATAAATACGGTCATATGCAATGCATTATGTTTGTATGTATTGTTTTTAGTGTATATACAATATTTTTTTAACAAAGCATTTTTAGGAATATATGCATTGTTACTGTGAATAATGCAATTCTTTTTTTATGAACAATTCAATTTTCATTCACCTGCTTTTTTTTAAAATTAATTTTGATTTATTATTTAAATAAAAATATGAAATATTTATTTCAAAAAAACTGTGACACATAAAGATTTTAAATTAATAAGATGCATTTTTTGTTCAATAAAAAATGGTGATGATATATTAATAAGAGAAAAAAAAAAGAGATGGAAAAAATATTTATCTAAGTGTTAATATTTTTATTTTTATCTTAAGTGAAAGTTAACAGTTTTTCTATGTTGAAAAATTAAAAAAATAGATTGTTAATAAATTTGATTGTTGCCCACCACAAAATAAAATAAAAATATTAAATAGAGGATACAAAAAATTATTAATAAATTGGTACAATAAATAATTTATGGGGGCCACTACAAAAAAGGTGACAAGACAAAAAACAAGTACACCACCTATTTTTCAAGTGATGAGACCAGTAGGGGAAAAGTGGAAAGTGCAAATGAACAAAGAGAAAGGCTTGGGAAAGAGAAAGGCTTGGGTGGGTGGGGGGGGATTAATAGCGTAAATGGGTTACCGTTTGCATCAATTCTAGTGTGCATTTAGCAATGTAGTTTAGAGTCATTGCCCATTATTTATTACAAAAAGATCTGTATTTTATGAATTATAATTTATCTTTAACATATGTTTTAGTAGTTTAACTATTCAATACAACAAATATTAAAAACAATACAATTCATGTTACAACAAATGTTAAAAGAGAAAGAGTGCAGTGAGAGAGAAAATACTAAGGCCAGGGTTTGTAAACTAAAATTTTAAAAATATATAAAAAAAACTATATATATATAATGGTACGATATATATATGTACCATATAACAAAAAATTTTCGGTATACCGGACCTTCCAAAATTTTATACCGTTACTGTACCGAAAATTTTGATAAATTCGATATTTTCCGGTACGGTAAACCCGATATACCGTTATACTCGATATATTTTTCACCCCTATGGACGTTTGGTGAAAAGATCTCCTCAGAAATATAGCTAATACTCTCAGATCTGAATCCTCTTTAATGTGACATGTTATCCATAATAAATATAATATTCATTTATTCATTAGAAGTAGGTCAATTCTAATCTAGTGCCTTTCAAGGAGTAATAGCGTAAATGGGTTACCCTTTGCATCAATTCCACAAAAACAATTTGAAGTTGAAAATCTTTCCATCACTATAGTACAGAAGAAGTTAGAAGTTGAATACTTTAGAGAAATTGCGCCAAAAAAGTTTGAAGTTTCAAATATGCACATAACTATGCCCTAACGCTGGGTACGTATGCGACCGTCAACAACAAAAAGATAGAATAAGCGATGCATTTGCACCTGTCGTTGATATTTTTCCTACGCCCCACACCCCACTTTTAAATTTTGTGGTGTAAAACGTTGTAGTTATTATATGTTTCCCCAACATAAAAGGCATCTGAAGATAAAAAGAGGAGAGATGTATATACTCATTATCTTTTAGCTTATGTCTCTCTTTTAGTTAGGGTAGAGAAGAAGAGAAGAGTAGATATGGTCTACACTTTGGGAGAGAGGAGGAATTTTTGGAGAAGAGTTCAATGAGAACCAATTGAAGACTCATAATTTGATTTTCAAATGTTTTATGGTGAATTAGGTACCACAACTATAATTGCAAATTATATGAGTACAAGGGATAATCAAATTCATTATCAGAATAAAAGAAAACAACCAGATTACAACCAAATGAAGAATTATGTAATGTCCCGAGCTCGAATATTAGCAAATACCAGTTCAACTCAACACTCAATAATAGGAAACAACTAATTAAAACAAGAAATTAACTAAAAACAGGGGATCGACTTGGTTGATTCGGAAACAGAATCAATAATCGCCATCGTCGAGCGAACCTGTGATGAATGTTTACGTAAGACACTCAGAAATGAAGGAATTCATAATTATTCTAGGATGTAAACTCACGATGGCTTGTTTATGGAATGGTTCTCGTGGAAAATTGCAGGTAAGGGATGAATCGCATTTCTGCAAATGAAAATGGAGATTAGAACGTTGGTAAAATCAATGAAAGAAGATATGAAAGCTTGGAGGAACACCTCACTCAATACACCCTCCATCAATGGCAGATTCATCAGTTATACTACAATTGCACCACGAAGCCGTTGCATTATGTCAGACGCGTGAATCTTCCATGTATCTGTCCGATTTCCTTCTCAACCAACGACCGCGATTAAACGCGAGGAAAAGATGCGGGCCGCAACAAAGCGAAGCCCAAGTTTTATTCTAACTAACAGAAATAAAATGGCCCAGCAAGCAATAAAAGAACGACCCAACTACTCAGCCCAATTTATTAAATTCGGAGAGTCGCCATTTGATAAAATGCGATAATGCCCTCTCCTTCATTTGACTTGTCCTCAAGTCAGAGAAAACGGAAACTTAGCCTTGATGACATCAGCATCTTCCCAAGTAGCCGTTTCCGGGAGGCTGTTACTCCACTGCACCAACACCTGACTAACTGTTCGATTCCTCTTCTTCACCGTGCGCTGACCCAAAATTGCTACAGGTACGACGATGGCTTCACCCTCCTCTGTGGTATCTGGTAGTTGTAGCTGTGGTGTGTACATGTTCTTAATTTGTTTCTTAAGTTGTGAAACGTGAAAAACTGGGTGTAGAGGACACCCATTAGGAAGGTCAACCCTGTAAGCAACTTCTCCATTTTTCTCAAACTTTGTATGGCCCAAAGTATTTAACTGATAATTTCGATTGGCTCCTTAACTGATCTGGTGCATTACGGAATGGTTGCATCCTAATGAACACAAAATCTCCCACTTCAAAACTTCTCTTAGAGTGATGCATATTTGCATAGTGCTTCATTCTATTCATAGCCGATTTTAGGTTCTCCTTTAGAATTTGAATTATTTTCTTCCTTTCCAAAAGCACATCTTTGGCCTCTCTAGAATTTCCCTGTAAATAAGGACTAAGCCCAAGCTGCACTGGTTTATAACCGTAGAGGGCTTCAAAAAGAGTCATCTGAATTGATTGATGATAATTGGAATTATACCACCATTCAGCCAATGCCAACCATTTCACCCATTTGCTTGGCTTCAGAAATGTCATACACCTTAGGTAGGTTTCTAGACATTTGTTAACACGTTCACTCTGCCCATCTGTTTGAGGATGATGAGTAGTGCTCATATGTAGTTGAACACCTGCTAGCTTAAAAAGAGATTTCCAGAATAAACTTTGAAAAACCACATCCCTATCACTCACAATAGTTTCTGGGAAACCATGTAGCTTATATATTTGATTCAGATATATCTCAGCTAAACTTTCAGCTGTGTAAGGATGTTTCAGTGCAATGAAATGACTATACTTGGTCATTCTATCCACTATGACCCATATCACACTCTTACCTTCTGCATTAGGCAAAACTTCTATAAAGTCCATAGTAATCTGACTCCAAGACTTCTCAGGTACCATTAAAGGTTGTAGCAATCCAGGATATGGTACACTTTCTATTTTGCATTTCTTGCACACATCACAAGCACTAATGAATTCTTCAAAATCCTTTTTTCACGCCCATCCAATAAAATACACCCCAATAGAATCCTTTTTCATAGTAACCTAACTCCAAGCCTTCTGGTAGCTAACTTGCATTCCAGAATGACCCCCAATGGATGAATTGTGAATAACCTCCATAATTTTGACTCTAATAAGATTAGAGCCCCCTATCCAAACCCTTCCTTTGTATCTTAGAATCCCATCTTTCACAGATAATTTGTTGTCAGCTTCAGGTGTGAGTAGAGCTTGAGTCATCAATTGTTTCATTTTCTCATCTTCAATATAGCTTGACTTGACTTCTTCTATCCACTGAGGTGTAACTTTAATATTGCTGTACTTAGAAATCATCAGAACACTCTCTTCCTGCTCATATTGTCTGGATAAGGCATCTGCTGCCTTGTTTTCTTTTCCCTTCTTATACTCCACTGTATAGTTATGGCCCATTAGCTTGATGAGCCATTTATGCTGTAGAATATTGCTTAGTCTCTGCTCTTTGAGGTGTTTAAGACTAGCATGATCTGTCTTTATAACAAATTGGCTGCCATTTAAATAATGACTCCATTTTGTTACTGCTGTCATACAACAAGTAGCTCTTTCTCATATTTAGATAAGGCTTGATTTCTGGAGCAGAGACTCTGACTAAAATAAGCAATAAGTTGGCCCTTTTGCATCAGTACTGCCCCAATTCCATTCATACAAGCATCAGTGTCTAGCATAAAAGGTTGAGTGAAATCTGGCTGTTGCGAGTCGTTTTGTATAGAGAATATTATGTGGCTAATTCGGTGACAACTCACAAACAAAATATGCACGTGTAAAATAAACTGTAAATAAGAGGAATTTGTTGACCCAGTTCGTCAAGAAATGACTACTCTGGGGGCATTCCAAGCCAGGGATGTAGTATTGCGAGTTTTACACGTACAATATATGACACATCTCATGAAGATGTATCGTTATGGATGAAGATGATTTGGAGAGTTGGTATATGAGTGCTAGGGTTTTTACGTACATGGATGATCTCTCGATTTTTTTGTGAACCTTACCCCTCTGGGAAATCTCTGAACCTTTATCATGTTGTTTTTTCTTCTATTTATAGTACTTCGACAAGCATGAGCTGGTTTGACAAGCATGAACTGGAAACTTCGGGCCATGCAAGAATTCATGTAATGTTGCCATGTTTCCAACTTCCTCTTCCTGGTTGATCTTTGCACTTGCTTGTCTATAAGGCACTCTTTTGGTCGTCCAAATCAATCTTTTGCTCGGTTGACCGCTTTGTTCGCCCCATTAAACCATATCAATTTCATATCGGAATACTATCCTCATCGAGCATACTGAGCCTTCAGGACGTCTGAGCTCTCAGGATATCTGAGCACCGAGCATACTTACCCCTCAGGTTTGTCTGGGCCTTCAGGATATCTAAGCTCTCAGGATATCTGAGCATCGAGCATACTGACCCCTCAGGATGTCTGAGTCTTCAGGATATCTGAGTGTCGAACATACTGACCCTTCAGGATATCTGAGCATTCAGGTTGTCCGAGTCCTCAGACTTGACTCAGTTTATTTGATTCCTTCTTTCCTGATCTGAGTGGCGAGCATGCCTGTTTGCTCGGTAGGCGGTTTTAACAACTTTGGTTGATAAATAGCAAGTTGGCGAACAAAACTGGCGAACAAAACTTACTTCATGTTTGTTCGGTGAGTGGGGAGCTGACGAGCAAAACTTGCTCGTTAGGTGAGCGGCGAGCCACCGAACAAATGACGTTTACTCGGTGAGCTTAGCAAACAAAAATCACTTTGGTAGGCGAGTTTGCTTGCTTGGTTGACAAGTGGCGAGCTGGCGAACAAACTTGTTTGGTCAGTGAGCGGCGAGCACACTTGTCCATCGAGCATGATTATTTTAATAGTTGAATATTACACGTGTCTCTCTTACGTGTTCGATTAATGCCATATAATTATATCGAACACAACAATACCCTCCAGCCGGGTCGCTTTGTATTCAACATGGGGCCCGGCTGTTATAATCTGATTGGGCCATAGTAGACGTCGTTTTGTATTCTGTGTTAGATTTTCAAAATTTGAATCCGATATCTATAAATACCTCATTTCGCTGCCTTAATCCCTTTTCTTTCTTTCCTTCTTCTCTTTGCCTCTGTTTTCCATCTCTTTCGTGTCTAAAAACTTCCGGCGAGGGCTTCATTATTCCGGCGAAGGATTTTACTCAGGTAACCATTGTATATCTTCACTCATTGCGATTATGGCTTCTTGTTCAAATTCTTCTGCTTCAATTGAATCGGACCATCATAGTTCCTCTTCCCCCCCTGTCAGTAGAATCCCCCGTAGCGATGCTAACGCGCCGGAGACGAATGTCTCGGGTTCAGGGTCTCGTGGGCAAGTTCGGCAGCCATTTGCCGTTCTTTCCTCCGATTCCGATGAAGCCCTAAATGAATTGGATAGGGACTTAGCCCGTAGTAATTTTTTGGATGATTCAGATGAGGATTCTTTGCCCCAACCTCAAATTAGGTCTAGGGCTATAGATAGTGTTGATGTGAATAGGGATGATGATATTGAGAGGGGGGAAATTTTGATGGCTGTAAATGTCGATGAATCGAACATAGGTTTAGGCGGCGAACAAAATACTGAACTTGATATCCCTGTTGGTGTCCCTCATAGTCCAACATATAACGAGTATAATGCTCGTTATAGTTTTGATTGGCCCGAGCAACCTCATAGGACTAGAGTTGAAAATGAGTACCCAGCGAGCAAGATTGCGAGTGTAATCGATGTTGATATGCTCGCTCAACTGTATAGAAATTACGAAACCCCCAAAGATGTCTTTTTCTGGGCACCGGGTCCTGATGAAGCGAAAGACCGGCCCCACGAGGATTGTGTTTACGTGAATTTGGACCAATGGAAGGCCGACCCGATTCCCACTCCATCCGGCTATCACTCGTTTGCTCGTGGAATGGAACATTACCATCACACAGCTGAAGCCGAATGGGTGGCACATGATTATGAGCTTCCCGACTTTGTTCGGCAAAATGAAGCCTATATATTATCCCTCAGCAGCTGAACTCGCTCGACTGGTGCATTTGACCCGTCCGAAGGGCGAACATGGATGGCTATTCATGCAAGCAAATGCCAAGTGCAAAATCATTGAGGATGTGCCGAACAAGATCAGTGATTGGAAGGAGAAATTCTGGTTTGTTGGGGGTGATTGGAAGAGCCCGACTTCTGGAAGCGAACCAGATGCTCGTTTGGACATCCCCACTAATTTTGGGGTTTATCGTAGTAAGTATTTTTGTGTCTTTTGTTCTTCAGTTTGAACTGATTTTAACTTACTCTTTATTTCAGGAATTCCAGATGCGTCGGACAAAGAGACCAACGACAGCTATTTTAGCAGCGTTTGGCAAATTGATCTCGAGTCTCGCTCGGAACGATTTGTGAAGACCCTGAATACCGCCGAAAAGAGGAAGAAATGAGGCTTGTTTCGTGCCCCTCACCATCTTGTAGTTATTAATCCTTTGGTAAGGATTACTCTTTACATTTGCATAAACTTTGTACTTTTTGCTCGCTGTTTCCCTTTCTTACATAATGAATTGTTTTGCTTATAGCTTTCCCTGCTGTTACTGTTGCCGTGAGTACGTCCGAACATATTGAGATGGCTCGAAGAAAAAGACCTCAGGAGCTCACTCGAATTCAAGCTGAGCGAGAGGCTTAGCGAGCAAATCGAGGAGAAGCGAGCAGGGTGAGCAGGGCGAGCCGAGCATCTGAGGACTACTCGTTCGGCTGAGCAGAGGATGAGCGAACAGGCTCCATCGCTAAAGAGACCAAGGATAGAAACCGGCGAGCAGGGGCCAAGCGAACAAGCTCGGACGAGCATGCAGCTTAACAGGCTCGACGAAGCGACCGATCTTTGTTAGGGTAACCCGCACCCTACTTCCAAAGCGATCAGAATGGCCGCCTCCGTGGTCGGTCCAGTCGCGCAGATTGTTGAAATGGAGGTTGGCACATCTTCTCCACCTCCTCCTGGGCCCCAAACTTGGACCCCCTTGAACCCTGAGCTTCGGTCCCCTGAGGATAAACCATTTTTGGGATGGGATCCGACTCGGGCAAACAGGTACATTTTGTTCGCTTTACTTCCTTTTTGGTTAATTATGTTCGCCTTATCATGTTTATTTGCTCGGGTGCATGTGTAGGTTGAGCAGGTTGGCGCCCTTGATGCCCAATTTGAAAAATTACTACTTCTCGCCAAGTGTTCGCAAGGTTCCCGATATTCCCGAGCATGTCCAGAAAGCGTGCGAGACTCCTATTCGAGCATGGACTACCGAGCTGGAAGAGACCACCACGGGTCCAACACCCTTGGAAAATATTCGACTTGGCCTGGTACATCAGGACCAATCTTTGGTCATCCTTGAGAAAGTGTATGCTGAGTGCGCTAACCTTCACGCCAACTATTTGGCTCTGATCAGAAGTTTTGAAGAGAAGGCGAACGAGCTGAGCAAAACTCAGGATGGACTGAGGTTGGCTCAAGGACAGATATCCTCGGCACAAGTAGATGTTCATAAAGCTCAGGAGGATGCTCGCCAGGCTCAAGAAAATGCTCGCCAGGCTCAGGAAGTTGCTCGCCAGGCAAGGGAGGCGCTAAATCATTCTCAGAAGGAGGTGATCAGCATACGGAGAGCTCAGGATGAGATGAATGTCGAGCTTCGTAGACTCCGATCTGACGTCGAGGCCATGGAAAGTGAGAAGAATGTGCTCGGCCAACAACTCATCATTGCTGAAGAGACCAACACTCGTTTGGGTCTCGAAAATTCAAGGCTGCACAATGAAGAATATGTTGATTCTATGTCAACCTTCTCCTACATATGTGCCTTTGCTGATGCCATCCGGTCTGCTCGCCACACTCTTACTGGTGAACAAATTGCCCCGCTCATATCCAGTTTTCAGCAGTACCTGATCGATAACCCACCAGATCGCAACCTTCCGATGTCTGACTTGAACGATCTGTGTGATTTCTCCACTCTTCCTGAAGGGATCGAGGTTAATGATCCTATCCTGGATGAGGAAGATGGATCGGATGTAAATATTGCTGATGTTGCTGGTCAAACTCTCCGAACTGAGTCCGGGTCCGATCAGGTGCTGGTCGAACAAAGGGGACCTCCTGTGATCGAGCAAAGTGTACCTCCTGGCGAGCATACTGGACCTGACCATGCTGAAGGAGCCATTGCTGAGGGGGCCGAGCATGATTTGTTCGACATTTCACTTCCGTCCACCCCCAACTATGAATTTATCCCTTAGTGTAATTCTTGCTTTACCGAACAGATGTTGTGTAATTTTTGTCTTCTTCATTTTTTGCCCGAACAATTTCCTCAGTACTTGTGTAATTTTTGGCTTTCTTCTATTTTGTTCGAACAACTTGAAACTGAATGGTTGAAATTTGTATATCAAATAGTTTCCTCTAACCTGATCGTTGAGGATGAATGTTGTTGTTGATGAATGATTGATACTTGTGTTGTTTGATGTTTGCTTTGTTGCTTTCTAGTTTATGCCTCTTTTCTTCTGAATGAATTCAAACATTGGGTTTGCCTATGCCCGCTCCTGACTTCTTTCATTTTTGATTGTCTTATTGTCGTTGCAATCGGTTGATCGTCTTATTTAGGTGCGACCAGATGGGTTAACTTTATGAACCCCCCTTTCTTGGTTCGCGATCATCTTATTTAGGTGCGATCACTTCATACTAGGGCCGTCTTATTTAGCTGCGACCCCACACTCATCACCCGCTTTTGCTACGGGTATCTGTAAGTACGAGTCGTCTTTTGCGACTGCGTATCCATTACTCGCTTTTTGCTGCGGGAATCAGAGTACGAACTTGTTCGTCAGGTGAACATAGACTTGGGCTCGTTTGTCTTTGTTCGGGCCGTCCGGCTTAGGTGCGACCTCAAATAGGCTTCAACTAGAAAATCTTAACGAACAAAAAATATTTTTGCAACATATTGTATTCTATTACAACCTTTACATTTGAAGAAGACTATCTATTACACAACTATATACATCAGACTAGGGTTTTGAATTTAAACCTTGTCTCGAGTAGACACGAACTGGCCTCACCTTGTCCGCGGAATTGATGTTGGCAAGCATGTGGCACATCATTCTGTCTACCCTTCTTTAATAACATGCCCAAGCAGCAACAACATAAGCTTTTGTCCCTCCTGGACAAGTTGTTATTATGCGAGCCGCTGCGGTCATGAGCATGTGGCGAGCACGCCTGCTCGCCTATATCAGGCGCGAGCAAAATCCTCAGCTCGCACCATTCTGTCCCCTTCAGTAGATGCCTGAGCATCAGCATCCGCATATCGTTTCGAGCGGATACCATGACATCCCTCCCTTTCGGAGGAGATTTTGGGGATGTATAGGGGACTAACGATTTACTACTGCATAAGCAGTGAGTAATGTGGAGTGGCAACCATGACTCTGCCGAGCATCTTGAGTCCGCAACGAGCTTCAACCTGTGCTCGGAGTGTCATATGGGGTAAAAAGCTCGTACAAGGACAGATGCTCGATTCAGCAGAATGATTGCTGAATCGAGTGCTGGATTCTTCTTCGTCTGGAGGCATACTGAACCAACTTTCTTCCGATAACTGTAGTATTTTTTTCTTTTTCATCTGTTTTTTCTGTGCTTTCTTCAGCTATCAATATGCCTCTATTTATAGTACTATCCCGAGCTGGTGCTGGCATAGTTAGTTGGTGCTGGCCCTCTTGCTTTTACTCCTCCTTTTGACATTTATCCGCTATGAATCCTTCTTTTGACATCTGTTCGGATTTTTTGCTAGCTCTTATTATTGACACGTTCCTTTTCTGGTTACCACCACTTCTTAACTTGTTTTGACACGTATCTTCTATCTTTCAATAGTGCTGGCCAGCATTTTTCTAGAAGATTTGTGTCGAACACAATGTGTTCTTCCTTCAGAATTGTCCTGCTCGTCTTAGCTGAATGGCTGATTATGTTCGTTTCAGCTATGTGGCCGATTAAGTTCGGCCAACTGTGCTCGCTTCAGCTGTGTGGCTGATTTTGTTCGGCCAACTGTACTCGCTTCAGCTGTGTGGCTGATTTTGTTCAGCCAGTTATGCTCGTCATTACTGATAATATTTTTTCAAATTTGAAGCATTCCACGAGTAGGATAATGGGACTCCATTCAGGTCCTCCAAATCATACGCCCCATTTAACAAATGTTCTGCAACTCTGAATGGAACTTCCCATGCTCGGCCAAATACACCACTTGATACCCCCATTGCTCGTCTTAAGACCAGCTTGCCCACGTTGAACCCGCGTGTTCGGACTTTGGAGTTATAGAACTTTTCTGACTTCTTTTTGTACATGGCATTCTTGAAATCAGCCTCCGTCCTTCTTTCTTCTAACAGGTCTGCATTCAGGGCGAACGCCTGGTCATTGATGTGCTCTCTGAAAGTCATTGTTCGATGACTCAGAATCTTGATTTCTGCGGGTATAACAGCTTCCGCACCAAATGCCAGGGCAAATGGGGTCTCCGCAGTTGATGTTCTGAAAGTTGTTCGATAGGCCCATAATATTTCGGGCAACTCTTCAGCCCATCCTCCCCCTTTGGAATTATCAAGTCTGGCCTTGAGGGTATGCTTGATAATTTTATTAACGGCTTCAACTTGTCCGTTTGACTGGGGATAATACGGAGTTGAGTAATGTTTTTTTATGCCCCAGCGAGCACAATTCTGTCAAAATTCACTTCCATCGAACTGTTTGCCGTTATCAGTTACTAATGACTGGGGAAGCCCAAAACGACAAATGATATTCTTCCAAACAAAGTTCCACATTCTTTGTTCGGTGATTTTGACAATGGCTTCGGCTTCTGCCCATTTAGTATAGTAATCAACGACAACCACAACATATTTTACTCCCGACGTGCCAGTAGGAAATGGGCCGATCAAATCGATCCCCCATTTAGCAAATGGCCATGGGCTATAAACTGATACTAATTCTTCAGGTGGGCTATGAATAAGTGGGGCATGTACCTGGCACTTGTGGCATGTGCGAGCATACGCGAGCGAATCTTTTTTGAGAGTTGGCCAGTAATAACCTTGTCTGATTATTTTATGTGCCAGGACGAGCCCACCTGTATGGTTTCCGCATACTCAATCATGGATTTGCTCTAGGATTATATGACCCTCTTCAGGAGTAATACACTTCAATAGTGGAAGTGAGAAACTTCTTTTGTACAAATGCTCGTCTAAGATAGTATAACGAGCAGATTGTAATCTGAGGCGAGTAGCTTGTGCCTTATTCTCAGGGAGAAATCCCTTTTGTAAGTAATTCAGGATTGGAGTCATCCAAGTTTCCTGTTCGCCTATCACATGGGCGACCATAACTCTGGGAACTGATGGCGAACAAGTTGTGACAACCACAATGTCCGTTGTGTTCGTCACTCCTTCTACTGTTGCCAGGCGTGCCAAGGCATCAGCGAACGAATTACCCAATCGTGGTAGTTGTTCTATGAAAACTTGTTCGAATTGCTCGAGCAACTCCTTTGTTAGTTGCTGATATTGTGCCATCTGTTCGCCTCAAGCCTCGTACTCGCCTGTTACTTGATAAACGATTATCTGAGAATCGCTGTAAATCATCATCCTCTGAATTCCCATTGTCATAGCCATTTGTAGTCCAGCGATCAAAGCTTCGTACTCGGCTTCATTATTTGTAGCTGGGAAATTAAAACGGATGGCTGTTGTGAATGTTTGTCTAGTTGGCTGATGAGAACTACGCCTTCTCCAGCTCTTGAACTTGTTGATGAGCCATCAACGTATATATGCCATGGTTGGTCGACTGCTTTTTCGGGCATTTGTGGATATGTCAACTCAACCATGAAATCGGCCATAGCCTGGCCCTTCATTGCTGTTCGCGGGGCGAACGTAATGCCAAATTGTCCTAATTCCACCGCCCACTTGAGTAATCTGCCTGCAGTGTCTGGTCGGTGGAGGACTTATCACAATGGGAATGTTGTCAGTACCTTGACTGAGTGATCGAAAAAGTATGGTCGCAATTTTTGAACACTCATCACGAGAGCATATGCAAGTTTTTCCAGTGGAGGGTACCGGATCTCGACTCTTTGAGCACTTGGCTTACATAGTAAATGGGCAAGTGTGTCGTCCCTTCTGCTCGTACGAGCACATCGCTAATTGCATGTTCGGATGCAGCAAGATACAGATAGAGTTGCTCGCCTGGGACAGGCTTAGACAGTGTCTGAGTATCTGCAAGGTACTGCTTCAATGATTCGAATGCATTTTGGCAATGCTCGGTCCACTGGAATTTCCCTTTCTTTAATGCATCAAAGAAAGGTTTGCATTTGTCCCCAGTTCGTGATATAAACCGGCTTACGGAAGCTAAACGTCCGGTTAACTTTTGGACCTCTTTCACACTCCTGGGGGCCTGCATGTCAAGCATGGTTTGAATCTTTGATGGGTTCGCTTCAATCCCCCGTTGACTGACCATATGTCCGAGGAATTTTCCTGAGTGAACTCCAAAGCTGCATTTCTTCGGATTTAGCTTCATATTGTACTCCCTGAGTATATCAAACGTTTGTGCGAGGTGGGTGATGTGGTCTTCCTTGTGTTCGCTCTTTACCACAATATCATCAATATATACCTCAACTGTTCGGCCGATGTGTTCGTCAAACATTTTGTTCACCAAACGTTGATATGTTGCTCCGGCATTCTTTAATCCGAATGGCATGCGTTGCCAACAGTACATATTCTTTTCACTGCAGAATGCCGTATTCTTTTGATCGTCCGGATGCATGGGTATTTGGTGATAACCAGCAAAAGCATCCATGAAAGTCATGAGCTCATGGCCTGCTGTATTATCGACCAAATAATCAATATGCGGCATCGGGAAGTTATATTTGGGCATGCCTTGTTTAAATCAGTGAAATCAATACATAGTCTCCAAGATCCATTAGACTTGCGGATGAGCACAGGGTTCGCAAGCCATCTTGGGCACTTCACTTCTCGAATCAGTTTATTGTCGAGCAACTTTTTGATTTCACTATTCATGGCCACATATTTCTCCGGACTTAACTTTCTGCGCTTCTGGATTATTGGAGTTTGTGTTGGATCAAGGTAGAGCAAGTGGCATGCATGTTTTGGATCAATGCCAACCATGTCCTCGTGCGACCAGGCGAACACATCCAAGTTTGCTTGAAGATAAGCAATCAAATCTGTTCGAATTGGTTCAGGTAATTCCGAACCAATGAACACTTCTAACTCGGGTCTGTTCGGGTCGATATTGATGGACTCTAGTTGTTCGATAGGTGTTGCTTGTTTTTTCTTTTTTTGTTTCCACCGAGGATCCTGGATCGACCCCCGATGTTCATCATCAACCTCCATAGGTTCGAAACCTATGCGAGGTTTTAGGTCCGGTTGCTCGTTTGGCGGATCAATATTCATTAGATCTGGGAGATCCGGGACATGAGTCACCATCCTGGACTCTGTGTTCGCGCGGGGAGCTGTGCTCGTCAAAGGATATTTTGGCAATGTATTTGCCTGTTTGCTTGACTCTCCGATCTCCCATGTTTGCTCCATTATGTTGACGATATTTTGACTTTTTTTTTTAGTGCACATGATAGCAAACAATCTCGAGCTTTTTTCTGACCTCCTTTTACGCTACCTGTTCCATCTTGTGTTGGAAACTTGACACAATATTAATACGTAGAACATGCCACTTTAAATTCCTGAATAAACGGGCAATCTAGGAACCCATTATAAGTAGACAGAGCATCGACGATTACAAAATATAACATTCTAGTTCGTCGGATCTCCGGATTTAGAGTTGATTCTAACTCGACTCCTAACCTAATCATACCATAGGGTCAGGTTACAGATTCCCCAAAACCTATAATGGTGTGATCACATGGTTCGATATAACTGCTCAAGTCCCCAACTTGCTTTTCCATTTGGTGCAGAGTGTTGATGAACAAAATGTTAGCATAGGCTCGTTTTCGACCCGAGGCGGTCTTGTTCAACCCGAGGAGACGAAAGCAATCGATGGTTAAGGAGTCATTGTGGGGGGTGATTATACCGTCGAGGCCGTCTTCTGAAAATATGATTTGGTGAGAGGGTGGCGTGCTAGCTGATGTGCTCGCCACCTTCACCTGATGGATGCTTTGCATGACACACATCTCCATCTTCTTACGTCTGTTCTGTTGGGAGATGAATTTAATAAAAAGATATATGATTTTGATTAAGATCCCAAAACCCCTGAGTATGACATGTTCAAAAATGATCTTGATAGTTGAGTCAGGATTCAGTTTTAGAGTATTCAGGATGTTATCTGCAAAATGTATAGTCGTGAGATATAGTTGTGATAGGTTAAAGAAAACTACTCAAGAACTCGATATATTTTCAAGAAACCGAAGTTTCATGTGAAACCGAAAGTTTCAAGACTCGATAAAATCGAGTATCCGAAGATTCGATTAGAAACCGAAATCAAGACTCAATAAGAAAGAATCTCAAGACTCAATGAAATCGAAAAATCGCGAAGACTCAAGATGAAGATTCAAGACGGTCAAGATATCTCGAAGAAGACTCAAGACTCAAGACCTCAAGACTCAAGACTCAAGACACAAGATCAAGATTGAAGATCAAGAATCTTGAAGGCACGGTAATTATCAAGACTCGATAATGTCTTGAATGCTCGATATAAACCCTAATGTTCCAAGGCAATCAATATATCTATCCAAGGATGCTATCTTGAGAAAAACGCGATTCCTTAGAAAGTTAGATATTGCCAAGACATTCAAATGCGCATAAAAAGAACTAAGTCGGAAGTGTTGTTAAGGTTATATCAAACTCGAGTTTGTAACCAAAAAAGAGCCGTTGAAGGTGTTTACCTTTAACCGGAGACAAAAGTCAAAAAGAGGAAGACAACATCAGTATGCCATCACCGACAAAGGATGACGGATCGCTGAAAAAAGATGTCGGATGTACAAAAGTTCCGCATCAAAAAAGTGAAGACCGACTACATGAAAGGCTATTGCCTAAAACGTGTTAGGGAGTTTCAAACCCTAAATATAGCTGCAAGCTCACACACCATAAGAGGAAACTCACGGGGTATCTCTCCAACGGATAGTTTTCAAAAGTGAACTTGGTGTATGCCTATAAATCTTGGTGACCCTCTACATTGTAAGGTTACGGAAATTTATCACGTGACTTAAGAGCTCAAACTTATTCTTGCAAAAGTTAAAGCACTCGAAAAACTTAGAATTTCCCAAGTGCTTCTATATTGAAGAGAGCTCACTATACTAAGCCTAGCTTGATAAGAATTATCCAAATCTTTGTCGAGATATCCTAACCCTTTGCATTGTGCTTCATTGTAAAGGATATCTCATCCTAGTTGGAAACCAACCGAGAAACCCCAAACCCTTGAGAAGGTAGTTGGAGTGTGTTTGTTGGTGAGTAGAGTTGTAAAGAGTTAGTAAACTACGCGGAGTAGTCAGAAAACTCTAGAGGAGAAGTTAGTAAGCTATAGGGGTAGTCTGAAAGCTTGTTTGTGTTTGAGTAAGTAAACTACAGAGGTAGTTAGAAAGCTCAAGGTCGGGTTGAGTAAGAAAACTACGTTGAGTAGTCAGAAAGCTCAGGGCCGAGTTGAGTAAGTAAACTACGCGAGGTAGTCAGAAAACTCAGAAGTGATTAGTGAATTTCTCTGAGGATCAGAGAGAGTGGACGTAGGAGCTTGAGTCTCTGAACCACTATAATTGCTGTGTTGTTTATTGCTTTCCTTATCTGTGCTTAACTGTTGCATTGACCTGAATTTGAAAGCATACTTTTCACTGATATTCAGTTGGAATCAATCCACTGAAGTTGCATGTAATTGAATCACAACCTAATCACTATTTCATAAAGGGAAGGTTTTTAGCAAAGCTTAAAACGAGTATAAACTAAAGGGCCAACCATTCCGCACGACTGAGTAGCTAGAACAGATAGTTCTGCGAACGAACTCTCTTCTAAGGATTCATGAAAGTTAGTTATCGATTCAAGCAACTTCGGGATCTCTCGACACTCGGGACTCGATTGAGATTATCCGAGGTATCTGAAGCGGCTTCGGGATCATTGTCTCGATGAGACTTTGACTCGAGCGATCTGTCTTCTCGGGACCTAATCTTGAGGATTATCGACCCAAGTGACCTCGATGAAAAAAAAGTTTTAAAAACACCGAACACGTGTATTCCCCCATACACGCAGTAAGACTCTGCTTTGCACCGACCAACAAGTGGTATCGGAGCGGTGGTTCTACTTGACCACCTGCTGTGTTGACCAAAGTTTTATTTTTCAAAAATACTTGTGGTCTATCTGAACTGATCTTATTTGCTGATTTTTTCTCTTTTCAAAAGATCGGATAAAATGTCTTCTAAAAACTTCCCATGTTCTCGATTGGAGAACTATGATCTATGGAGATCCGAGAATGCGAGGCTCACTTGTATTCTAAACATGAGCGTATGTGGAGAGTGGTCTCTCAAGGACCATTCCAATTTCTTGTGGTGAATCCCAGGAGGAAACGAAGATGAGAGAATTGATCTTAGAGCGAGAATTTCCCAAGTCGATGACCAACCTGACTCCAGGAGAGAAAAGTTAGTCAATCTAGACTACATTGCTAAAGACACACTATACAAAGACAATTGATGATGGTGTGATGGGAATGATCTCTCACTTTGTAATCTTTTTGCAAGAGATTTGGGATACACTAGTTATAATGTGCCAAGGCACGATCATATAAAAAGAAAACAAACTTTCAAAGGGCAATTGGAAAGTTTGGCGGTTTTGAAAAATGGATGATGGTGAATCAATAGACAAATTGGAAGTCGATTCACTAAAGCATCATGAATGATCTAAATGCACTTGGAAAGAAATATCCACAAAGAGAAGTTGCATTGAAAATTCTTAGAGGTCTTTCTAAGAAATGGGATATTCAATGCGAAGGGTGATTGAAAACACCAAGAACATTAATTCAATGCCATACCAACAAGTCTTCTCTCCGAGATGAAGGCCTATGAATTTGTAATTGATAAGAAATCCAAAAAGGCTGACAGCAAAGATGATTCATCATCTAGTAAGAATGTGACTTTAAAAGCCAAAGATAAAACCTGTAAAACTAGAGAGTCTGAGAACCCCCATGCCAAAAATCAGGATGAGCTTGAGGAAAAGCTAGCACTGATGGCAAGGAGGTTTGACAAACTTAATAGTAGATTTGGAAAATACAAAAACTATTACAGGAACCACAGGTACCAGAGGAAACCTGAGGACAGATCAACTGAGAAGAAGAAGGACCTGAAAACTGAGGGATCTTCATCCAAAAGGAAGGACTCCAAGTCCAAAGAAGAAAGTGATCAGGATGATGATACCAACAGATGCTATAACCGCTAAAAGAAAGGTCACTTCGGTATGATTGTCCGGTTTGAGTGCTAAGGAGAAGAGAAAGGCAAGCTAAAAGAGACCGAAGTTCTCTAGCAAAAGGCCATGGTTGCGGAAGAAGAACACTCGAGGAGGGATCTAGCTCTTCCGATGAAATATTCCCCAGACAGTGAAAGTGATGACATTTGTCTGATGGCCATTGAGGAGGTAAACTCTTCTTTCTCTGTTGTTGCTCCTACACTAGCACAAGAGTTTTCAAGTTCCAACCGAAAAAGTCATTTTGACTGATGGATTCTTTTGAGAATCGATGAAGGACTATCTTTGTTTTGCAAGGATTGCTAAATAGAACTCAAGAGCGTAATAAGGAACCGAAAGTCAAAATCTAAAATGGAAAGACTCTAGCAATATCAAATCACTTCTCAATTAATGGGAGCTATTGATGAACTGGATGTTACGAAAGTACAACTCTCGAGAGAAAGAGAAGTTGATAATGACCCTAAATCAAAAGCTAGAGAAATCCATCAAGAGATTCAAATAATCGGGACTAAGTTCAATGACCTCTCGAGAAGCATGAAACTCTACATAATCTGTGAGGATAGTGCATGTAAGAAGTTAACTCTATTGAATAATGCATCTAATGTAATAGATGAAATTGAGAGTTACCAGAGATCTGTGGACTATAAAATCTGGATTGGGATACATTCCGGGGGGAACCTCACAAGGTCATCCCAATCTTTGATCAAGTAGCAAGAAGACAATCTTTGTAAAACCCAATGGCACCTACACTTCAAATCAAGAAATGCCCAAGGTGTTAGACAAGGGTAAAGGACCTATGGTCTCGGTAAAACCCAGAATGATCGGGTTAGAAAGTCCAAACCTCGGTGAAGGCTAGAAAACTGAAAGCGATCGATTGGAAAGTTCGAGCAAGTACTTCAAAGCCTCGGTAAGAATGCAAACCCCGAAAGGCTCCACATCGAACCATCGAGAGGAATCCTCGGATGAGAAACACTCAAGAGACATTCTCAACTCAAGAGACCAAGTCCTCGAGATGTTGAAAGACCAGATTTCAAAGACAGAAACCTTGAACCCCCACTTGCCTAAGGGGTAAAGGTTACCTAAACCCGAAGTCAACAAAGATTTAGACCGTTTTGCACAAAAGCCTAAGCATCTCTGCAATGTAAGGCCCAACCAAAGAAGAATTCAAAGGCAAATGTTCATGCTAAAGCTAGCACACATACATAGAAAACTGCTAAGGCACCCAGAGTAGTAGATGTGTATGTTGATGTTTATGGAAGACAAATTAGCCACTCTAAAGTGATTAGAGTTGTCAGGCAAATTTGGATTCCGAAAGGTACATCTAACCTTATAGGACCCTACACAAATTGGGTACCTAAGATTTGATCTGTTTTTCAGGAGGAAAACAAGGGCACAAAGCTGATTAAAGATCACATAGCACTGATGAGCAGAGATGAAAAGGCCCCTGATGTATGGTATCTTGACAGTGGATGTTCAAGACATATGACATGATTCAAGAAGATACTCAGTGACTATGTTGAACAAAGAGGCCCACAGATCACTTTTGGAGATAACTCCAAGGGACAGACTGAAGGATATGGAACTTTAGAAATCGACTCAGTTCATATCCATGGTGTTTCATATGTATCTGGATTGAAGCATAACTTGCTTTCAATCAGCCAATTCTGTGATAAGGGTTTTAATGTTGAGTTCTCCAAGAACTTATGTTTTGTGAAAGATGATACATCACAGAAAGTATTACTGACTGGTACAAGAAAAGGAAATGTGTATCTTGCTGATTGGAGTTCAACTCCTAAAGATACATGTTTGGTTGCTAAAAGTTCCACAGATACCAGTTGGTTATGGCATAAAAGAATGAATCACCTGAATTTTAAAACCCTGAACAAGCTTGCAAGATTAGCTCTTGTAAGAGGGTTTCCTAATGAAGTGTTCAGTAAGGAACATATTTGTGATGCGTGCCAGAAAGGAAAACAAGTTAAAGCATCATTTAAAAGCAAAGTAGAAGTTTCTACTGAGAGAATACTTCAGCTATTGCATATGGATCTTTTTGGTCCTATAACACCAGTGAGCACCAATGGCAGGAAATACACACTAGTAGTAGTTGATGACTACTCAAGATATACTTGGGTCATATTCTTTTCTTTCAAGAAGAAAGAGACTCGAACTAAGTTTGCCAGAGTTCTTGAAAAGGCTCGATATTGAGAAAAATCGAGTGTGGTCAAAATCGGATCCGACAAAGGAATCAATTTATAAATCATATCATATATGATTATTGTGCGAAAGAAATGGAATTTCACATGAAACATCACCGGAAGGACCCCTCAACAAAATGGTGTTCTTTGAAAGAAGGAACAGGGACTCAAAAAAAGAAGTTCTGCAAGGACAATGATTCTTTGAAGCGGACATTCCTAAAATGTTTTGAAAGTGGTTATCATCTTGCATGCTACTCTCGGAAACGGATCCATCTTGACCAAGAGTCAAGGCAAAACACCTTATGAGCTTTGGAATGAAAGGAAGCCTCTTGTTTTTTCTTTTTCGTGTGTTTGGTTGCAAGTGTTTCATACACAATAACTTGGTAAAGATCGATTGAAAAACATTTGATAGTAAAGCGGATGAAGGAATATTCTTAGGATATTCTCAAGTCAATAAAACTTTTCGAGTTTACAAGCTGTAGGACTCTTATTGTGGAGGAAACACCTCATGTTGTTTTTGATGAATCTACTTGTGTTCGGAAGAAAAGAGGAACATGATCTTGAGATGAAATGACTAAGAGGATCACCCAGATTAAGCCCAAAGCGAAAAGATAAATCATCCACTAAACCCGAAAAGAAGAAGTCACCACATCCTATGATTGGGTGACTCGGACTTCGAATAAAGAAGTTCGAGGATGGAACTCGGGATGGTGAGACTCGGAAAACCAACACTCCAAAGGTGACCAATCTGAATGCAGACCCGCCTCGGACTTCGGTATGTGATGCCAATGAAGATGTGGTCCCAAATTGGCAAATTCTGAATCTTTCAACCAAAGAGGAACAAATGTCTCGACAATGTTCTCAATAGAATTTCCCCGAGGAAGATGATTCCTTTTCTCGCTTCATTGTTCTCTGAATTTATTGAACTAACCGAACCCTAACATTTCAAATGTTGAGGATCTTCTTTGTAGGGGAACATCAAGAAGGAAATGGTTAGATAGTCATCCTAAAAGTCAGATTGTGGGTAATCTAACTGATGGTGTTAAAACAAGAAGGTTCCATGGTGAGAGTGCACTATTCTGCTGCTTCCTATCAGAGATAGAACCTAATGAGATTGATGAAGCTCTACAAGATTCTCATTGGATTCTTCTTTATGCAAGATGAAATTTGAATCAATTATCAAGGAATGAAGTATGGGAGTTAGTAGATAGACCAGAAAGGCACAATGTCATTGGAACCAAGTGGGTTTTTAAGAATAAAAGAGATGAAAACAACAACATTGTGAGAAACAAGGCAAGACTAGTTGCACAAGGTTATTCCCAAGAAGAAGGCTTGGATTATGATGAAACCTTTGCACCTGTTGCAAGACTAGAAGCCATCATTGTTTCTTGCATATCTTTGCCACATGAAGTTCACATCTATCGGATGGATGTGAAAAGTGCATTTCTGAGCGGTGTGCTTAAAGAAGAGGTTTATGTGGAACAACCTCCTCGGTTTCAAAACAGAATGACCAAGTTCTGAGGTGCTCGAAAAAAGCTTTGTATGGTCTCAAACAAGCACCCGAGCATGGTATGATACTCTTTCTCGGTTTCTTCTTGACCATGGTTTTGTCAAAGGAACTGTTGATAGAACTCGTTCGATGATAGAGGATGGGGATATCTCTTACTAGTTCGGATATATGTTGATGACATCATTTTTGGATCTCCAAACCATCACCGTTGTGTGAAAAGTTTTCAACACCGATGAAAGACAAGTTTGAGATGTCAATGATGGGAGAGATGAATTTCTTTCTAGGTCTTCAAGTGAAACAATCAAAGGAAGGAATATTCATCAACCGGCAAAGTACACCGTAGATCCGATTGCCAAATATGGTGTATGCACTGCAATCTGATTAGGATTCCCATGAATACTAACTATAAGATGGATCCTCGATTACGAAGGCAAACCGGTGAGTCATCTTTTGATTATAGAGGAATCATTGGATCATTGCTCTATCTCACGGCAAAGTATGCGGATATAACATTTCTTTGTTGGGATATGTTCAAGATACCAAGCTAATCCTAAGGCTTTGAGTCACATGGAGGTCGCTAAAAAGATCTTTGAAGTATCTTAAGGGCACGATGAATAGAGGATTATGGTATCCACCGATGATAACCTTGAATTAACGGTTACTCGATCTCGATTATGGAGGTTCTGCGAAATTGATAGGAAGTCCACTTTAGGAACTTGTCAATTTCTAGGAAGTAAGGCGATATCTTGGTTTTCAAAAAAAAGACCTCGATGCAACCAAGATTACTCTTGAAAGTGAATACATGGTTGCGAGGAAGTCAAGCAGTGCTTTCGATTCTTTGGCTCGCACAACAATTAAGGGATTATAAAGTTGTAGCCAATGAAGTACCAATATTTTGTGACAATAATAGTGCCATTGCTATTTCACAAAATCCGTATTATTACACACCGATGCAAGCATGTGGATATCGGACATCGAGATCATGTCGAGAAAAAGGACATAAGGATGGAGAAAATTCATCTTGATAAGCGAGAGAGTCGATATCTTGACTAAACCTTTGGTCAATCAAGATTTCGTGAAATTTTCAATTGAATTAGGGATGTTAGATCCAGTGTATAGAGTAAATCAAAAAAATTGAAGGTTTTTCGGATGCATGAAGTTTTCTCGAAATTCTCTTGAGAAGCTCGGGATAAAATGGAAATCTTGAATCGAGTCTCGGAAAACTCAGATTCTTGAAGGTCGAGATCTTCGAAAGATCTTGAACCCATTCGATTATTTCAAGATATCATCTTGACATTTTATCAAGGTCGATTACTCGAAGAAGACTGATAGAAGGAAATTAGTCTGAAGAAGTAATGACTCATGCGACTCATTTATTGCTTAAGCAAAATTCAGTAATCATTTGCAATAAATACAAAACACCTGAGGAATGTTTTTGGGCGGGATCGTTTTAAATTCCAAAGAAGGTCAACAGTCATTTAATGCTCTGTTACATTAATGACCAATGAGGATGTTTTGGCGGCTTACTTTTTCGGAGATCGTTTGGTTAGATATACCCGATTAATGGGAGATTAATCTCAACCGTTGCTTTTCACCTAACCAACGCGATTCCCCAGGATTTCGAAGCTATATATACCCCAATAAGCCATTCAAGCCAAAAATTTATCAAACCCTTCGTTCCCAAATCCTCTGCAAATAAAAATCCCCTTTGCCCAGAAAATCCCAAACCCTAAATCTTCATTTCTCCAATCAATCTCTAAAATGGCCCCAACCTTGTTCGAGAGATTAGCCAAAACCAACAAGCCTTTGGTGCGAGTTCGTTGTCTCACTCGAGAGCACAACCAACTCAAAGCCGAAGAGGAGGCTCTACACATGATTCGATGGCTAAACTCACCCCATCTAGTCGCAGTTTCACCCGCACCAGAGAGTTTGCGAAAAGAGGTAATCGAATTCATTTATAACTTGAAGATAGATGAAGAGGATCAGTATGCATTCTAAGATTATTGTATCACATTTAGAGCGATCGTCAAATACATCGATTTTGAGAGGGATTTGTATATAGTTCCAAAAAAATCAATGATGTTTTTGAGCTCGTGATAGAGGAGAGGATCTGCGATGTATATGTCGGGTAGAGAGCAGGAGTACTTAGATAGGATTGCTGAGAATCCTGTGAAATTTGAGGCGACACTGCATAAAAGGCACTTGAAGCCACAATATCGTGTGTTGATGGATATTGTGAGCACGAGCATCATGAGTCTTGCGGGGAGTTTTGAGCAGATCAGTACCCCGAAGCTCAGATTGATGGCGGCGATAGAGGCCTCACCCACCACCGACTTCAACTGGCTGAAATTTTTGATTCAGACGGTGAGTGAGCAGACCAAAGTTTTGAAGAAGGTTGACGGGGAGATTTCAATAAAAGGCAAGATCCACCATGCAACCAAAATAGCTTATATTTTGGAGATGTGCAGAGAGGAGGAGGATATCTTCGCCAATTCGACCCCATTCCCTAAGTCCAAAATTCTCTTTAAGCCCATTGTTGCAAAGAAGCAGGCCATCAGGGGGAAGAGAGAAAAGAAAGCAGAATCACCTAAAGTCGCTCTTCTTTGAAGAGACCTAACAAACCGGGGAAGGTTTTGTTGGAAGCAAAGATGGAGCAGTGCAAAAATAATGAAGGGAAGAACCTTGCCCCAAAGCGCGCAGAAGATTGGTGGTTCTCACCGATGAAGATGGCGAAGATTCTCGAGGAGATTCAACCTTGAGGGCCAAACCGGCCGAGTTCGCCATTGCAAGTTTTGGCTCAGGTTATCTCTAAGGCACAAGAACAGACTGAGGAGCAGGTCTTCTCTGAGGTGCTTGAGACATCATTAAGTTCAGACAAAATTTCTCAGGAAATTTTCAAAGGAACTCAGGCCTCAGAGATTCCTACCAAAGAAGTCTTGGGCTCAGACAAATAGAAGAGCCAACTCGAGTCAATCCGAGGATATGCCACTCAAGCCTCGTAACCCACTCGGATGCTGGCGAGGACTGACTGCTCAACAATCGAGGTCAGCCAGACCCAGAGCGAATATTCTTGATGAGCTCCCCGAGTGATTTACTTCTAGATCCCTCGTGAGGCTTCAACCGAACTAGAGAGCCCGAGATGGAAGAAGGGCGAGGTCAAGAATAATGAAAGTGGAGGAGCAAGGGGGGAACGGTTCATTCTTGACCGCTACCCCGAGCTCAAATTTCATGCCCCGATCTCAAAGATGTCTTCTTGATTAAGGACAACTGTGTTCATCCTCAATCGACTCTTCCCGAGATGCTTGATATTCTTTGCATTCGGAGGGAAGATCAGTGGAATGAGGAGATGACCTTCCCGATCGACTCAGGGGTTCAGGAGAACACAACTCAGATGAAAAAACTCCGATTTTGATGAGCCGGGTTCAGAGGAAGTTAGCCGAGAGAAAAGCTACCGGGTTGGTGCCCCAAGAATGAGACAAATCTCAAGATGGAGATGGGGACCAACAGGGGGAAAGATGAGGATCGGTCTCGGATGGAAAAGGAGACTTCGTGCCGATCAACCTGAAATTGGTCAACCTCGGTGGTTAAGCACTCTTCAGTACCTTTTCGCACTACTATTAACAATTATGCCAAAGTTCTTTGAAAGTTCTATCCTTAATTCTCAATTGTCGATAAAATGATCGAGGCTCGATTGGAGACTGGAGCTCGGGATGAAGTCAAGCTTCGGGATGATCAAACAACACAGAAAGGTGCGAAAGGTTCCCGAGATTGACCTCACTCCTTGATGGAGAAACTTGAGAAGGTTGAGCCAATGATGATCAAGATTGCTCGGATGGAAGAAACATTGGCCAATCAAGCTCAAAAGATGGAAAGTCTTAGTCACTCTTGAGTGGTGCTAATCCAAAACACTCGACCTCACAGATGACCTCCATGGAAGATAAGCTTGAATGAAAAGTTTGGAGGAGTCAAGGTCGAGCTCGATCTTGAAATGAAATGTAGCACCCGAGGCAAATCAGATTTCTAGAGGTGAAATTGGCGAGAGGAATGAAGTGATGATTAAATCTGCGCTTGAGGAAATGAGCTCGGTGCTTTCATGACCAAGATGACAGAGATGTTCAAGGAAGCACTCTCTGGCCAGTTTGCCCATATGTCTGAAGAATTTTCTGTGGCTAAGAACCACATCAGGAGGCTGGAAGATGAGCAAAATCAGATAGCAGGAGAGGTTCGCTGTGTGAGCAAAGAGCAGTATCACATGGACACAGCACTCTCCAGACTTCTTCCAAATTACGGTGCCAAGAAGGGGGAAAGACCAGGTGAAGACTTCAGGAAGTTATTGGCATGTACTTTGGAGAAGAAGGCTCAGAAAGATGCTGAAATGTATAACCTAGCCAAAGCCTTAAAAGAAGTCGAAGCTACTGAGAAGTTGAAGTTCGCTCAGGTGGAGAAGCCTATCTACACTCAAGTTTCTGAGGAAACCATGCTTGATATTGCAAAAGAGAAACTGAGTGCTAGAGCAAAGGTTGGAACATGCCAGGCTGCTGCTGAATTGCCTATGAAGAGGAAAGCCTTGGGCGTTGTTCAACCTGAAAGCAAGCGTGCGAAGGCTTCTAAGCCAATCCAGAGAAAACTGATTCTGGATGAAGATGAAGAAGAATCTGAGTCTCAACCTCAGAAGAAAGTCTTCAACACGAGAGATGCTCTGAAGACACTCCAAGTAGAACAAGCTAAGAAAGCTGCTGCTTCGGTCTCAGGCGCGTCTGTGATCAGAAAGAAGATAGACGAAGAGCAGAAGCGAAGGAGTGAATTCAGGAAGTTTGCGAGCAAGAGGAAAGGGACATCAAAAGCACTGAAGTGGCCCCACGTTGATAAATGGATGCCTATCAAACTCAACGATATGCGGGAAGAGGTCAAGAGAACCTTCTGGTTCAATTATGATGTTCTCAGGGAATGGAGAGGGGAAAGCTCAGATCAGAATGAAGCATTCATTGAATATCTCCTAACTTTCTATCCAAAGTATCTACAGAGCTGGATTAACCTTGCGGATGAAGGAGAGGTACATATAGTAGCCCCTGGTCCATATTCCTACCCTCCTCCAAGACTTGGTAATGGCTTGGTGAATGAGAAGGCCATTACTCAAGAAATTGCTCAATATGCTGGTCAGTTGGGTTTGACAGGAAACAGTCCGGATATCATTAAGGAGAGAAATGAGCTGAAGAAGAGATTTTTCGGAATGTTCGACCTGGAGGTGCCTGCTGATGAAGTTGAGAATGAAGCAAACTGAAGAGCAGAAGACTGAAGAGCCAAATCTGAAGACTGAAGACTGAAGACTCAGAAGATTCTGTAATCTTTAAATTTTTGTCTTTTTGATTTTGTTGATAAATTTCATTGTAATCTGTAATGGTATACTCATCATCAATGAAGATTTATCATTTATGCTCACAAGATAATATCTCATTATCTTATTTACATGTCTTTTATTATGATATGCTGAATGAATGTCTCTGAACTGACTGTATGTTGTTAAGGGGGAAATTGTTTAAGTATTTGGTGATGAACTAATTAAGAAGATTCATTACTGAAGAAATTGTTGAATGATTTAAATTGTTGGGAGACTCTCTGAAATTGTTGGGAGTTTCTCCGATTTAGGAAATTGTTGGGAGACAACCAATCTTGTAATAAGATAAACTGAAACCTGAGTATAGGTTATTTGTTTGTAACAAGATAGGTTTTGGCATCATCAAAAAGGGGGAAATTATTGGGAGATGAATTTAATAAAAGATATATGATTTTGATTAAGATCCCAAAACCCCTGAGTATGACATGTTCAAAAATGATCTTGATAGTTGAGTCAGGATTCAGTTTTAGAGTATTCAGGATGTTATCTTCAAAATGTATAGTCAGCAGATATAGTTCAGGATAGGTTCTAAAAACTCTGAAGAACTCACTATGTTTCTGAAGAAACTGAAGTTTCAGTATGAAACCAAAGTTTCAAGACTTCGATAGAAACCGAGTATCTCAAGACTTCGATGGGAAACTTAGAATCTGAAGACTCAATAAGAAATCGGATCTCAAGACTCGAGATGGAACCGAAAATAATCAAGACTCGGCATGAAGATTCAATTAATATCGGTCGAGATATCTCGAAAGACTCAAGACTCGAGAAGACCTCAAGACTCAAGACACAAGATCAAGATCAAGATTGAAGATCAAGAATACTGAAGGCACAGTAATTACTGAAGACTCAGTAATGTACTGAATGCTTAGTATAAACTGAATGTTCCGAGGCACTGAATATATCTATCTGAAGGATGCAATCTTGAGAAAAAATGCGATTCCTTAGAAAGTTAGATATTGCCAAGACATTCAAATCTGCATAAAAGGAACTAAGTCGAAGTGTTGTTAAGGTTATATCAAACTCGAGTTTGTAACCAAAAGAGCCTTTGAAGGTGTCTACCTTTAACGGAGACAAAAGTCAAAAAGAGGAAGACAACATCGTACCATCTATATCGACAATCGACAAAGGATGTGTCATTGAAAAAAAGATGTCGATGTACAAAAGTTCCAGATCGCAAAAAAGTGAAGACCGCTACATGAAAGGCTATTGCCTAAAATGTGTTAGGGAGTTTCAAACCCTAAATATAGCCGTTTCTCACACACCATAAGAGGAAACTCACGAAGCTATCTCTCCAACGGATAGTTTTCAAAAGTTACCTTGGTGTATGCCTATAAATACTGGTGACCCTCTACATTGTAAGGTTACAGGAAATTTATACGCAACTCAAGAGCTCAAACTTATTCTTGCAAAAAAAAAGCACTTTCGAAAAACTTAGAATTTCCCAAGTGCTTCTATATTGAAGAGAGCTCACTATACTAAGCCTAGCTTGATAAGAATTATCCAAAGCTTAGTCGAGATATCCGAACCCTTTGCACTGTGCTTCATTGTAAAGGATATCTCATCCTAGTTGGTTACGGGAAATTTATACGCAACTCAAGAGCTCAAACTTATTCTTGCAAAAGTTAAAGCACTCGAAAAACTTAGAATTTCCCAAGTGCTTCTATATTGAAGAGAGCTCACTATACTAAGCCTAGCTTTATAAGAATTATCCAAAGCTTAGTCGAGATATCCTAACCCTTTTGCCTTTGTGCTTTCGTTGTAAAGGATATCTCATCCTAGTTGAAACCAACCGAGAAACCCCAAACCCTTGAGAAGGTAGTTGGAGTGTGTTTGTTGGTGAGTAGAGTTGTAAAGAGTTAGTAAACTACGCGGAGTAGTCAGAAAACTCTAGAGGAGAAGTTAGTAAGCTCTGAGGGGTAGTCCGAAAGCTTGTTTGTGTTTGAGTAAGTAAACTACGGAGGTAGTCGAAAAGCTCAAGGTCGGGTTGAGTAAGTAAACTTCGTGGAGTAGTCGAAAGCTCGGGTCGAGTTGAGTAAGTAAACTACGCGAGGTAGTCGTAAAGCTCGAAGTGATTAGTGAATTTCTTTGAGGATCGAGAGAGTGGGCGTAGGAGCTTGAGTCTCAACGAACCACTATAATTCTTTGTGTTGTTTATTGCTTTCCTTATCTGTCTTAATCGCCAGACGACCAATTTGAAAGCATACTTTTCAATCGATATTCAGTTGGAATCAATCCAATTTGAAGTTGCATGTAATTGAATCACGGCCTAATCACTATTTCATAAAGGGAAGGTTTTCAAACAAAAGCTTAAAAGCGAGTATAAACTAAAGGGCCAACCATTAAAATGCGGTCGAGTAAATTGGAATAAATAGTTCTGCCGAATGAACTCTCTTCTAAGGATTGATGAAGTTAGTTATCTGATCCAAGCAACTCGGGATCTCTCGACACTCGGGACTCGGTTGGGATTATCGCGAGGTATCTGAAAGCGGCTTCGGGATCAACATCTCGATGAACTTTGACTTAGAAGCGATCTGTGCTTCTCGGGACCTAATCTTGAGGATTATCGACCCAAGTGACCTCGATGAAAAAAAGTTTTAAAAACACTGAACACGTGTATTCCCCCCCATACACGTGTAAGACTCGTTTGCACTGGGACCAACATGTTCGATAATGTTGGTGCCTGGTAACATCCACCCACTGGACCATATTCAGGACGTATCATGTGGATCTCTTGGCTTTCTCGACCTCTACCCACAGTAGGAGTCCCTCTTTTGGGTAATTCAGACCTCTTATGTGATTCTTCGGGATCACTGTCAGATGTTTGTTCGGCTTTACGCTTACCCCTTCGATCTTGTGTTTTTTCTGTTCGAGAGTCTCTGCTCGCCGGCTTTTTTAGGAACTGAGTAAGATGATTATCTTCGTATAGCTTCCAAAGTTGACGATGTAAATCGCGACAATCTTCTGTATTGTGACCGATGTACTCGTGATAATTACAATATTTGGAAGCATTAAGCCGATGCTTGTCCATTATGATTCTTCGAGGCCTATCTAACATGTCCCGATCTTTGATTTGGTTAAAAATTGTTTACCTTTGAAATGCCCGGAAGACTTAAGTAGGGCGTTTGTACCTGCCTTTCTTGAATGGTTTGAAAGAGCACAGGGGTTTGTACCCCCGCTTCATCACTTTCTTCCCAAAAACTTTCTTAGTTGTTGTTTCTGACCCAATCGTGGATCGGGCGCGGATCTGCATGGCTATGATTTTAGTAGCCGCTCGCCTCGAAATTGAATATGTGTTCGGCCGCCTCTTGATGCATGGCTTTCCCACATGTCAAGATTCGTGGTCGCCTCCACCACCATGAGGATCTTGGCATCCTCTTCGACTAGAGCCCCATCATACAAACATTTATCAAATCTTTTGATGTATGCTCGGTCAGAGCCACCTCTTAATTGGGAAAAATGCGCCAACCTTTGTTTTGGCGCTGGGCGAGCACACATGGATGAGAAATGGGATAGAAATTATTGTCCCAATTGAGCGAAAGATGTGATGGACGCAGCGGGCAAAGTAGAGAACCATCTATGTGCCCGATCACCCAAAGTCATGGGGAATGATCGGCACTGCGTCCCGTCAGTGGCGACCATGGCGATCATAAAGTCTAAGTATTTGTTGAGATGGATATGTGGGTCGGACTCAGCATCTAAAATGGGGATTGGTGGTCGGATCTTCGCCACTTTCTCTTGTATTTCGGCCGCCATGATCGCCGGTGATTGTGGCGAGCAAGGTATTGTGCTCTCCTGAGGGTGTCCTTTAGTCGCGGCCAGGTCGGCCTGTAAACCCTCGATGGCTTTCTGCATTTCCACAAATTTTGTGGAACTGACGGACTTGGATCGGGGATGTTTCCCATCATGAGGACCCAGTGGGTCATGCTCGTGATGGGGCAGTCCCCCTTTCCAAGTTCGTGCTTGATTACCCAATCGATGATGGATAGACAATTTTGTTCCCGCCGATTTTTGTTCGGCATGCGGATGATCATGATGATCCGAATGAGCGGGCATGTTTATTTATCTACTGTTCCTTCCTGGATCCCGCCGCTTATTATTACCGATTCGGTCTTTGGCGGAGAGCCTCAAACATCCAAACGGCGATGGTCTAGACCGCTTGAGGCATTGCGTCATCGACGTATCATCAGCTTTTTTATTAGCCCGCTTCGCAGCTTTTATCTTAACTTGCTCGCTATCAGGTGTATGCGAGCGTCGATCTTCATCATCTTGAGTTTTTAACTTGGCCAACTCTTTTTTGGCCCTCTCTTTCTGTGCTCGTAGTAAGAAAGCGATGGCCTTTGTTGTGGCCGCGGATCATTGGCTATATCCTCAAGATTGATAGTCTCCACTGTCTGATCTTTGTGAGGCTGGCGCTGAGCCTCTTTCTGATCGTGAGGTCGACTTTGTACTGGCCTCTATGTTTGTGTATTCCTAGATTGAGACATTATATTTCTTTTTTCTGCCTCGGCTTACTATGGGATTGTGTATAGGTTGGTTTTTTGGTACCCTCCTTCTAGCGCCAATTTGTTGCGAGTCGTTTTGTATAGAGAATATTATGTGGCTAATTCGGTGACAACTCACAAACAAAATATGCACGTGTAAAATAAACTGTAAATAAGAGGAATTTGTTGACCCAGTTCGTCAAGAAATGACTACTCTGGGGGCATTCCAAGCCAGGGATGTAGTATTGCGAGTTTTACACGTACAATATATGACACATCTCATGAAGATGTATCGTTATGGATGAAGATGATTTGGAGAGTTGGTATATGAGTGCTAGGGTTTTTACGTACATGGACGATCTCTCGAATTTTTTGTGAACCTTACCCCTCTGAGAAATTTCTGAACCTTTATCTTGTTATTTTTTCTTCTATTTATAGTACTTCGACAAGTGTGAGCTGGTTTGGCAAGCATGAGCTGGAAACTTCGGGCCATGCAAGAATTCATGTAATGTTGCCACGTTTCCAACTTCGTCTTCCTGGTTGATCTTTGCACTTGCGTGTCTATAAGGCACTCTTTTGGTCGTCCAAATCAATCTTTTGCTCCACTGACCGCTTTGTTCGCCCCATTAAACCATATCAATTTCATATCAGAATACTGTCCTCATCGGGCATACTGAGCCTTCAGGACGTCTGAGCTCTCAGGATATCTGAGCACCGAGCATACTGACCCCTCAGGTTTGTCTGAGCCTTCAGGATAACTGAGCTCTCAGGATATCTGAGCATCGAGCATACTGACCCCTCAAGATGTCTGAGTCTTTATGATATCTGAGTGTCGAACATACTGACCCTTCAGGATGTCTGAGCATTCAGGTTGTCCGAGTCCTCAGACTTGACTCAGTTTATTTGATTCCTTCTTTCCTGATCTGAGTGGCGAGCATGCCTGTTTGCTCGTTAAGCGGTTTTAACAACATTGGTTGATAAATAGCAAGTTGGCGAACAAAACTGGCGAACAAAACTTACTTCATGTTTGTTCGGTGAGTGGGGAGCCGACGAGCAAAACTTGCTCGTTAGGCGAGTGGCGAGCCTCCGAACAAATGATGTTTGCTAGTCGAGCTTAGCGAACAAAACTCACTTTGGTAGGCGAGTTTACTTGCTTGGTTGACAAGTGGCGAGCTGGCGAACAAACTTGTTTGGTCGGTAAGCGGCGAGCACACTTGTCCATCGAGCATGATTATTTTAATAGTTGAATATTACACGTGTCTCTCTTACGTGTTCGATTAATGCCATATAATTATATCGAACACAACACTGGCATGGCTAGAACTGGTGCCTCCACCATTAATTTTTTTAATTTCTCAAAAGCATCGTTTGCTTCATCACTCCAGGGTGGTACAAGCTGAATGTGGATGGAAGTGTTGCTGATGGGAATATTTATGCTGGGTGTGTCATCCGGAACTCAAGGGGGTTGTTTGTTGCTGCCTTCTCGGTGGCACTTGGCCAGGGTACTGCTTTGGATACGGAGATTCTTGTGGGTATGCATGGGGTTGTCTTTGCTAGAGCCATGGGTTGGACAAACCTTTGGATTGAGTCTGATAACACGATTGCAATCAAGGTCCTTCCTAGCAGTGGGAGAGACTTACCGTGGCAGATCAAGGCTAGTTGGCCGAAATCTGAAGATGCTCATCAACAGGTTTCCCGTACTGCATCACATATCTTTCGAGAGGGAAATTCTATTGCTGATAGACTAGCGAAATTCCATAGGGATGATGTATGGATAGGGGGTTGTCCCGACTTCTTAGCGGATTTGCTTTTTTCTGATATGAATAAGGGTTACTTCCACCTTTCGAAGTAGCTCTTTGTTTTAGAGGAATAACCCTTTTTCCCTTCGCTAGGGGTTTTGCCCCAAAGGGGGTTTTACCCTAGCAAGGTTTTTAGTGGGCCTCCGGCCTCTGGTACGACCTGTGTATTTATGGCTTTAGATTTTTTATTTTTATTTTAGGTGCTGCTTATTTGTCCATTTGAAACTGTCTTTCTTCAGTAGTTGAGTTAATGGCCTTGCACACAACCCATAACCCTTGATGAACCTCTTGTAGTACCCAGTGAGACCCAGAAATCCCCTCCCTGAGACTTTTGATGTTTTTGGGCTTAGGCCATTCCACCATACACCTGATCTTTTCTGGATCATTTCTTACTCCCTCTCCAGAGATGATATGCCCAAGGTACTCCACTTGTTTAACTCCAAATGCACACTTACTCTTCTTGGAATACAACTGATGAGCTTCAAGTTGTCTCATTACTTCAGTAAGATGCTCCACATGAGACACAATATCAGGGCTGTACACTAGGATATCATCAAAACACACTAGCACACATTTTCTGATGAGATTCACAAAAACTTCATTCATCATGTTCTGAAAGGTGGCTGGAGCATTAGTGAGGCCAAAAGGCATCATTTTCAATTCAAACAAACCACATTGTATGATAAATGCAGTCTTGTATCTGTCTTCTTCTTTTAAAAGGATTTGTAAATACCCTTGCCCTAGGTCAATTTTTAAAAAGACCTTTGAACCATGAATTCAAGTCAACAAATCTTCTATTACTGGGATGGGGTATTTATTCTTAATGGTCTGATCATTCAATTTTCTGTAATCTACACAGAATCTCCATGTCTGATCTTTCTTCTTTACTAGTATAGAAGGACTAGCAAAAGGCTAGAACTCACCTGAATAGAGTCTTGTAATAGCATTTCTTTGACCATCTTCTCAATTTCATTCTTCAATGCATGAGAATACCTGTAAGCTTTCTAGAATATAGGTTGTGTTCTAGGTTTCAGATTTATCTCATGCTCAATTCTTCTTTTAGGAGGTAACCACTTTGGTTCAACAAATACTCATTCGAATTGTGTTAACACTGCTAGAATTTGACTATCAGTGTCATCAGCAGGTGTTGTTTCAGCATTGACACCGAATAGATGGACTATTACTCCATGAGTAAACTTATGGAGATAGTTATCTAACCTCTTAGCTATGATAACTATAAGCTCCTGTTTGGAAGAATTCCCCTCCAAAATCACTTCCTTCTCATCTTTCCATATAGTGGTCTTGTTATTTTTGAGATTGAATGTTATGGGACTGTGTTCCCACATCCAATCTGCCCCCAGAATAACATCACAACCCCCAAGTTGCAACACTCTGAGATCTACATTGAATCTGCTAGTTGTTTTCCCTCCATCAGCTACATTGATTGTCCATGGTGTAGCTTCCTCAATCACACAATTTAATTCATCAGCAGTAGTAGCATCAATGAAGCTACTAGTGCTTCCACTGCCAATCAATATGTTGAGTAGCCTTTTCCCTACTTTGCCCACAATTTTCAAAGTGGTTTTAGATTTATTCCCCATTAAGGCATTGATAGAAATGCCATCTTGAATTTCTTCCCCTACTTCTTCTTCTTCAACCTCTTGTTCTTCTCCCTCCACCACAATCAGGTTGAACTGCTTGTTTTTGCTTACATGCCCATATGTATATTTCTCATCACAATGGAAACATAATCCCAAGACCATTCTCTTTTGATACTCAGCATCGGTAACCTTCTTGTAAGTGGTGTTAGCTTCATTGCTCTCTTTCTTTTCTTCCTTCTTAATATATCCATTGTTACTGTGCTGCTTTCCATAGTTGTTATAGGCTGGTTTGTTGTTCCCCATTTGCCTTTCTTACCCCAAATTTTAAGAGTTGACTCAAGCATCTTGGCAGTGTTGATTACTTGAGTAAGCTCAGTGAGTTTGAAGAGTTGAACAAGAACTCTCAACTCTTCCTTTAGGCCTCTTAAGAAACATGAAGTTAAGATTTCTTTACTCAAATTTGGATTCTTAACCTTCACAAGAGATTTGAGCTCATCAAACTTCTCTTGATAAGAGTTTACATCAGTAGATTGTTGCAACTTAGTAAATTCAATTACAACATCTTGTTGGGGTTATGTTGGAAAGTATGCTTTTTATTTTGTATAACCAAACTGAATTTCCTATTTATTTATTGAAATAAATTATTTATCACTGTTGCATTAAATATGATTGAATGTTATATATATTTGTTGTAAACCTGTTCAATAAATAGTACGTATTACGCTGTAGTTAATTTGGTGATACCAGATCACGGAAGATCAAATTAACAGTTCCTCGTAACTAAGTACAAATTCACAACCCAGATGGAAATGAACAATCCATCGTGAAAGGTTGAAGTGTAAGACTCAGATTGACTTGTCTTGACCAAGGGATTACACTAGTGCATTATGATGCGCTGAATAGGACCTACAGGAGGATAAATTCTTCGGTACTGAATATACAAGAATTAGACCTCAGTGGTTCGTTATTTCTATATTTTCTTCCCTTATATAGGATCGTGTGAAATTAATAACTATTGCTTTGACTTATGATGGGAAGAGAATCAACACGATTCGATACCTTATATCTTGGGCAATATTATTAGTTACATGACGATTGCTAAGATTTAATACAGAGTATAGTGTGCAAGTACGACTTGCTTGATTTGTCCCCTTGGTGGGCTCAGAAGATTTATCATACCAAATCTTGCAAGTGGAAATTTATTTCCGGTATGGATAATAATGTTGAGCTGTCTTTACTCCAAAGACAAAGATATTAATTAATATAAAACCTGTTCAGTGGCTTAATTAATTAGTGGACACAAAAAATAATAATCGGGAGCCATATTATTGTGAGATCGTAATATGGGTTAAAATGGATAGTTCAATATTAATTTTATAGTGGAATAAATGCCCATATGGGCTTGAATAATATTTGGCTTAATATTATAGATTCATAGCCCATTGGAGGTCCAATCTTAATTCTCCTAAAGGCCCCTCAAATAGCCCAATTTAAAGTCAAATTAATGAAAATAAGAAAAAAATATTATTGCCTATTTTTCCTAATTATTTTCGAAAAAAATATGTAGGAGAGAGAAAAAAAAGATTTTCTTGGAAAGATTTTATGGAATAAGCATTCTTGAGATACAAGTTTATCCCATATATTCAAGAAATAAAAAAGATCTTATTTCTTCCTATTTTATTTGATATTTTCGAAAATAATGGGCAAGAAGGGGAGGAGAAGATTTTGTTGGGAGATATTTTGAGAAATAGAATATATTAGATATATTCAAGATTGTATCTTGAGGAAGAAGCAAATTTTTTTTCCAATGACCCAACTAGACCTAAATTTTCGTCCCCCACTTAGTCCTATAAATAGGGGATGAATTCTTCACCCCCAATGCAATTCCATGTGTTGGAAAAATTAGAAATCCACAAAGGTGGTGGCAAATATTTTCAGTTTTTCTCCTTTATTAAAATCGTTCGTGAGAATCCTCCCACCGGATTATGTTCGTGGACTTGAGACATATTTGAGAAGACACTTTGGGTTGATCCATCGTCTCAACGGTTGTCTCTACAAGAGGTATGTAATCTTGTAACTCCTAGTTTCCGCATGCTTAGGATTTACGTGGATTACGTGTACGCATGACGCTAATTACTTATTTAATTATTATGTTGAATTGATTTAGAATTAATTCATGTTAGTAATTAATTGAATAATTTAAATATGTATTTAAATACACCTTGAATAGATCCGGGCACCCAGTATTTCCCAACAACTGGTATCAGAGCTCTGGTTTCGAGCTCTGTCTTTTAAATTGTTATTTAAATTATGTTGACCATTAAATTGAAAATTGGATAGTAGAATTGTTAGATCTTTTTTGCAGGTATCCAATTGTCATGGGATTTAATTTTTTTTCATGCGTATGAATGGTTTTAATTCGACTCGTTCGGATTTATTTTTCTCGTGAGAAAATCCACTAGTAGATTATGCTATTTTTATTTGTTCAATGCAATAGACTAATCTAGATTTAAGGTGTATTTATTTTCTCGTTAAATAAATTGTAACCTGATTGAAGACGAAGACGGAGATGAGGAGTTAAAACGGACCCAGAACCGTACGCGGGCGATGTGCATTGCACGAAACATGCCAAGGGAGACACACGCGCAATGCGGATGTCGCCAGGCGCGCACGGTCATGGCGCGAGATGAATTTTTTTTCGAGACGAACGAGTGGGAGAAATCGAGACGATATTTCCTCAAAATCAAGACAAGGAAAATCAAACCATGACAGTTGGATAATTTGTGCCCAATATATTTATTTTCTGCTTTGCTTGATTTATTGTTGTATTTTCTTATGCTTAATTTAATTTGTTTAAATATGTTTGCATGAGAACTGTTCAATGAAAAATCTCAAATTCAAAAAATTACTAAGTATGTTTTAAACAATTAATTCGGTTTTGAATCGAATTAATTTTGACCTCCAAGATTTATATATTTGTGAATTCCTTTGGAGAAATTCCCCTAAGGGACGGCCAAAAGAAAGCTTTCACATGAATAAATTCTCAAAAGGATTATTTGAATTATTATTAGTGGCGACGATGACCCTCCCAAGAGGCTCGTTCAAAGGAAGTAATAATTCTGTATTTAATCATGATTATTATTTAGGTATAAAATTGATATGCATATACTTCGCCGAAGTCCTTGTCAATTTTATATTGGTCAAGTGGGAGGCAATTATTAATCTGGATATTAAAGGTTTGTAATTGTTCCTGTTTGTAACCTGCTTAAATGTGATTTATATGATGACCCACCCACGTGGCTCATTTAAACTGTTTTAAGATGTTGGCTGATGCATGTTCATATTTTTTTTGAGATTTTAATATGATCATGTGATCGAATTATGTGATATTCTTTGTGTTGATCCAGATATTGACACAAAATGTATGTTTATTTCAGTTTCAACATGTCACAACCTTTTAATCAACTGTTCAATATACTGAAAGATAATTTTCTTACTGGAGAGAATTTTGTTGATTGGTATCGAAAACTTACTATTGTCCTCACCACACAACATCAAAACTAGGTTCTTACTACACCCAAACCAGAAAAGCCAACTGATGAGTCCAGCAAAACGGATAAGAAAGAACATGCTGACTGGGAGCGTTCCAACGAAATGACAAAGTGTACCATCTTGGCTTTTATGTTAGATGTGTTGCAACACCAACACCAAATTGTTGAAACTACTGCAGACATCATGGACAAAATGTTGAAACTACAAGCTCTAGTCTAGGCTGAGGGAATACTAGGAGAGAGCAGCCAAGCCTTGGGTGCAATTGGTCCATCTTCTTCTAGGCCAAGAGGAGGCAAGAAGAAGAGGAAGACCAAGAGCGTAAGCCAAGCTAACTCAAGCATTGCCAAGGGAAAAGGAAAGGTGAAGAGGGAGGGTGGAGAAAAGAATCAAGCTAGGGGGAAATGTTTTAACTGCGGTGAGAAAGGACATTGGAGGTCAACCTGTTCCAAACCCAAGCAAAATGGAAAAAAAGGTAATTCTCGCTCACTAGTTGTTGAAACTTGTTTAGCGGCGTATGCTACCCATTTGTGGGTAGTGGATACGAGATCCATAGATCATGTTTGTTTCACCTTACAGGGGTTCAAAAGGACCCGAAAATTTAGTGGGAGTGAGATTCTCATCACGCTAGGCGATGCTACGAGAGTGGCAGCTGAAGAAGTGGGAGACGTGCACCTGTCTTTTGAAGACAACAGTTTAATTTTAAGAGATGTTCTTTATGTTCCTGTTTTTCGGAAAAACCTTATTTCTGTTTCTAAACTTTATGCTGATGGATATTCTGTTCGTTTTAATAAACATGTTACTATTTTTCATAACAATGTGTTTATATGTCATGGAACTTTATGGAACAATCTCTATATTATTAACTGTGCACACCACTTGCAAAATGCATCCTATAACATATCTACCATTTCGAGTACTAAAAGAAAACGTTTGACGAACGTGAACGAGACACTTCTTTGGCATCTGAGGTTGGGTCATATTAATCCAAGTAGGATCCAAAGGTTGGTCCAAGATGGTTCATTGGAGTCACTCCGGGTTGAACCATTTCCTGTTGGTAAATAGAGGCACGTAAAACACGTAATCACATGCGCAACGGAAATTAAAGTCACCAACAACGAAAAATTAATTGCATACATATTACAATAATCATAACGAGAAATCTTATAGTAACTCGAGTGTAGATTCCTCTGCTACGGTATCCACGTAATCCCCAATTACGGACTTGCACGGATTTTCCAGCGTTAAATCCCTAGACAGATTTGCTAGGAAAATCCAAACTCTAGATCTTATGGAGAAAATATGAAGTAACGTTGTTTGTGAATTCCCAAGAGCTTGTATATATAGGGAGACCCAACTTAAATCTTAAGCTAGCCCAATTAGGGAAATAAAAACCCTAATCTTGAATTAATTAATTCCTTTTAATTTAATTTCCTAAATATAAATCTCTACGGATTTAAATGCCTTATATGAAAATCTCTACGATTTATTACCATATACATTAAATCCTACAATTATATTCCAAATATAATTATTGGGATTTCTTATTTAATTAAATCCAGTTTAATTAAATATTAACAATAATTAATTCCAAATTAATCTATTATTAATTACTTCTCCATAAATTAAATATTAAATCCAATTTAACATTTAATCAACCAACTATAATCCGTAAAAGGGAACTGCTTGTTGTGTGACCCATAGGCCCTCATATACCGAGCAATTAGTCAAACTAACAGTCTTAATTGAACCCTATTCAATAAATCCGACATTCTCAATATATGAGGTACGTTGCGAGAAACATGCAACTACCAGAATCGTAACGGCTATTATTACGATTTCCTCCTTTCATTCACGAATACTCGATTAGTCTTGAACATGATGAAGTATCTATTCAAATAACTTAATCACTTTATCTCGAATCACCAATTGATCACTTATGTCACACTTGGCAACAAAGTCCAAGTCGACGTGCATTGGCCAATGACTTTGATCCAATTATGATGAGAAGGTGAGTATTCTCTCTAAATCCACTTTGAGGATTGAATCCTTTTCTTGTCTCAACTACCACGCACATGACCTTCGTGATGAACCCAATCCAAGCCATATCTACCCATGGAAGGGTGCAAGCATCGGTCATGGTAAAAGTTCATCACTCCGCACATGTCGTGCGCATTGACCTCAAGTCTAAGGAGTATCGCATTGCTCCCACTAACCGCGACACCCGTAGACACATATAGTGGAACTAATCCCAACAACTACATCAAACGGTTTCTCGGATGGGTATACCAATACCCTCTAAGGTATTTGTTCATCCATCATGAGATACCTAGTATCTCGTAGTAAGTGAGATCTTACTACACTCTCTAAGAGTATGATGCAGATCGCACACCAATCTCCATTGCATCATCAATATCCCTTTCTTGATGATCCTCGATTGGGGCTATTTAAGAATCATGCTTAAGTCATTTGAGTTCTCACTCACTCAATGACAACAGTGACTCAAGGGAACACATATAAGAATAAATGCAAACAATCAAACATAATATTCTAATAAGTGTAACGCCATACATTTAATATTAAACAAATAATAATATTAAACCAATACTGAATATTATCTGAGTATTATGTCCTTACAAAGGATTGTCTCTAGGACACTAACACTAACAATATCCCACTTGGACTAGAGCCAATCACCTACATGCCTAACCCCTAGACCATCAAAATATCTAGTGTGTGTTGGGGTTATACGTGAAAGTATGCTTTTACTTTGTATAACCTATGTATTAAACATTTATTTACTGAAATAAATTATTTATCACTGTTGCTTTAAATTGTTGGGGTTATACTGAAAAGTATGCTTTTACTTTGTATCACCAAACTGAAGTTTCTTATTTATTTACTGAAATAAATTATTTAATCACTGTTGCATTAAATATGAATGAATGTTATATATGTTTATTGCAAACCCGTTCAATAAGACAGTACGTATTACGTTGTAGTTAATTTGGTGATACCCGATCACTGAAGATCAAATTAACAGCCCTCGTAATTAAGTACAAATTCACAACCCAGATGGAAATGAACGAACCATCATGAACGGTTGAAGTGTGAGACCCAGATTGACCTGTCTTGACCAAGGTATCACACTAGCGCATTTAGGTGCGCTGAATAAGGACCTACAGGAGGACAAATTCTTCGGTACTGAATATACAAGAATTAGACCTAAGTGGTGCGTTGTTTCTTAATCTCCGTCCCTTAAATAGGATCGTGTGAAATTAATAACTATTGCTTTGACTTATTATGGGAATAGAGTCAATGCGATTCGATACCTTATATCTTGGGCAATATTATTAATTACATGACGATTGTTGACATTTAATACGAAAAATCGCGTGCAAGTATGTCTTGCTTGATTTGTCCCCTTAGTGGGCTCAAATCCTTTATCATGCCAAATCTTGCAAGTGGAAATTTATTTCCGGCATGGATAATAATGTTGAGCTGTCTTTACTCCAAGGACAAAGATATTAATTAATATAAAGCTTATTCAGTGGCTTAATTAATTAATGGACTAAGATAATCTTAAAAGCGGGAAATAATGACCGGGAGCCATGTTATATGTGAAATCGTAATATGGGTTAAGATGGATAGTTCAATATTAATTTTATAGTGGAGTAAATTAATATTAATGAACTTTAATAATATTTGGCCCAAAATATTATAGCTTCATAGTCCATTAGAGGTCCAATCTTAATTCTCCTAAAGGCCACCCAAATAGGCCAAAAATAAAGTCCAATTGATGAGAGAGAGAAGAAAATATTCTTGCTATATTTCCAAGTGTAATTTTCGAAAATCTTGTCTATTAAAGGAAGAAAAGATTGTCTTGATTATCTTGTAGATATTTTATGGAAAGAGATAATTATTGTAGGAATACATAATTATCCCATAAATTCAAGAAGTCAAATCTTGACTCCTTCTATAGTGTAGATTTCGAAAATATTTGGTAGAAGAGGGGAAAGAGATTTTTATGGAAAATTTAATTAAGGAGAAAAGAATATAGAAGATATATTCAAGATTTCTTGGAGATCAAGAAAAGATTTTCTTCCTTATTTTCCTAGCCCTAATTTTTGCCCCCCTCCTCCCTATTTATAGGGGATGAGCTCTTCATTCCCAAGTGCAATTCCATGTGTTGGAAATATTAGAAATCCACAAAGGTGGTAGAAAAATATTTAATTTGTCTCCCATTAAAATCGTTCGTTGAAATCTACCTACCGGATAGCGTTCGTGGACTTTGGGGATATATTTGGGAAGACTCTTGGGTTGATTCATCCGTTTGATTCTCAAGAGGTTAGTAATTCCGTAACTCCTAGTTCCGCATGTTTAGGATTTAAGTGAATTATGTGTACGCATGTTGTTTATTATTATGTTGAATTGATTTAGGATTAATTCATGTTAGTAATTAACTGTTTAATTTAAATATGCATTTGAATAATCACCTCGAATAGATCCGGGCACCCCGATTTTCCCAACAACTGGTATCAGAGCTCTGGTTTCGAGCTCTGATTTTTTAAATTGTTATTTAAATTGTTGGACATTAAATTGAAAGGGAGGAACGCGCGCGGCGCGAACGACGCTGCAAGCATGGGCCTAGGAACTAGGCGGGATCGGCCCCAGGCGAGGTGCGCGGGCGCGTGGACGGATAATGAAAGCTGGGCGCTTGCGAGCGCAAGCCTTGCGTAACAGGTGAGAGGCGGGCAAAGACAATGGGCGGCGTGGTACGCCGCGGGCGCCGCCGAAGCCGCTAAGATCGCCAAGAGACCAAGAGGGCGATGCTGCGCCCCTAGGCACCTGGTCTGTCCTCGCCGGCCAAGCGGCCGGCCGGATGCGGGTGATCATCCCGACTGCGATCTGCTTGACGTGGCATTTCAAGACGGAGTTCTTTTTGAGACAAACGAGTGGGAGAAATTCAAGACGACGTTTCTTCAAAATCAAGCCAAAGAAAATCAAACCATGACAGTTGGATAATTTGTGCCCAATGTGTTTATTTTCTGCTTTGCTTGATTTATTATTGTTGTATTTTCTTGTGTTTTATTTAATTTGTTTAAATGTGTTTGCATGAGAATTGCTCAACGAAAAATCTCAAATTCAAAAATTACTAAGTATGTTTTAATAATTAATTTGTTTTGACACAAATTAATTTTGACCTCCATGATTTATTTATTTGTGAAATATTTTGGAGAAATTCCCCTACGGGACGGTCAAAAGATAGCTTTCACATGAATAAATTCCCAAAAGGATGATTGTGAATTATTATTAGTGGCGACGATGACCCTCCAACGAGGCTCAATCAAAGCGAAGTAATAATGTATTTAATCATGGTTATTACTTAGGTATAAAATTAATATTTATATACTTCTCCGAAGTCCCTGTCAATTTTATATTGGTCAAGTGGGAGAAGACTATTAATTTTTTTTTAAAATTAAAGGTTTGTAACTGTTCTTGTTTGTAACCTGCTTGAATATGATTTAAATGATGACCCTCCCACGAGGCTCATTTGAATCTGTTTTGAGATGTTGGATGATGCATGTTCATATTTTTTTTTGAGATTTTAATATGAATCATGTGATCGAATTATGTGATTTAATTTTGTGTTGATCTGAATATTGATACAAAATATATGTTTATTTCAGTTCATCATGTCACAACCTTTTAATCCACTGTTCAATATACTGAAAAGAAACCAACTCACTGGTGAAAACTATGTCACTTGGAAACGTAATATGACTTTTGTCCTCTCTGCACAAAAACATTATTGGGTTCTTGGCGGACAAAAACCTGATAGAATCACTGAAGGGTCATCTAATTCGGAAATATATTTGTACGAAATCTGGGAACAAGCCAATGAATCAATAAAAATGATAATCCTGACTTCATTGTCTGATGATTTGAGGCTCATTCATGAGGAAATTGATTAAGCTGCGGAGATTGTTCAAAGTCTTGAGGAAATGTTTCCCTCTGAGAACTGCATGATCAAAGAGTTTCATCAAAATGGAGTCGAAAGGCTGAAAATGATTGAGGGAACACCCGTAAGGGATCACATTCTCAAAATCAGTCGTCATTTTGAAAAACTTGCTTACCTTGGTGCACGATACGATGATGAGGCTCAAATCGAATTCTTGTTCCTAACTCTTCCAAGGAGCTTTAATGAGTTCTATTATAATTTTGTGATGAGCGATCATATGTTTACCATAGCTACCCTACAAGAGATCTTAGAGACGGTAGAGAAACACTTGGGACAAGAAGACGAAGCTTTGGTGACTAAGAATCTGCTCTCAAAATCTAGGCCAAAGGAAGACAAGATTGAGAAGGAGATGAATAGTCTGATCCAAAGCAAGGCCACAAAAGAAAAGGGTAAGAAAGCAAGTTGGTTGAAAGTCCAGAAGACACCAAAAGGAAAATGTTTTAACTGTGGAGAAAAAGGACATTGGAAGTCGGCCTGTTCCAAACCCAAAATGAATGGAAAGAAAGGTAATTCACACTCGCTAGTTGTTGAAACTTGTTTGGCGGAGTATGCTACCCATTCGTGGGTATTGGATACGGGATCCACTGATCATGTATGTTTCACATTGCAGGGTTTCAAGCAGACCCGACGACTAAGTGAGAGTGAGATCCTCATCACGCTAGGCGATGCTACGAGAGTGGCAGCTAAAGCAGTGGGAGAAGTGCACCTGTCCTTTGGAGACAAGACGTTAATTTTAAGAGATGTTCTTTATGTTCCTGTTTTTCAGAAAAATCTTATTTCTATTTCTAAACTGTTTATCGATGGATATTCTGTTCGTTTTAATAAAGATGTTACTGTTTTTGTTAACTATGTGATTATCTGTCGTGGAACTTTGAGGAACAATCTCTATATTATTAACTGTGCACATCACTCACAAAATGCATCCTATAACACATCTACTATTTCTTGTAAACGAAAGCGCTCGGCTGACATGAACGAGACACTTCTTTGGCACCTAAGATTAAGTCATATTAACCCGAAAAGGATTCAAAGGTTGGTGAAAGATGGTTCTTTGGGGTCTCTCCAAATTGAGCCATTTCCGACTTGCGAATCGTGCTTGGAAGGTAAAATAACCAAGAGGGCATTTGGAGCCAAGGGGCTTAGAGCTAAAGAAGTGTTAGAAATCGTTCACACCGATGTGTGTGGTCCAATGCAAATCAAAGCTAGAGGTGGCTACCAGTATTTCGTTACTTTTATCGATGATTACTCACGCTACGGATACATTTTCCTAATGAAGCATAAATCTGAGACCTTTGATAAATTCAAAGAATTTAAGGCTCAAGCAGAGAATCATAAGGAAAAAAGTATCAAGTTTCTACGATCTGATCGTGGAGGCGAATACCTTATGAATTTCTGAACTACCTATCGGAAGTGGGGATTGCATCCCAGTTTACTGCACTCGGTACCCCTCAACAAAACGGGGTTGCAGAACGAAGGAATAAAACACTTTTAGAAATGGTAAGGTCGATGATGAGTTATGCAGATTTACCAAAATCGTTCTGGGGTTACGCATTAGAAACAACGGCTTATATTCTGAACCTAGTGCCATACAAATCGGTACCTAAAACCCCGAGAGAATTGTGGACGGGGCACAAGCCCAGTTTCAGACACATCAGGATCTGGGGGTTTCCGGCATACGTTCTAGACAAGGAAGCCGAAAAATTGGATGCACGTTCGGAATTAAAGATGTTCATAGGGTACCCAGAAGGAACTAAATGATGCATGTTCTATGGTCTCGAAGATCAAAAGGTGGTAATTAGTACTCACTTTAGATTTTTGGAAGAAGACTATATGAACAGTCAAAAACCTAGAAGTAAAATTACCTTAGAAGAACTTAGGGGGCCAACTCCGTTGCCAACTGTACAAAATGATATACCAAACGTCACACCTACACAATTGGAACCTCGTCATAGTGGGAGGGTTATCAGATAACCCGAGAGATTCTTGGGGATCAGAGAGTCTTCGGACTTGATCTCCGCAGAAGAATCAGATCCATGGTCCTACAACGAGGCGATCCAAGACAAAGATGCTCAATCTTGGCAAACAACAATGGAAGACGAGATGGGTTCAATGGATCACAACAAGGTGTGGGAGCTAGTTGAACCACTTGATGGGGTAAAACCCATCGGATGCAAGTGGGTATACAAGAGAAAAAGGGGACCGGACGGAAGGGTTGAAACCTTCAAAGCAGGACTTGTGGCGCAAGGGTACACTCAGAAAGAAGGGATCGATTATGAGGAAACCTTTTTGCCCGTAGCCATGCTCAAGTCCATCCGCATTCTCTTGTCGATTGCTGCGCATCTAGATTTTGAGATCTGGCAAATGGACGTCAAGACAGCTTTCCTAAATGGAAATCTTGACGAAGAAATCTATATGCAATAACCCGAAGACTTCATTGAAAAAGGTCAAGAGCATCTGGTTTGCAAGCTCAGGAAGTCCATTTATGGACTGAAGCAAGCATCCCGAGCTTGGAATCAGTGTTTTGATCAAGTTATAAAATCCTACGGATTCGATCAAAATGAATTTGAAAGTTGTGTCTATAAAAAGCGTGAATGAACTGCATTGGTATTTTTAGTACTATACGTGGACGACATTCTGCTCATCGGCAATGATGTAAAGGTGTTATTAGATGTAAGGGCATGGCTGTCAAAACAGTTCGATATGAAGGACTTAGGGGAAGCCGGTCACACCCTAGGGATCAAGATCACTCGAGATCGCAGGAAAAGAATGATCGGGCTTTTGCAAGCCTCATACATAGATACTATTTTGAAGTGCTTCAGCATGCAGGATTCCAAGAAAGGCTTTGTGCCCTACAGACACGGAATCCATCTATCCAAAGAGATGTGTCCCAAGACACATAAAGAGATAGATGACATGAAGGGCATCCCCTATGCTTCGGCTGTGGGAAGCCTCATGTATGCAATGCTGTGTACGAGACCGGATATCTGCTTTACCGTAGGCATGGTGGCAAGATATCAAAGCAACCCTGGGAAAGAACATTGGACTGCAGTAAAGAACATTCTGAAGTACCTGAAAAGGACATGGGACAAAATGTTAGTTTACAAGTCAGACAGTCTGATCCCCATCGGTTACACGGACTCGGATTTCCAATCAGACGTTGACTCCAGAAAATCTACCTCGGGTAGTGTGTTTTGCATGGTGGGAGGAGCCATGACATGGAGAAGCGTAAAGCAGAAATGCATCGCTGATTCTACCATGGAAGCCGAGTACGTCGTTGCTTGTGAAGCAGCGAAGGAAGCGGTTTGGCTCAAGAAATTCCTGGTGGACTTGGACGTGGTCCCGAATTTGCCCGGCAAAATCACGTTCTACTATGATAACGCTGGAGCAGTTGCAAAATTCAAGGGAACTGAGAGCCCACAAAGCCAGTAAACACATTGAAAGAAAATACCATCTCATACGAGGAATCGTTAAGAGAGGAGACATTGAGGTGACTAAGATTGCATCGAAAGATAACCTAGCAGATCCATTCACAAAGGGTCTGCCCCAGAGTACATTCGAGAGACATGTGGAAGGAATGGGTGTTAAGGACGTTGCCAATCTGCTTTGAGTATAAGTGGGAGAAATATTATTAGGTTCGTGTAGGGTGACATTAGATGTCACATAGAACATGAGACATGCTGTAGTATACTTAAAAGCAGACTTTGAGTATAAGTGGGAGATTGTTGGGTGTTAGGTCCCGATTAAAACTAATTTTGCGCGTGCGGAAGGAAACATTTTGTTCAATGCATATAAAACAGGGGTGAGGGCAGAGTGATTCCATAAGACAATACGTATTACGTTGTAGTTAATTTGGTGATACCCGATCACTGAAGATCAAATTAACAACCCTCGTAATTAAATACAAATTCACAACCCAGATGGAAATGAACGAACCATCATGAACGGTTGAAGTGTGAGACCCAGAATGGCCTGTCTTGACCAAGGGATCACACTAGCGCATTTAAGTGCGCTGAATGAGGACCTACAGGAGGACAAATTCTTCGGTACTGAATATACAAGAATTAGACCTCAGTGGTGCGTTGTTTCTTAATCTCCGTCCCTTAAATAGGATCGTGTGAAATTAATAACTATTGCTTTGACTTATGATGGGAAGAGAGTCAATGCGATTCGATACCTTATATCTTGGGCAATATTATTAATTACATGACGATTGCTGACATTTAATACGGAGAATCGCGTGCAAGTACGTCTTGCTTGATTTGTCCCCTTGGTGGGCTCATATCCTTTATCATGCCAAATCTTGCAAGTGAAAATTTATTTCTGGCATGGATAATAATGTTGAGCTGTCTTTACTCCAAGGACAAAGATATTAATTAATATAAAGCTTGTTCAGTAGCTTAATTAATTAATGGACTAAGATAATCTTATACGCGGGAAATAATGACCGGGAGCCATGTTATATGTGAAATCGTAATATGAGTTAAGATGGATAGTTCAATATTAATTTTATAGTGGAGTAAATTAATATTAATGGACTTGAATAATATTTGGCCCAAAATATTATAACTTCATAGTCCATTGGAGGTCCAATCTTAATTCTCCTAAAGGCCACCCAAATAGCCCAAAAATAAAGTCCAATTAATGAGAGAGAGAAGAAAATATTCTTGCTATATTTCCAAGTGTAATTTTCGAAAATCTTGTCTATTAAAGGAAGAAAAGATTGTCTTGATTATCTTGTAGATATTTTATGGAAAGAGATAATTATTGTAGGAATACATAATTATCCCATAAATTCAAGAAGTCAAATCTTGACTCCTTCTATAGTGTAGATTTCGAAAATATTGGGTAGAAGAGGGGAAAGAGATTTTTATGGAAAATTTAATTAAGGAGAAAAGAATATAGGAGATATATTCAAGATTTCTTGGAGATCAAGAAATGATTTTCTTCCTTATTTTCCCAGCCCTAATTTTCGCCCCCCTCCTCCCTATTTGTAAGGGATGAGCTCTTCATTCCCAAGTGCAATTCCATGTGTTGGAAATATTAGAAATCCACAAAGGTGGTAGCAAAATATTTAATTTCTCTCCCATTAAAATCGTTCATTGAAATCTTCCCACCGGATAGCGTTCGTGGACTTTGAGGATATATTTGGGAAGGCTCTTGGGTTGATTCATCCGTTTGATTCTTCAAGAGGTTAGTAATTCCGTAACTCCTAGTTCCGCATATTTAGGATTTACGTGAATTATGTGTACACATGTTATTTATTATTATGTTGAATTGATTTAGTATTAATTAATGTTAATAATTAATGTTTAATTTAAATATGTATTTAAATAATCACCTCGAATAGATCCGGGCACCCTGATTTTCCCAACACAAATATGATTGAATGTTATATATATTTATTGCAAACCGTTCATATAATAACATATGTTACATTGTAGTTAACGTGGTGATACCAGATCACAGAAGATCACGTTAACAGTCCCTTGTAAACTAGTGCGTGTTTCACAACCTAGATAGACCCGAATAGTCTATTGGTAGAAGTTGATGTGTAAGTCTCAGATTGGCTTGTCTTGACCAAGAGATTACATTAGTGCATTCATGTGCTGAAGCGGACCTGCAGATAGGATAAACTCATTCACACTTACTTAAGGGATGAAGAGTTAGACCTCAGTGGTTGTTGATTTCTTAATCCCTGTCACTTAATAAGGACCGTGTGCGATTAGTAATTATTGCTTTGACTTATAAATGGGAAGAGAATCATTGAGACTTCGATACCCTATATCTTGGGCAATAATATTAATTGTACGACGGTTTCTAAGATTAATACAGAGAATCGTGTGCTTGCAAAGTCTTGCGTGATTGGTCCCCTTGGTGGGCTCAGAACCTTTATCATATCTTGCAAGTGGAATTAATTTTCCGGTATGGACAATAAAGTTGAGCTGTCCTTACTCCAAGGATAAAGATATTAATTAATATAAAACTTTTCAATGGCTTAATTCATTAGTGTTGGGAAATTTAGAGTTTTGATGAAAGTTCTAAAACACATGTAATAGGACCAGTCAGACCTGTTAGCTGACTGATGTTTTTATTACAAGTTATAAGATGACCAGTTGATAATTATTATATAGAACAACTGATGTATAAGATAGGTCACATATTGAGGGGGGACCTCAATATGTATAGGTCAGATCTAAAGATCAGAAGAACAAAAGATCAGCTGAAGTCCGACAGGCCAGAAGGCAAGGGAGGACAGAAGATCAGACGATCTTATAAAGTCAGATAATCAGGTGAAGTCTTGAGACACAAATTCAGAAGACCTGAAGATCAGACCACAAGACCTACATCAGCCGAGTCTGCTAGTTGAGCTAAGACAACTGGCACCAGAAGACTCTATCAGGTAGACTGATCAGTTTTTAACTGATCAGGTCAGCTCACACCAGGTGGTAACTGATGTTTCACCAAGTCATACGTTGTTGATCTGAACAAGAAGAATATCAACTTTAGTTGGTAGAACAAACACTGAAAAGTGCTTTTTTTAACCAATAAGAACAAGACAAGTATGAACGGAGCCGACAATACGGGATTTGGTGCTGCTTGGTCAAACGACTATAAAAGACAACTATTCATGCTTTCGGCCATGCCGTCCCTGAAGCACGTCACATCAAATCCTACATATCTACCAAATATAGCCAGAAATTCAAATTGCTCTCCAACGGCTCTTTAATTTGGAGGTCTATAAATATGTGATTGCTCTTCAGAGTGAATACACGGAAATTATCAAGAAACTCATACTATAGCAAAATTTCCGCACGAAGAACACAACATTGAAGATTATTTTTCTAAGTGTTCATCCCATAGTTCTTAGAACATAAATCTTATCCTCTAGCTATTAGGCTACTTAAATACTAGGAAAGATTTCAAAGTTGGAACAAACAATAAATCTTACCCAAAACCCAAAGTTAGGTTAAATTTATTTAGCAAGATTTCAGACTAGGGTTTCTAGTTCTGATTTCTGGGATCGGTTGAGTGAGAGCTCCATAAATATCTATTGGTGTAATGTGTTGGACTAACACAATAATCTAAGTCCAGTTGGTTAAGTCGGTTAAGTTGGTGCCCCTTGTGATAGGGAAGAGTGGACGTAGGACTGGTTGTCCGAACCACTATAAATCTTTGTGTGCATTTACCTGTTTGATTAACTGCTTCACATTATTGCACACAACTTGATTAAATCTGCATACTTATTCTGAGTTAGGTTCAGCTAGCACCAAACTACTGATCTGATCAGATTGACTCCATAGTCATCTGATTGAAAACAGCTTCGGAATCTGATTTGTTATAAACTGGTTTTTCACATGGGTATAAGCTAGCTTCCGCACAATCAGTTAAACTGATAGATACCAAAATTATCTGCCCTCAGGCGATCAGTAAGTTAGATATCAGTCCAAACTGATTCACTTGCACTCTGATCAGGCAAACTGCCATCACACCTTATCTGCACGAAAAGGTTTTCAGAAGTCTATTCACCCCTCCCCTCTAGACTTCTGCCCTCACGAAACCCGTTCGGGACCTACAAGTGGTATCAGAGCTATGGTTCTACAGACCACTGGCTTTGAATATCATCGGTTCTTGAGGAAGAACCTTTGTAGTCACTTGAACTGATCTTGAAAAACCTTTTTCAAATCTCATTTGTTTTCAAACTCACGATCCGCATGGATAATACTTCGGGTATGTATCATGATTTGCCTAAATTTTCCATTGATGAGTATGCAGACTGGACGATATACATGAGCAACCATCTGGGATCAATAAGCAGCAGGATGATAGAAGTTCTTGAACGAGGACCCATCATCATCTATCATGACAACCCAAATTGTTGGAGGTGATCCAGTTTTGCGGTTGGAAGTCTTGTCGAAAAGAGTCCCCGCCTCGATGGATCTTTGAAGAGAAAAAACATACACACTCGGATACGATAGCGGGCACACATAATCATGAAGACCATGGACAAGATAACCAGAGAAAAGATAAAGTATCTCAAGACAACCAAACAAATGTGGGATACGCTTGCTGAAATGTGTGAAGGAAATGATCTGATTAAAGATAGCAGACTGCAAGCTAAACTGATGAAGAGAAGCGGAACAGAAGAGAGCAACGCTATAGAGACAGGAAAGCCATGGTTGCTGATACATCATAAATTGATGATTCTTATCGCCTTTAGGATTCAAAAAGTACTCATCGATGAGAGGACTTTTTGTCTGATAAGCAACGCTGATGATTTCTACCACTACGATGATCTGGTATTCTCTTCTGATGATGAAATCTGTCTGATGGCTAAGGAAGAAGACCAATCTGAGGTAACCTCTAAACCTTCTGCTATTTCAGTTTCCACATCAGCTATGATTAGCACACCTACTGGACAGATTGACTTGAAGCTCTATTTTGAGCAATTGCTTGATGATCTCTCTAACGCAGTAGACACTTATACGATAGTGGAAGCCAAAAACAATAAGCTAAGGATTGAAAATACTAAGCTTTTTAAGGAAAATGCTGTCAGTAAAGCAGCTGAACTATAATCAGCTGAAGTTGCTCAGAAGATAACTGAAAGTTCTGAAAGTTAATTCTTCTGATCAGGAGAAGCAGATTAAGGAACAACTAGCTATCAATAAACAGCAAGCTGATGATTTTAAAATCCTACAAGCCAAGTTTGATGATCTCTTCCGACTACATGAGAGTCTGAAATTAACTGAGGATAGTTTACATAAGAAAATACAGGTTTTCACGAAATCTTCAAAAACCGTTCAGGATATGAACAACTATTTTCGAACGACAACTAATAAGAAGGGAATTGGCTATGAAAACCTTTCTACATCCTCAAAAGCCCAGTCTGGTTCACTTCAAAAAGGTGTAATCAAACGAGTTTCTGATATAGATACACAAAAAGCAAAATATGTATCTGATAAGGGAAAGAGACCTGCTGAACAAGTAAGGCAAGTGCCCAATCAGAAAGGGAACAGAAATGGACCCCAACTGATTAAGCATCAGCCGAGGAATCAATAAAAGAACCCAGTTCTTCTGAAGACACTTCAACCTGATCAGTAAATTAGGCATCAGAAAAGACAACCTGTCAAAGGGAAATCTAATCTGAAACCTAATCAGGGTCAGCTGCCTAACAAGCAGGCTAAAGGTAAACTTCTATGACCATTTATGCCAAAACGATGTGAATCTTTTAATGGTAGCAGTCATACCTACCCTTACAATCAGAAACCCAAGGCTGCTGCACCTGAGCCCCACTGGGTTAAAAGAAGACAAACTGCAAGGAAAAATCCCTAGTCTTCTGATTCACTCAAGGCTCACACGAATAATCATATTGATCAGAATGCATATGAAGAGATGTATGATTATGTAGATATTTATGGGAGACAAATCAGGCCTTATGATCTATCTGATTACAATAGAAGTACCCTGTTTATATGGATCCCTAAAACCAACTCTAACCCCTCAGGACCCATTCCAAAAGGGGTACCTAAAGCCTGATTTGATTGCAGGTTCGCGTGGGTTTGGCCAACAAAGGAGGTGTACAAGCAACTATCTGGTACATCGATAGTGGATGCTCAATGCACATGACTGGAAGCAAACATCTCCTTAGCTCTTACACAGAACAAGAAGGCCCACATGTACTCTTTGGTGATGATAACTTTGGTTTTACCAGAGGATTCAGAACCTTAGAGAATGATGAAGTACAAGTTACTGGAGTCTCGTATGTCGAAGGTTTAAAGCATAACCTGTTATCAGTTTCACAATTCTGCGACAACGGATTCAATGTTGAGTTCTCGACTGATCAGTGTACTATCAAGAATCGAGCTACTCAATAGATCTTGTTAACTGGTTCAAGGAAAGGTACGATTTATACAACAGATTGGAACAGTTGTCCAAGAAATGCATGCCTGATTGTTAAGAGTTCCAAAAGTAGCAGTTGGCTCTGGCACAAAAGAATGAGTCATCTGAACTTTAAAACTCTTAACAAGATAGCAAGGATGTCTTTGGTTGAGGGACTTCCGAATGAGGTATTCTCTAAGGATCAGACATGTGTCGCATGTCAGAAGGGAAAACAGGTTAAAGCCTCATTCAAGGGAATCCCTGGACCAACATCCAGCAGAGTATTGCAACTGCTCCATATGGACTTATTTGGACCAGTTACACCAGTCAGTCTCAGCGGACGCAAATATACTCTGGTAACCGTGGATGATTATTCCAAGTTTACCTGGGTTGTATTCTTGTATAAAAACAATGAGACAACAATAAAGATACATGAGCTGCTCAAGAAACTACAAACGAAAAGGGTGTCAGTATAGTGAAAATCAGATCAGATAAAGGTACATAATTTCTGAACTCTTTTATTACTAATTTTTGCACTAAGTTTTGTATACAACATGAGACATCAGCTGCAAGAACGCCACAACAGAATGGTGTAGCAGAACGGAGAAACAAAACACTCAAAGAAGCTGCTCGCACTATGTTAGCTGAACATGCAACACCAAGCCGTTTCTGGGTAGAAGCTATCAATACTGCATGCCACACTCAGAACAGATGCTCTCTAACTAAGGCTCACTACAAAACACCCTATGAACTGTGGAAGGGCAGGAAACCTCGTGTTTCTTACTTCCATGTTTTTGGGTGCAAGTGTTTCATACACAACAATGGGAAGAGTCAGTTGAAGACTTTTGAGGCCAAGTCAGATGAGGGTATATTCTTAGGATATTCCTCATCCAGCAAGGCTTTCAGGGTTTATAACAGGCGAACCCTAGTTGTGGAAGAAACACCTCATGTGGTCTTTGATGAGACATCTTCTGAACAAGAGAAATCTGCCTCAGAACAAGAAGTACCAGATCAACCGGTACCTGATGTACAGAAAATGGATCAACTAAGTATCAAGGAAAAAAGATCAGAACACGTAACAGTGTATGTTCCAGATCCTGGCCGATTCACCAGTCAATCGGACCTTTAAGGTACGCATAACCTGTCGATAAAGAAGCCGGCATACCGAGATGAGATATCAATCGAACCATCTGGTTCAGGGGGAACACCTGAAGTTCCTAAGGACAGACATCGGCACATGATGAGTCCAACATCAGCTGAGACTTGTCCATGTTAAGTGGATCATAAGTCTGCACCACTCCCAATCACTAGTAATGAACAACTATCAGAAGAGGATGATGTTCTCCAAACAGATGCAAATCAGAAAAGAAGGACACGGAAACCAAATCATCCAACCGATCGATCATCGGAGACCCATCTGATAGAGTTAAAACTAGACATCCGATTGGTGAAAGTGCCATGTATTGTTGTTATCTGTCTTTGAAGGAACCAACTGAAGTAGAGGAAGCTCTACAAGATGCAAACTAGATTCTAGCCATGCAAGAAGAACTGGAACAGTTTTGAAAGGAATCGGGTTTAAATCGGTGAATGCACCAACCCATCAAGATGTGATTGGCACAAAGTGGATATTCAAGAACAAGAGAGATGAGAATAATGTCATAACCAGAAATAAGGCAAGACTTGTTGCTAAGGGGTATTCACAATCAGAAGGAATTGATTATGATGAGACCTTTGTACCAGCCGCTACCGAAAAGCCATTCGGCTATTTTTGACATATGCTACCCACATAGGGTTTATTGTGTATCAGATGGATGTAAAGAGTGCATTCTTAAATGGGGTACTAGGCGAGGAAGTTTATGTTAAACAACCTCCGTGCTTTGAAAAAAAGGTGACCAGTGTACCGTTTAAGAAAAAAGCTCTTTATGGTTCGAAACAAGCTCATCGAGCTTGGTATGATACACTCTCTCAGTTCTTGATAGACAGTGGTTTTACTAAAGGAATAGTGGACATAACCTTATTCGAATAGAAGATGGAGAAGATATTCCGATGGTTCGATTTATGTGGACGACATCATCTTCTGGATCTCCCAACAAGAGTTTATGTGAAAAATTGACAGTTCGATGCAAGGAAGTTCGAGATGTCCATGATGGGTCGGATGAGTTACTTTACGGGTTTACAAGTTAAGCAAAATCTGAAGGATATTCATCTCGCCAGACGAAATACACTAGGAGTTTATTGGCTAAGTTTGGAGTTCAAAACCGTAAGGAAGCCGAATTCCTATGATGACCGGATTCAAGATGGATCCGATGAGGATGGTCGAAAAACTAATCGAAAAGAATATAGGGCTCTCATTGGATCTTTACTATACCCGATCGCCAAAGACCCGGATATCACTTTTGCGATGAGGTGTATGTGCGATTTGGGCAAATCCAATGCAAAGCACACAGAAAGAACTAAGCGGATTCTTAAGTATCTGAAGGGACGATAAACCTTGGTTTATTTTTCCCATCGATGATAATCTAGAGCTTAGTGGGTATTTTGATTCGATTATGGAGGTTGCGAAATTGACAGAAGTCAACCTCGGTACATGTCGATTTTTAGGTAGTAAACCGATCTCGTGGTTTTCAAAAAGCGGAGACATCGATTCGACATCTACTCTACTATCAAGCAGAATATATATGGTGCAGAAGAAGCATTGCTCCCAAGCGCTCTGGCTTAGTCGGCGGTGAGGGATTATAACATTGTAGCTAAGAACGTACCTATATTCTATGACGGTAATATTCTTTTATTGCAATCACTTTCGAAATCTGTTCTACATACAAGATGCAAGCATGTGGATGTCAGACACCATTTTATAAGAGATCATGTTGAAAAGAAGAATATCGAATGAAAAAGATCCATCTTGATAAAATGTAAAAGTCGATATTTTAACCAAGCCACTAGCCGAGATCGATTCGAGAATTATGCAATGAGCTAGGGCTTCGGATCTTGGAGAAAAAGCACTGAAATGTTTGGTGGATGATCTCGTAACCAAAGTTAAGAGACTAACCAGGTTAAGAAGAATCAGTTGAGTTAGGTATCTCAACTGATCAGAAGATCAGTCAAGGAACTAATATGAGAAGGCTTTATCAGATTAAAAAGGAACTGGTCAGATTAAAGAATTGTCATATTTAAGGAACTGATCAGTTTGGTTGTTTCATACTTTGTAAGTCGATTAAGCTATTGTTCAACAAGCAAGTTACATAAGATTAAAGCTTCAATCGCATAATGAAACAGAAAATACACAACAATAGAATAATATAAATTTTCATTGATAAAGACCCGGAGGTCAGATTTATATTACAAGTTATAAGTACAAAAGGACCCGGAGGTTAGTACATAAGCCATAAACCGAAAACCCTAAGCCTAACCCTAGAAGGGGGGGAGAGAGGCTTTAAAGATTTTAAACCCTGATGCTCCCATTTTCCCCCACTTAACCCTAAAAGGGGTGTGAGAGGCTTTGAAATAATCCTAAAGCCACCCTCAGAGCTTCGGAGTGAGGAGCGAGAGCGGCCTTGAAGGATTTCTAAGCCAGGAGCCCCTAGTCCTAAAATCAATGGGCTCTCCAGCTGTTAAATGGGACACAAGTGCCAAAGTTGTGGTCCAAAGACCATATGGCCACAAGTGTCACATGCAAATAATGAGTTTGATATACGATGATAAGCTGTTGTCTAATCAAGATCGAATACCAAACTCATGTTTTGTATCAGACTGAGTCTGTTGATGCTAATTTTGTCATCTCGATAGGCACACAAGGTGCATACGGTTAGGAGAAGTGTATTCTCATTTACGATAGCAGATCCGTCGCCTCGGTGGTAGAGAAGCTTAACAATAATTGTATGTGTAATCTTCGATGATGACGAAAGCAGTAATAAGAGACACACATGGTTGATTTGAGAAGCTGAAATCTTTTGAAAAGGGTTAAAGGTTTTTGCCGGAAGTTTCACCGGAAATAAGGGTTCACCAGAATACATGGTTTACAACACTTAAAGAAGATAAGTATGGTGAATGGGTCATGTTATGTAAATCATTGGTCCAATTTATAGAGGCCAAGCAGGGGTGCAAATGCAAAATTGATTTCTCAAAGCCTTTTAGAGAAAATGGCACCGCAAGGACAGCGCGTAGGAAACACGCGACTAATGATTGGATAATCTTACGACGATTGATATCCCAAAGTATCCAGACTACTATTACGAAAGTCAAATCGTGCTGACTTAGGGAATCGAGACGACTATCCGATTTTCAAGACTAAGTTTTGGCGGTAACACTTATCCCAATAATTGACTTGGTCTGAGTAGAATCAGATTAGGTCAACTGAAATCTGATTAGATAAGAGACTGATCAGATGAGGAAGATCAATTGAGTATGATACCTCAACAAATCAGATAAATCAGTCAATAAGTAATCAGAAATAACAGTTGAAGGGGGAACTTCAACTGATCAGGGAGGATCAGAAAAGGGAATATCAGACGCAAAGTGGAGCAGATCAGTTGAAAGGGACAGACAGTTGGGAAATTATAAGGATTAGGCAGAAAACTAAGATCAACAAGTGGTACAGACAGACTTCAAGTGGTATTGACTGATTACAATATCAGTCAACCAGATACGTGTTTCTGTTTCTTTGTTTACTGCTTACATAGCTGAAATTATCTGATAATATTTGCCTTTACTGTACACATACTTTTGTGACGCATACCCTGCAAAGTATATAATGCGGACGTAGGGTATATGTATTAAATGCCACTAAATGTGTTTTTAAATCCAAAAGGTAATCGTGCGTGCATATCCTGACCACACGATCAAAACCGCTCAATCGGGATCGTTTATCCTTTTCAAACGTTTGATCTTCTAGTCTCGATTTTCCCTCATTCCTTTTATAAGCTTCATCAAAACCCTACCAGAATATTTTTCTCAAAATTCTTGCGATTTGCAAACTTACAATTATCTTTCTGCGATTCAAATTCAAAATCGAAAAGCAGAATTAGGTAATTTCTGGTTATTTGATGAATTACTTTCCTAAAATCTATTGAACATATAGATTACGTCTATTTATGTTATCCTGTGTTATGCCTTATCATTTCTTGATATCCGTATGTATTCATCGATTACTAGGTCTGAGAATAGGTCTGATAATCAATATATGATATCTTTATGATTATAAACAAATTTTAATCGAGTCTATCTTATTGTAGATGGCCACTCACGGAATGGGCAAAATTATGTGCAACTATGCGGATTTGGCAACCAAAATTGTTGAAGACAAATTTGTAAGGTTTGGTGCTACACGGGATCCGAAATCAATGGAGGTGGAACAAATTATGAGGAAGGGTGGTCTCGAAAAATACTGTGCTGCTCACTGCAATCCAGTAATGCAGTATGAGGCACTAGAATTCTTAAGGAATTTGAAGGTGGACACGGAAAATCCTGGAGACGAACTGATTTCTTTAGTAAATGGAGAGGATATCAGACTTACAAATGCTGATATAGCTCAACTATTCAACCTGCCCAAAGGAAAAATTTCTCCTGCTCACTACAGGGAGAATGAAGACGAACTGATCAGGAATGAACTCTTCAGAGAGGCTGATAAACACCAGATCGTAGGCTTTGTCAGGCCTATGTTGAAAAGGAAATACCGTTTGTTGTTTGACATTCTGTCAAAAACAATCATGGGTATCTCGTTCAGCCCAGATGGATTAACAACCGTAAAAATGTATAGTATGGCTGCTATCATCGATGAAGCCAAAAATATTAATTGACATGGTTTCCTGAAGGCTATTCTGCTCCAAGAACATGACAAGTTTGGAGTTAGTGAACAGAGAAAAGTTTATCTGAAGAAGAGAATCAACAATCTCAACAAGGTTGCAGTCATTCTGAAGGACAAGATGCCCAATGCTGAATGGGATCAGAACGGACTGAAGTCCTACAAGACCTTTCTCTCAACCACAACTTCCATCTATGGGCCATCAGATGATGATATGCGGCCCACCCCTCCTAAGACTAAGAAAGGGAAAAACAAGGAGGAGGCATTCGTGCGCCTCGCAATGATGCCTCAAAAGAATAAGAGAAAACTGGTAAAGGCTCAGGAGAAGAGGCCAAAGAAGGTAAAATAGGCCACCATGACTTTTTTTTTGGAAGATGAGTCAGATGAAGAAGGAGTGCCAGATCAACCTGATGCGCAGCAGAGATTAGCTAAAACATCAGATAGGCAGGCCTCTTAAGTTGAGAGCTCGCCAGAACAATCTGAGGGAAGAGCAAGGGACGAACGATCGCCCTCACCAAAATATCGCGCTGATTCACCCCTCAGACTTCTAGCTGCTGAGCATATCTCTCCTTCTCCTTCACATGCTCGCAAACCTGAAAGTTTACTACCGAGAACCAAGAAGATCACCGCTTCAAACCGGATGCACTTTGTCGCTCTGTGAGAAACCTCTGCAGATTCAGTCAATCTGTCAACATCCAGCTACTCAGACACCACCAGAACCCTCTACATCTCATCAACTAGAACCTGATCGATTTGAACATATGATTCTTGAGTCCAGATCATCCAAGACCATCACCGGGAAAATGGTCAGAATGAGAATTGAAAAAGAAATTGATGAGTTGTATCCAGAGTTGGTAGCCCATCCTGTTATTCGAGAGAAAGTAATGGAGATCCTCACCCGGAAAGATCTCCGTTTGAAGAACTTCTCAGATTTCATGATCATTATTGAATAGATGGGAGGTGCTGATGCATTCGCAGATTTTGATTTCGACATGAAGAAATCTGCTCAGGTAGGATCACCAGCTGAACTGATAACTGCTGAAGCGATCAAAGCTCTGATCCACAGAAAGCTGGGATGAATTGAACAAGTTGAACTGGAGGCTGTTGCAGAAACTCCTAAGGAAGATGATCCTAAGGAAGATGATCAGATGAAGAATGTGGGAGTTACCGATGATAGTGGAACTGGTGCTGTAGTTCATGACCAGCCACTGGAGGCGCAAACAACTGGAAATGATCAGGTGATGCAAAATATTCCTGCAACACACATCACCACTGATCAACTTCAGGAGATCAGATCGTGTTTTAAAGATCTTCTGAAAGAAGAAGTTGAGGGAGTGTTGGCTAATGAACTTAGCAACACAATAGCTGATCAGAGGCAGATTTGTCTCAAAGAAATAACGAATCAACAGGAATTGGCTATTTCCCAGATTGAAGCAATCAAAGATCAGTTCTCTCAAACCGTGACCAACCTGACTGCTGAATTTAAGAAGACAGTTGGCGATAAGCTAGTCCAGGTTGATCAACAACAAGTTTCTCTTCTAATGGTCACATAAAAGCTTGAAATGACTGAAGAAAAACTTGATAAACTCATTCTTACCCTCTCTACAGCCGTTGAATCTGTCAAGACTGAGCTGATCTCAAAGATTCAAAATCTATCTACTCAAGCTCAAGGTTTATCTGTTGAAGATCTTAAAAAGGCCATATCAGTCAACTTTGGATCTCTGACTTCCCACCTCAATGCTCTTTTTTATCAAACCAAAAAGGGGGAAGGACAGATTAAGAAACCAACTGACTTTATCAAAACAACAGAAGAACTGATTCAGACAGTTGAATCCTATGGCTAGAGACTAGACCATCTGGATCTGTTTGCTAATGAAATTTCTGAGAAGATGGAGAAGTCAAAGGCAAGAAAGTTAGCTGCGGGTGCTGGGACATCAGAACCTGTACCAGTCACGACAAACATAGCTAGCCAGATACAGGCCGATAAGGAACTAACTGAGAAACTGTCTAAGGAGCAGATTGCTGAAGAAGCTCGAATCAGTGAAAAAGAAAGAAGAGCAGAAAAATTGGCAGAGGCAGAAAATCTAAAAAAGAAATACAGATCGAGGGCGAAGAAAGGCAAAGCTGGAAAATCTGGACCAGAACCTCAGTTGCCAGCAAGAGTTGATGAAATCATTCCGAAAACTGTTGCACATGCTGATAGGTTCGAGGAATGGAATAAGATCAGAAGTGAATGAATTCTGGATGCTTTTGTTCTGGGTCTAGTGCCACAAGAAGAATCACCAGATGCAAAATTTCTCAACTGGTTGGAGAACAAGCACCCAGATTTTCTGAAATATCTGGAAAATGATGCCAGAGTAATCAACGTGAGAATATCTCGTCAAGAGTATGACGTGATAGATTACTCGAAGAAGGCAGATGACTCATTTGGCAGACTGACATTTCAAAGGTTCTGTTTTGACATCCTGAACAAAGCTCGCATAACTGATCCTCAGCAGATCAATGATGTCAAATGGAAGCTATATCAGATATTCAACATTCCTCAGGATCAACGAGAAATGCCAGAGGGATATAAGCCAAGAGATTGAAGATCAGAAGACTGTTTAGGATCAGATGAATTTAAACCCAAACTTTTCTGATGTAATATGTAATCGATAAATCTGATGAATGAAAAGTTTTATTCTTTTTCTGATCCTAAGACAAAATCTCATTGTCTTCTGATTATGTGTTCTTTATTGTTTTATATTTATCAACTGTGTTGGTTTCTCAAGTGTTTTGGTTTCATCAAAAAGGGGGAAATTGTTGGGAAATTTAGAGTTTTGATGAAAGTTCTAAAACACATGTAATAGGACCAGTCAGACTTGTTAGCTGACTGATGTTTTTATTACTAGTTATAAGATGACCAGTTGATAATTATTATATAGAACAACTGATGTATAAGGTAGGTCACATATTGAGGGGGAACCTCAATATGTATAGGTCAGATCTAAAGATCAGAAGAACAAAAGATCAGCTGAAGTCCGACAGGCCAGAAGGCAAGGGAAGGACAGAAGATCAGACGACCTTATAAAGTCAGATAATCAGGTGAAGTCTTGAGACACAAATTCAGAAGACCTGAAGATCAGATGACTACCAGAAGATCAAACCAGAAGACCTACATCAGCCGAGTCTGCTAGTTGAGCTAAGACAACTGGCACCAGAAGACTCTATCAGGTAGACTGATCAGTTTTTAACTGATCAGGTCAGCTCACACCAGGTGGTAACTGATGTTTCACCAAGTCATACGTTGTTGATCTGAATAAGAGGAATGTCAACTTTAGTTGGTAGAACAAACACTGAAAAGTGCTTTTGTTAACCAATAAGAACAAGACACGTATGAACGGAGCCGACAATACGGGATTTGGTGCTGCTTGGTCAAACGACTATAAAAGATAACTATTCATGCTTTCGGCCATGCCGTCCCTGAAGCACGTCACATCAAATCCTACATATCTACCAAATATAGCCGGTAATTCAAATTGCTCTCCAACGACTCTTTGATTTCGAGGTCTATAAATATGGGATTGCTCTTCAGAGTGAATACACATAAATTATCAAGAAGCTCATACTATAGCAAAATTTCCGCACGAAGAACACAACATTGAAGATTATTTTTCTAAGTGTTCATCCCATTGTTCTTAGCACAGAAATCTTATCCTCTAGCTATTAGTGTTGGGATTATACTGGAAAGTATGCTTTTACTTTGTATAATCAAACTGAATTTCTGTCTTATTTATTGAAATAAATTATTTATCACTGATGCTTTAAATATCATTGAATGTTACATATATTTATTGCATAACTGTTCAATAAATAGTACGTGTTACATTGTAGTTAATTTAGTGATACCAGATCACAGAAGATTAAATTAATAGTTCCTTGTAACCAAAAGTACACCATTCACGACCTAGATGGAAATGAACAATCCATCGTGAAAGGTTGAAGTGTAAGGCTCAGATTGACTTGTCTTGACCAAGAGATTACACTAGTGCATGACTCATGCACTGAATAGGACCTACAGGAGGACAAATTCTTCAAAACTGAACTAGGAAGAATTAGACCTCAGTGGTTCGTTATTTCTTAATCTTCATCCCTTAAATAGGATCGCGTGTGGTTAGTAATTATTGCTTTGACTTATTACGGGTAGAGAATCAACGAGATTCAATACTTTATATCTTGGGCAATATTATTGGTCATATGCGATTGCTAAGATTTAATATGGAGAATCGTGTGCAAGTACGCTTGTTCGATTTGCCCCCTTGGGAGGTTCATAAGTTTTATCATACCAAATCTTACAAGTGGAACTAGTTTCCGATATGGATAATAATGTTGAACCGTTCCTTTACCAAGGATAAAAGATATTAATTAATGGAAAGATATTTCAGTGGCTTGAATTAATTAATGGGCTAGATAATCTTAAACACGGGAAATAATAACCGGGAGCCATATTAACTGTAATATGAGTTAATATGGATAGTGCAATATTAATTATGTAGTGGGATTAATTAATATTTATGGGCTTGAATAATATTGTGGCTAAATATTGATAATTCAAGATCCATTGGAAGGTCCAATCTTAATTCTCTTAAAGGCCCCTCAAGTAGACCATACATAAAGTCCAATAACCGAAAAAGGTGTTTAAAAATAAAATAAATTTTTGTTGCTATTTTTCCTCATTTTTTTCGAAAAAATATGAATAAAAGGGGAGAAAGATTTTCTTTGAATTTTGTTATGGAATGAAGATATGTATTCTTGGAATACAAGATTATCTCATTAAATTCAAGAAATCTCCCACTTGGTTATTTATATGAAGATTTTGAAAAACATAGAAAAGGAAGGAAAAGAAAGATTTTCTTGATTTTCTTGAAAAGATATTATGGAAGATATGTATTCTTGGAATACAAGAATATCTCATAAATTCAAGAAGATCCAAATCTTGGAATCTTTATCCTTAAATTTTCGAAAATACCATAACAAAAGGAAGTTGGGATTTTTTGTGGAATATTTTAAATATGGAGAAAAGAATATATTGGATATATTCAAGATTTCTTGAAGATCAAGAAAAAGATTTTTCCATCTTATTCATGCACAAAATTTCGACCAACACCCCTCTATAAATAGGGGATGAATGTTTCATTCCCATGTACAATTCCATGTGTTGGAAAAATTAGAAATCCACAAAGGTGGTGCAACAAATAATTTATTTTCCCTTTTGTTAATTGTTCGCGAGTTTTCTTCCACCGGATTGACGAGCAAGGGCTATGGAATACTTGGGAATGCCTTTTGGTGTGTTCTTATCAACCGAGTCCATTGCCATTCCAAACAGGTTAGTTCACGTAAATCCGTAGCAATTCCGCATACGTAGGATTTATGTGAACTATTTATATGCATGATTTGTTGTTGAATTATTATTTGAATTAATATAGGATTCATTCATGTTAATAATAATTGTTAGAATTAAATTTGTATTTAAATATTCATCCCGAATAGATCCGGGCAATTAATTCCCCAACAATTAGGCTACTTAAATACTAGGAAAGATTTCAAAGTTGTACCAAACAACAAATCTAACCCAAAACCCAAAGTTAGGTTAAGTTTGTTTAGCAAGATTTCAGACTAGGGTTTCTAGTTCTGATTTCTGGGATCGGTTGAGTGAGAGCTCCATAAATATCTGTTGGTGTAATGTGTTGGACTAACACAATAATCTAAGTCCAGTTGGTTAAGTCGGTTAAGTTGGTGCCCCTTGTGATAGGGAAGAGTGGAAGTAGGACTGGTTGTCCGAACCACTATAAATCTTGTGTGCATTTACCTATTTGATTAACTGCTTCACACTATTGCACACAACTTGATTAAATCTGCATACATATTCTGAGTTAGGATCAGCTAGCACCAAGCTACTGATCTGATCAGATTGACTCCATAGTCATCTGATTGAAAACAGCTTCGGAATCTGATTTGTTATAAACTGGTTTTTCACACGGGTATAAACTAGCTTCCTCACAATCAGTTAAATTGATAGATACCGAACTGATCTGCCCTCAGGCGATCAGTAAGTTGGATATCAGTCCAAACTGATTCACTTGCACTTTGATCAGGCAAACTACCATCACACCTGATCTGCACGAAAAGGTTTTCAGAAGTCTATTCACCCCTCCCCTCTAGACTTCTGCCTCACGAAACCCGTTCGGGACCTACAATTAGTGGACTAAATAATCTTAAACACGGGAAATAATGACCGGAAGCCATATTACCGCAATATGGGTTAAGATTGGATAGTGCAATATTAATTATATAGTGGTATTAATTAATATTAATGGGCTGAATTATATTGTGGCTCAATATTGGAATTCAGAAGTCCATTGGAAGGTCCATCTTAATTCCCCTAAAGGCCCCTCAAGTAGCCCAATTATATTCCAATAAATAAAAGGTGCTTAAAATAAAAATAAATATTGTTGCCTAATATTTTTGTAATTTTCGAAATTAATAAAGAAAAGAGGGAGAAAAATTTTTCTTGAAAAGATTTTATGGAAAGGATATAAGTATTCTTGCAATACAAGATTATCTCATAAATTCAAGAAAATCTCCCACTTGGCTTCTTTATGGGTAATTTTCTAAAATCATGTATAAGAAAGGGAATAAAGATTTTCTTGGAAAGATTTTATGGAAAAAGATATGTATTCTTGGAATACAAGAATATCTCATAAATTCAAGAAAGATCCAATCTTGCAAGTCTTTATTGTTTTTTTTTTCAAAATTTTGGATATATAAGGGTGTGGGATTTTTGTGGAAAAAATACACATGGAAAGAAGAATATATGGGGTATATTCAAGATTTCTTGGAGATCAAGAAAAAATCTTTCCAAACCCTGATTTTTGACCTAAAAATTTCGAACCCCCCTCTTATAAATAGAGGATGAATTCATTCATCCCCACACCAATTCTATGTGCTGGAAATATTAGAAATCCACAAAGGTGGTGCAACAATTTTATTTTTTCCTTTGTTTTATAAATCATTCATCGGAGAACCTCCCACCGGGTTATTGAGCGAGGACTTGAGAATACTTGAGAAGGACTTTTGGTTGGTAGCCAGATACTTGTTCCTGTCCATCTCAGACTGTCTCTCCAACGGGTACGTGAATTTTATTTGCATGTCGTTGTTGACGTAAATTATTATTTGAATTCACTTAGGTAAATTCCTGCTAGTAATAATTGTTAATTTAAATTTGTGTTTATGAGGTCATCCCGATAGATCCTGGCAAATGTTATCCCAACAACTGGTATCAGAGCCCCGATTCGGGCTTTGATCTTTTAAACTGTAATTTAAATTGTTGATCATTAAAATTGAAATTGGATAGTAGAACTGTTAGATCTGTTTTACAGGTATCCAATTGTCATGGTATTTTAATGTGCTTGTTTACATGCAAATAAATTATTGGTTTTTAATTCGATTCGTTCGGATTCGTTTTGCCTCGTGAGAAAATCCACGAGTAGATTAGTATTTGTTTGTTTTGTTCAATGTAATAGACTAGTCTAGATTTAGGTTTATTTATTTTGTAAATAAATTGCAACCAGATCGTGAGCGAAGAAGGAGACAGAGAATTAAAAACGGTCGTCCAAGTGCTCGGACGTACGCGAGCCAAGGCGGAGCACGCGGGCTAGGCCGAAGGCCTAGCGACCACGCACATCACTAGGCGGGACGCAGACGGGGCTGATGGGCGACGGGGGGCCGGGCGTGGCGCGCATGGCGCTGCCGCCTACCGGGCGACACTAGGCGATGGGGCGCGGGACCTCGGGAACACTTGCGTCCGGGCGACGCCTCGCGCGCGCGGAGGCCAAGGTCAACGGGGCGGGATGGCCGACTCGGACTGGGGCGTGTGCCTAGGCGCACGTGACTCACGTTCCGGGTCGTGAGCTACTCGTTTTCCGGACGTCATCCTAACTCAAGATGGAGGACACTTGTTAAGGAATTGTTGCGGATTCAGTGGGAGCCTTTCAAGACGAATGATGAAGGCAAAAGAAGAGACGATTTCTCGAGATCAAGATATGAAATTTAACCCATGACAGTTAGATATATGTGCCCAACTTGATTTATTTTATCTTGATAATTGTTTTAAATTCGTGCTATTTTATTTGTTAAATGTGTTTGCATGATTTAAAATTGTCTAAAGAAAATCTCACTTTCGAAAATTACTAAGTATGTTTTAATTGACAAATTTTATTCCGGATAATAAAATTACGTCAATATTGACCTCCATGATTTATTTATTGTGAATTCTTTTGGAGAAATTTCCCCAACGGAACAGCTAAAAGATGGTTTTCACATGAATAAATTCCCAAAAGGATGATTGTGAATTATTATTAGTGGTGACGATGACCCTCCCAACGAGGCTCGTTCAAAACGAAGTAATAGTTCTGTATTTAATCATGGTTATTACTTAGGTATAAAATTGATATGCATATACTTCTCCGAAGTCCTTGTCAATTTTATATTGGTCAAGTGGGAGCCGACTATTAATTTTGAATTAAAGGTTTGTAACTGCACCTGTTTGTAACCTGCTTGAATGTGTTTAAATAGACAGATCACCCAACGTGACCTATTTAAACTATTTTGAGATGTCGGCTGATGCATATTCATATTGTTTTGAGATTTTGATATGAATAATGTGATCGAATTATGTGATAAATTTGTGCTTATATAAATTGTTATTTATTTCAGTTCAGCATGTCGCAACCTTTTAATCCACTGTTTGCTATACTTAAAGATCATAATTTATCTGGTGAAAATTATGTTGATTGGAAACGTAAACTGATGATTGTCCTAACCGCACAAAAGCACAAGTGGGTCCTTGATACTCCAAAACCTGATGAGCCAACTAGCGAGTCGAGTAAGGCAGAAAAAGAAAAATATGATGACTGGGAGCATTGTAATGACATGGCAAAGTGTACTATTCTGGCATCTATGTCAGATGTGTTGCAACACCAACACCAAAAATTTACAACTGCTGCGGAAATCATTGAAAATCTTAAGAAAATGTTCCAACATCAGAGCCGCACTGCTCGACAAATCACCTTGCGAGAGATGCTCTCGTTGAAAATGGTAGAGGGCACACCCGTGAGGGATCATATCCTCAAGATGATGACTCATCTGAACAAACTTGAGGTTCCTCAAATAGACTTGGTGCTTCACTCTCTGCCTAAAAGTTTTGAGCATTTTCAGCTGAACTATCAGATGAATAATCAGAAGTTCTCCCTTGCTGACTTGTTGTAAGCTTTGGTCTCGGCAGAGACGCTGATGGGACACCAGACTCAAGCTTTGGTGGCTAATGGACCATCTTCATCTTCTAGGCCAAGGGAGGGCAAGAAGAAGAAGAAGGTCAAAGGCCAGAAGCAATCAAACTCAACTGTTGCCAAGGGCAAGAGCAAGATGAGGGATGATAAGGGTATCAAGAAGTATCCAAAGGGGAAGTGCTTCAACTACGGTGAGAAAGGACATTGGAGGTCTTGCCTGTCCCAAGCCTAAGAGGAATGGGAAGAAAGGTAATTCTCACGCACTAGTTGTTGAAACTTGTTTAGCGGCGTATGCTACCCACTCGTGGGTAGTGGATACGAGATCCACTGATCATGTTTGTTTCACATTACAGGGGTTCAAATTAACCCGACAACTTAGTGGAAGTGAGATCCTCATCACACTGGGTGATGCTACGAAAGTAGGAGCTGAAGCAGTGGGAGACGTGCACCTGTCTTTTGAAGACAATACTTTAGTTTTAAGAGATGTTCTTTACATTCCTGTTTTTCGTAAAAACCTTATTGCAGTTTCAAAACTATTTATTGATGGATATTTTATTCGTTTTTCTAAACAAGTTACTGTATTTCGTAACGATGTGTTTATCTGTCATGGAACGTTGCAGAACAATCTCTATACTATTAATTGTGCACACCACTCACAAAATGCATCTTATAACACATCGACTATTTCAAACAATAAGAGAAAACGTTCAGAAAAGGTGAACGAGACACTTCTTTGGCATCTTAGATTAGGTCATATTAATCTAAATATGATCCAAAGGTTGGTGAAAGATGGTTCATTGTCAGACCTACAGATGGAACCATTTCCAACCTGCGAATCATGTTTGGAGGGTAAAATGACCAAGAGGGCATTTGGAGCCAAGGGGAATAGAGCCACAGAAGTGTTGCAAATCGTTCACATTGACGTGTGTGGTCCAATGTCAACCAAAGCCAGAGGTGGTTATGAGTATTTCGTGACATTCATTGATGATTACTCAAGGTTCGGATACATTTTCCTGATGAAACACAAATCGGAAACCTTTGATAAATTCAAAGAGTTCAAAGCCAAAGTGGAGAATCATATGGAAAAGAGTATCAAGTTTCTACTATCTGATCGTGGAGGCGAATACCTCAGCGATGAGTTTTTGAACTACCTGTCAGACGAGGGCATTGTTTCCTAGTTGACTGCACCCGGAACCCCTCAACAAAAACGGGGTTGCAGAACGAAGAAACCAAACACTCTTAGAAATGGTCAGATCTATGATGAGTTATTCAGATCTTCCCAAGTCGTTTTGGGGTTATGCCTTGGAAACAATGGCTTATGTTCTAAACTTGGTACCATCAAAATCGGTTCCCAAAACTCCTAAAGAGTTGTGGACCGGGCGCAAGCCCAGTCTGAGACATCTTAGGATTTGGGGGTGTCCGGCATACGTGCTAGACAAGGAAGCCAGTAAGTTGGATGCACGTTTGGAACTAAGGCTGGTTATAGGATATCCCATGGGAACGAAAGGGTGTATGTTCTATGGTCCCGAAGATCAAAAAGTGGTAATAAGTACGCACTTTAGATTTTTGGAAGAAGACTTTATGAACAATAGAAATCCTAAAAGTGAGATTACCTTAGATGAAATAAGAGGGCAAACTCCTATACCAACTGTACAAGTTGATATACCAAGCGTCACACCAACACAACCGAAACCTCGATGTAGTGGGAGGGTTGTTCGACAACTTGAGAGATTCATGGGGATAGGAGAATCTTTTGATTTGGTCCCCGGGGATAATGAATCAGACCCCTGGTCCTACGAGGAGGCGGTACACGGACTCGGATTTCCAATCAGATATAGATTCCAGAAAATCTACCTCGGATAGTGTGTTTTGTTTGGGGGGAGGACCTGTAACATGGAGAAGCGTTAAGCAGAAATGCATCGCAGATTCTACCATGGAAGCCGAATATGTAGCTGCTTGTGAAGCAGCGAAAGAAGCGGTATGGCTCAAGAACTTCCTAGTGGACTTGGACGTTGTTCCGAATTTGCCCAGCACAATCACAGTTTTTTGTAATAATGCCGGAGCAGTTGCAAATTCAAGGGAACCGAGAGCCCACAAGGCCAGCAAACACATTGAAATGAAATACCATCTTATACGAGAAATCGTTAAGAGAGGAGATATAGAGGTGGCAAAGATCGCGTCGGAAGATAACCAAGCTGATCGATTCACAAAGGGTTTGCCTCTGTTAACATTCGAGAGACATGTGGAAGGAGTGGGTGTCAAGAGCGTTGCCAATATGCTTTGAATATAAGTGGGAGATATTTTATTAGGTTGATGTAGGTGACATTAGATGTCACTGTATAATACATTAGACGTGCTGTGGTATACTTAAAAGCAGACTTTGAGTATAAGTGGGAGATTGTTGGGGTTATGCGTGAAAGTATGCTTTTCCTTTGTATAACCTATGTATTAAACACTTATTTACTGAAATAAATTATTTATCACTGTTGCTTTAAATATGATTGAATGTTATATATATTTATTGCAAACCGTTCATATAATAACACATGTTACATTGTAGTTAACGTGGTGATACCAGATCACAGAAGATCACGTTAACAGTCCCTTGTAAACTAGTGCGTATTTCACAACCTAGATAGACCCGAACAGTCTATTGGTAGAAGTTGATGTGTAAGTCTCAGATTGACTTGTCTTGACAAGGAGATTACACTAGTGCATTCGATGTGCTGAAGCGGACCTGCAGAGAGGATAAACTCATTCGCACTGACTTAAGGGATGAAGAGTTATACCTCCGTGGTTGTTGATTTCTTAATCTCTGTCACTTAATAAGGACCGTGTGCGATTAGTAATTATTGCTTTGACTTATAAATGGGAAGAGAATCATTGAGACTTCGATACCCTATATCTTGGGCAATAATATTAATTGTACGATTGTTGCTAAGATTAATACAGAGAATTGTGTGCTTGCAAAGTTTTGCGTGATTGGTCCCCTTGGTGGGCTAGGAACCTTTATCATACCAAATCTTGCAAGTGGAATTAATTTTCCGGTATGAATAATAAAGCTGAGCTGTCCTCACTCCAAGGATAAAGATATTAATTAATATAAAGCTTTTCAGTGGCTTAATTAATTAGTTGACTAAATAATCTTAAACACGGGAAATAATGACCGGAAGCCATATTACCGTAATATGGGTTAAGATTGGATAGTGCAATATTAATTATATTGTGGTATTAATTAATATTAATGGGCTGAATTATATTGTGGTATTAATTAATATTAATGGGCTGAATTATATTGTGGCTCAATATTGGAATTCAGAAGTCCATTGGAAGGTCCATCTTAATTCTCCTAAAGGCCCCTCAAGTAGCCCAATTATAGTCCAATAAATAAAAGGTGCTTAAAATAAAAATAAATTTTGTTGCCTAATATTTTTGTAATTTTCGAAATTAATAAAGAAAAGAGGGAGAAGAAGTTTTCTTGAGAAGATTTTATGGAAAGGATATAAGTATTCTTGGAATACAAGATTATCTTATAAATTCAAGAAAATCTCCCACTTGGCTTCTTTATGGGTAATTTTCGAAAATAATGTATAAGAAAGGGAATAAAGATTTTCTTTATTTTCTTAGAAAGATTTTATGGAAAAAGATATGTATTCTTGGAATACAAGAATATCTAATAAATTCAAGAAAGATCCAATCTTGCAAGTCTTTATTGTTTTTTTTTGAAATTTTGAATAAGAGTGTGGGATTTTTATGGAAAAAATACACAAGGAAAGAAGAATATATGGGGTATATTCAAGATTTCTTGGAGATCAAGAAAAGATCTTTCCAAACCCTGATTTTTTACCTAAAAATTTTGAACCCCCCCTCTTATAAATAGGGGATGAATTCATTCATCCGCACACCAATTCCATGTGCTGGAAATATTAGAAATCCACAAAGGTGGTGCAATAATTTTATTTTTTCCTTTGTTTTATAAATCGTTCATCGGAGAACCTCCCACCGGGTTATTGAGCGAGGACTTGGGAATACTTGAGAAGGACTTTTGGTTAGTAGCCAGATACTTGATCATGTCCATCTCAGACTGTCTCTCCAACGGGTACGTTTACGTAAACTCCTAGAATTTCCGCATGCTAGGACTCTTTACGTGAATTTTATTTGCATGTCGCTGTTGGAGTAAATTATTATTTGAATTCACTTAGGTAAATTCATGTTAGTAATAATTGTTAATTTAAATTTGTGTTTATGAGGTCACCCCGATAGATCCTGGCAAATGTTATCCCACAGTGTGTACATGAACGCTCAAAGCCTTGGTGAAAGGATCAGCCAGATTATCCTCGGTGGGGACACGTTCTAATTTTATCTCTCCTCTAGCAATTATCTCTCTAATCAAGTGATAACTTCTCGGTACATGCTTGTTTCTGTTATTGGATCTCGGTTCCTTAGCTTGCGCAACCGCACCAGTGTTGTCACAATACAACTTTATTGGACTGCTGGCACTCGGAACTACCCCTAGTTCATTTAAGAACTGCTTTATCCAGACAACTTCTTTAGTAGCTTTTGCCGCAACAATGTACTCAGCTTCGGTTGTTGAATCAGCGGTAGTATCTTGATTGGAACTATTCCAACTAACCGCCCCACCATTGAGAACGAAGACATAGCCCGATTGTGACTTGTAATCATCACAATCGGATTAGAAACTTGCGTCAGCATAGCCGGTTGCGACTAGCTCTGACTGACCTCCATAGACCATAAAGCAATCTTTAGTACGTCTGAGGTACTTAAGAGTGTTCTTGACATCAATCCAGTGGGGTTCACCCGGATTCTGTTGGTATCTACCAGTAGTGCTGACAGCGAAGGCCACATCTGGCCTAGTACAAGTCATAGCGTACATGATGAATCCAATTGCAGATGCATATGGTATATCCTCCATGCGCTGGATATCAGCTTCTGTAGAAGGACAATCCTTCTTAGACAACTTTATCCCATGACATGTCGGTAGAGAACCTCTCTTGGAGTTCTCCATCGCAAATCGCTTCAACACCTTGTCTACGTAGGTGGACTGTGACAGCCCCAACATCTTCTTGGATCTATCCCTATGGATCTTGATCCCGAAGATGTAGCAGAATTCTCCAAGATCCTTCATCATGAAGGTCCTTGACAGCCATTCTTTCACGGACTGCATGAGTGAGATATTGTTTCCCATAACGAGTATGTCATCGACATACACAACTATGAATACAATATTCTTCCCACAGCATTTTTGATAGATGCACGGATCTTCCAAGTTTCTGACGAAGTCAAATGATTTGACAGCTTCATCAAATCGGATATTCCAACTCCTAGAAGCTTACTTCAATCCATAAATGGACCGTTTAAGCTTGCACACCAGATTAGATTTTGGTTTTGACATGAAACCTTCAGGTTGAGTCATGAACACTTCCTTATCAATGTTGCCATTGAGGAAAGCTGTTTTGACATCCATCTACCAAATCTCATAATCTAGGTGTGCTGCTATCGCAAGTAAAATTCGAATGGACTTGATATTAGCAACTAGTGAGAAAGTTTCGTCATAGTCAATGCCTTCGCGTTGACTGTAACCTTTCGCCACCAACCTAACTTTGTAGGTTTGTACCTTGCCATTTGCATCGGTCTTCCATTTGAAGACCCACTTGCAACCTATGGGTCTAACCCCTTTCGGCAATTCAACCAAGTCCCAAACTTGATTGATGTACATCGAGTCCATCTCGGATTTCATGGCTTCATGTCACTTCTTTGAGTCAACATCTAATGTTGTCTCAATGTAAGTTCTAGGTTCATCCTTATCCGGGATCTTCACGTTATCATGCTCCTCTACGAGGAAACCATAATATCTTGTGGGTGGATTACGAACTCTAGTGGACTTACGGAGTTGTGGTTGCTCAGGCTGCACATTCTGATCGTGAAAATTTTATGGTGCGGCGATTTCATCGTCGACCGGGGAGACCTCAAGAGCGACACTTTCGGTTGCTCCTTGAGCACTTCCGGATGCCTCTTGGGCGAGAGTTTGACAAGACATTAGTCTCCTTGTTAAGTTGTGGTTCTTGAATTTCTTCAAGTTCTATCGTCTTACGGCTTTGTTCCTTGAAGATGTAGTCTTCTTCAAGGAATTTAGCCTGCCTTGAAACAATCACTGTTTGTTTCTGAGGTAGATAGAAATAATATCCTCTAGTTTCCTTAAGATATCCCATAAAATAACCCTTTTCCCCTTTTGATTCCAACTTGTCAGTGAGCATTTTATTCACAAACGCGGGGCAACCACATGTTCTAATGTGCGAGAAATTTGGCTTCTTGCCATGCCATAACTCGTATGGCGTATGCTCAACTGATTTTGATGGAATCATATTCAGAATGTAGATTGAGGTTTGGAGTGCGTATCCCCATAAGAATGTCGGAAGGGAGGAGAAACTCATCATGGATCTTACCATGTCTAACAGGGTTCGGTTTTTCCTCTCTGACACTCCATTCATTTGGGGTGTACCGAGAGGAGTCCATTATGATTGGATTCCATGCAACTTCAGATAATCAATGAGTTCATGGCTAAGATATTCTCCTCATCGATCTGATCGAAGAGTCTTAATACTCTTACCAAGATGTTTCTCTACTTCAACTTTGTACTCCTTGAATTTCTCATACGATTCAGACTTGTGTTTCATTAGATACACGTACCCGAATCTAGAGAAATCGTCAGTAAAAGTAATGAAGTAGTCGAATTGACCCCTAGCTAGAGTGGGCAGTGGTCAACAAACGTCACTGTGGATCAACTCTAGAACTTCTTTGGCACGACCCCTTTCCCAGAAAAAAGTTTGTTGATCATCTTGCCCTTGAGACAGGATTCGCAATTACCATAAGACTCAAAGTCGAATGGGGTTAAGTAGTCTAACTTTCTTAACCTTGCTATCCTATTCTCATTTGCATGACCTAGCCTACAATATCACAAGTAAGTCGGGTTTTCATGATTACTATGTTTGAGTCGTTTGTTTTGTATATTAAGAATGTTATGTCCACAATGCAATAAATATAAACCATTAGATAAAGGAGCATTTCCATACACATCACCATTAAGCGAAAAATAACAATTATTATTTGCAAAATGGAAGGAAAAACCTTCAATATCCAACATCAGAATAGAAATAATGTTGCGGGTAATAGAAGGAACAAAATAACAATTATTTAGTTCAAGTCTAAAACCAGAAGGTAAGTCTAAAACATAAACACCAACACGTTCAGCAACAACTCTTGCTCCATTCTCAACGTGTAGGGCAACTTCACCTGGCCTAACTGCCCTGCTATGCTTGAGACCCTGCACATTAGTACAAATGTGTGAGCCACAACCGGTATCTAATACCTAACAGTTAGTATCATTTGTTGACATGTTTATCTCAATAACAAACATACCTGTTCCAGTGGCTGAGACACCTTGTGTCTTCTTTTCAGCTACTAGAACCTTACAGTCCTTCTTCCAATGCCTCTTCTGCTTACAGTGGAGGCATACATCCTTGTCCACCCTATCCTTCTTTTGAATTCCACCTTTGGGCTTAAGGAAGCTAGGCTTAGAGCCTTTCTTTGCCTTGCCTCTCTTCTTCTTCTTTCCTTTCGGATCAAAAGAAGTAGAGGCACTCACCATGAGTACGGGCTTCTCTTTAGCAGTGGAGGACTCAAAAGTCTTGAGCATGTTATGCAGCTCGGGCATGGTCGATTCCGTCTTATTCATATTAAAGTTTACTACGAAACTCGAATATGAATCGGGAAATGACTGAAGAATGGCATAAACAGAAATGTTGGTCTTGAGATCAATGCCCAGACGACCAAGTTTCTCGATTAGCCCTATCATCTTCAATACATGAGGAGAAACCTTCCCTCCCTCGGACAATTGACATCTAAACAGATCTTTCATCACTTCATAAATCTCAGAACGAGATTCAGAATCAAAGAGATCCTTCAGATGCATAATCATCTCGAAGGGAAGCATCTTCTCATGCTGCCTTTGTAGCTCGGGAGTCATTCCGAGTAGCATAAAACACTGAGCCTGGGAAGCATCCTCTTGATGCTTCTTTTGGGCTGCAGCGTCGAACGCTTCAACCTCTTCAGTACCAGCCTCAGGGGTAGCAGGGATTGGCGTGTCCAACACATACTCAATCTTCTCTTGCCTGAGCACCAAACGAACGTTTCGGTGCCAGTCGAGAAAGTTTGGCCCAACCAACTTGTTCGTTTCCAAAATGCTTCTCAAAGACAAGTTATTCATTTCAACAATCCTAGAGAAATAAAATTAAATGGGAATTAAAACACATAATTCCTATGATCAATATTCAGCAATCAAAATAAACATGACCTTTCAATTTATTTTGTCTCCATTATTTTCACACACTTAACGACCTCATCGGAAAAGTACGAATTTATATCTAATATAAATCATAACGGACTAGGATCCACATTACTACTATCATAATCCCAGCGAGGGCTGATCATTATGACAACATTACTGGTAGGTCTCCAAACCAATTGCCAGATTGCAACTCTTAGTTTGTCGAACCTAGTTCGACTGATGTCACTTACCCTTTGTTCCCAGCGAGGGCTAGCGAAACAAAGTTAAGCTGGTTTACAACCATCAAGCGGCGACATTTTCATGTCCCTATAAAAGTCCCGTTAGATGTAGATCCGAGCAAAAGATGAGGGCTTTTAAGTACTCATTGGAACAAAATCTCCGGTTTACTTTTAATTTCGATGGAAGATATTTTATCAAGTTAATGAGAAAACCATATTTTAGTGAGAAACATTTTTATAGGCGGGGTATTAATTGCTTTCGAGATCCATCATGTTAATCTATATCATATTTGAGCAATTATTGGGCGCCGCCTACCCAAACATGATTTTATACGGACTAACACTTATACGGGCGCCGTCTACCCAAACAATAAATATGGTCCGACAGTTATTGGGTGCCGCCTACCCAAACAGTTATAATGTGGACGTAAAAAGTTAACGAATTTAAACAAGTAAACAGGTTAACAGTGGGTTTTAATAAAACTTTTAAAACTAATTTTAATTTTCAATTAAAAAAGGGATTAATCTAATTAATCATTTTGGTCCAACCAATTTTAGTTTTAGAATTAAATCGAATAAAATTCTAAAAAAAAAAAATTTTATTAGTTTATTTATTTCTCGGGGGCTCAGATGCAAATTTTGGTATTTTGCACGGGAGGGCCTGTCTCAAATCAAATTTGAAAAATAGCCCCCCACATCATCATCCTCCCAAATCGAATCCAATCCGAATTTTCCAAACCCCAAATTAACCAAATTCCAGAATCCCAATCTTATCAAATTAATCAAATCAAAAATAGGAACCAAGAAATAGGATCGATATCAGGTTCACAACTAATCGATATCGAGCAACAGTAGCGATGCGGCGGCGCACGACCATCGAGGCGACTCGCATCGCCAACATTATGCCCAGTGTGGGTGACTCGCCGCCACGACGAGCATATCGAGAGGGGTTTGGGCATTGCCGCACCCCTTGTTTGAATCTGGTTCGAAACTAGATCAGAAGTGACGGGAAAGGGTCGAGTAGGTGGCGCGTCGCCACTGACTCTTCCCAAATCCGGCGACGACCCCTAATCTTATCGAAACGCACACATCGCTGTTCAAAACACGCAAGCGTCGCGAGATGAAATCGGAGGAATCAATTCTGCGAGCCAACGCGACACGGCGAGGGTGAAACGAGGTCGCGCGTTGCAAAGATCATCGCGACGAGCATCGAAGCGAAAGGAGCGAATCGCCTCAAAGGCGATATCGCATCGAGAGAAGAGAGAGCGTGGGTCGTCATGATTCGCGACCGCTGGCTACCACGCGACGGAGGCGCGGTGCCTAGCACCGGCCTCCGCGACGCAGCGTAGCGCCGCCGATCTAATTGAGGTTCTGCAGATGGAGGTGGAGGGAATCCCCGAGGGAAACCCTAATGTAGGTAGAGAGGATGAACCGAGCACAACGAACGAAATAAAGCAAACAAAGGGGGGTGTGGTTGATCTAATCAGCCGTGCCCCATCAATTAAATAAAAAAAATTCTTTTTATTAAAAATCAATTTTAATATGCAATTAAAAACAAGAGCCTGGAGCTCTGATACCACTGTTGGTAAATAGAGGCTCGTAAAACACGTAATCACATGCGCAACAGAAATTAAAGTTCACCAACAACGAACAATTAATTGCATACAAATTACAATAATCATAACGAGAAATCTTACAAAGAATTCGAAAAGCGATTCTCTACTACTACGGTATTCACGTAATCCCTAATTACAGACTTGCACGGATTTGCCAGCGTTGAATCCCGAGAGATTTGCTAGGAAAATCCAAACTCTAGATCTTATGGAGAAAATACGAAGTAACATTGTTTGTGAATTCCCAAGAGCTTGTATATATAGGGAGGCCCAGCTTAAAGCTTAAGCTAGCCCAATTAGGTAAATAAAAACCCTAATCTTGAATTAAATTAATTCCTTTTAATTTAATTCCCTAAATATAAATCTCTACGGATTTAAATACCTTATATAAAAATCTCTACGATTGATTTCCATATACATTAAATCCTACAATTATATTCCAAATATAATTATTGGGAATTCTTATTTAATTAAATATTAATAATAATTAATTTCAAATTAATCTATTATTAATTACTTCTCCATAAATTAAATATTAAATCCAATTTAATATTTAATCAACCAACTATAATCCGTAAAAGAGAACTACTTGTTGTGTGACCCATAGACCCTCATATACCGAGCGATTAGTCAAACTAACGGTCTTAATTGAACCCTAGTCAATAAATCAGACATTCTCAATATATGAGGTACGTTGTGAGAAACATGCAACTACCTGTATGTAATGTGGGCTATTACGATTTCCTCCTTTCATTCACGAATACTCGATTAGTCTTGAACATGATGAAGTGTCTATTCAAATAACTTAATCACTTTATCTCAAATCACTAATTGATCACTTATGTCACACTTGGCCACAAAGTCCAATTTGACGTGCATTGGCCAATGACTTTGATCCAATTATGATGAGAAGGTGAGTATTCTCTCTAAATCCACTTTGAGGAATGGATCATTTTCTTGGCTCAATTACCATGCACATGCACTTCGTGATGAACCAAATCCAAGCCATATTCACCCATGGAAGGGTGCAAGCATCGGTCATGGTCAAAGTTCATCACTCCACACATGTCGTGCGCATTGACCTCAAATCTAAGGAGTATCACATTGCTCCCACTAACCGAGACACCCGTAGACACATATAGTGGAACTACATCAAATGGTTTCTCGGATAGATATACATATACCCTAGAAGGTATTTGTGCATCCATCATGAGATACCTAGTATCTCGTAGTAAGTGAGATCTTACTACACTCTCTAAGAGTATGATGCTGATCGCACACCAATCTCCATTGCATCATCAATATCCCTTTCTTGATGATCCTCGATTAAATTTATTTAAGAATCATGCTTAAGTCATCTGAGTTCTCACTCACTCAATGACAGCAGTGACTCAAGGGACCACATATAAGAATAAATGCAAACAATCAAACATAATATTCTAATGAGTGTAACGCCATATATTTAATATTAAACAAATAATAATATTAAACCAATACTGAATATTATCTGAGTATTATGTCCTTACAAAGGATTGTCTCTAGGACAATAACACTAACATTTCCAACCTGCGAATACTGTTTGGAGGGTAAGATGACCAAGAGGGCATTTGGAGCAAAAGGGGTTAGAGCCAAAGAAATGTTGGAGATAGTTCACACTGACGTGTGTGGGCAATGCAAATCAAAGTTAGAGGTGGCTAAATGTATTTCGTTACGTTTATCGATGATTACTCATGCTATGGAGACGTTTTCCTAATGAAGCATAAATCTGAGACCTTTGATAAGTTCAAAGAATTTAAGGCTCAAGCAGAGAATCATAAGGAAAAGAGTATCAAGTTTATACAATCTGATCGTGGAGGCCAATATCTCAGCGATGAATTTTTGAACTACCTGTCAAATGAAGGGATTGCATCCCAGTTGACTGCACCCGGTACCCTGTTGGGGTTATACTGAAAAGTATGCTTTTAATTTGTATAACCAAACTGGATTTTCTAATTTATTTACTGAAATAATATATTAATCACTATTGCATTAAATATGAATGAATGTTATATTTTTTTGATCGGACAAAGTTAGTTGTTAGATGTTAGTAGTTAGTACACCAAGCACCCAAACACTGCACAAATTCACCAAGCCACCTTATAACTCCCATACTCCAATTCGTTCCCAAAGGGAATCGAACCTTTGTCTCCCACTAAATTGAGGAGCCCAGTGGCCAGGTGGGCTAAGCCACCTGGTTTGAATGAATGTTATATATATTTTTTGCAAATCCATTCAATAAGTTAAGTATGTATTACGTTGTAGTTAATTTGGTGATACCAGATCACAAAAGATCAAATTAACAGCTCCTCGTAATTAAGTACAAATTCACAACCCAGATGGAAATGAACAAACCATCATGAAAGGTTGAAGTATAAGGCTCAGATTGGCTTGTCTTGACCAAGAGATTATACTAGTGCATTTAGATGCACTGAATAAGGACCTACATGAGGATAAATTTTTCGGTACTGAATATACAAGAATTAGACCTCAGTGGTGTGTTATTTCTTAATCTCCGTCCCTTAAATAGGATCGTGTGGAATTAATAACTATTGCTTTAACTTATGATATGAAGAGAGTCAATGTAATTCGATACCTTATATCTTGGGCAATATTATTAATTACATGACGATTGCTGACATTTAACACAGAAAATCGTGTGCAAGTACGTCTTGCTTGATTTGTCCCCTTGGTGGGCTCAAAATCTTTATCATACCAAATCTTGCAAGTGAAAATTTATTTTCGGTATGAATAATAATGTTGAGCTATCTTTACTCCAATGACAAAGATATTAATTAATATAAAGCTTCTTCAGTGACTTAATTAATTAATGGACTAATATAATCTTAAACACGGGAAATAATGACCGGGAGTCATATTATAGTAAAGTCGTAATATGGGTTAAGATGAATAGTTCAATATTAATTTTATAGTGGAGTAAATTAATATTAATGGACTTGAATAATATTTGGCCCAATGAGGTCCAATCTCAATTCTCCTAAAGGCCCCTCAAATACCCCAAAATAAAGTCCAATTAATGAAAAGGAGAAGAAAATATTCTTGCCTAATATTTCCTAATTATTTTCAAAAATTGTAGGAAAAAGAAGATGAAAGATTTTCTTGATTTTCTTGAAAAGATTTTATGGAAAGAGATAAGTATTCATGGAATACATAATTATCCCATAAATTCAAGAAGTCAAATCTTGATTCCTATTACCTTGTATTTTTCGAAAATAATAGGATATAAGGGGAATAAAATTTTTATGAAAAAATTTAATTAAGGAGAAAAGAATATATGAGATATATTCAAGATTCTTGGAGATCAAGAAAGAGATTTTCTTTCTTATTTTTTCATTAAAAAAATCGCCCTCTTAGTCCTATAAATAGGGAATGCATTTTTCATCCCCAATGCAATTCCATGTGTTGGAAATATTAGAAATCCACAAAGGTGGTGGCAAAATATTTTATTTTTTCTCTCTTGTTAAAATCGTTCGTGTGAGTCCTCCCACCGGATTACGTTCGTGGACTTGGGACATATTTGGGAAGACTCTTTGGGTTGATCCAACGTCTCAACGGTTGTCTCTACAAGAGGTACGTAATCTCGTAACTCCTAGATTTCACATGCTTAGGACTTACGTGGATTATGTGTATGTATGATTGTTTATTTGCTTATTAATTATTATGTTGAATTGATTTAAGATTAATTCATGTTAGTAATTAATTGATTAATTTAAATATGTATTTAAAATCATCACGAATAGATCCGGGCACCCATATTTTCCCAACAACTGGTATCAGAGTTCTGGTTTCTAACTTTGACTTTTAAATTGTTATTTAAATTATGTTGGACATTAAATTGAAAATTAGATAGTAGAATTACGGTTGTCATGGTATTTAATGTTTTTATTTTTCATGCATATGAATGTTGGTTTTAATTCGACTCGTTCGGATTTGTTTTTCTCGTGAGAAAATCCACGTGTAGATTAGGCTATTTGATTTTTATTCAATGTAATAGACTAGTCTAGATTTAAGGTGTATTTATTTTTTGTTAAATAATAGGTAAATCCGATCGCATTTAAGACGGAGATTTGGAGTTAAGAAAGACCAAACCAGACAGAGCGACGGTGCAGATCCCGCGAACGTGCTAAAGAGGGCACGCTGTGACGGGATACCGCCACGGGCAGGTGCATCCAGCGGGTCGGCCCGATGCGGTAGACGCGACCGGGCGACGCCATAAGAGAACGGGAGGAGGCGAGGGCGACGGAGCGACGACGGGCTAACCGCCACCGCCGAGGTCAATGGGCGACGCGCTTCGCGCTTAGCGCACGGGCGGGTCGCCGGCCACGCCGACGCGCTTAACGCCTCGGTCAAAAACCATGTCGTCAAAATGAAATTTTTTTTCTCAAAGTAGGAGAAATTCAAGACGACATTTCTTCAAGATCAAGCAAAATCAAACCATGATAGTTGGATAATTTGTGCCCAATATGTTTATTTTCTGCCTTGCTTGATTTATTGTTGTTTTTCTTATGCTTTATTTAATTTGTTTAAATGTGTTTGCATGAGAATTGCCCAACTAAAAACCTCAAAACTCAAAAAATTACTAAGTATGTTTTAATAATTAATTTGGTTTCGAATCAAATTAATTTTGACATCCATGATTTATTTATTTGTGAAAACTTTTGGAGAAATTCCCATACGGGACGGCCAAAAGATAGCTTTCACATGAATAAATTCTCAAAAGGATGATTGTGAATTATTATTAGTGGCGACGATGACCCTCCCAAGAGGCTCGATCAAAACGAAGTAGTAATTTTGTATTTAATCATGATTATTACTTAGGTATAAAATTGATATGCATATACTTCACCGAAGTCCCTGTAAATTTTATATTGGTCAAGTGGGAGCCGACTATTAATTTTTTTTAAATTAAAGGTTTGTAACTGTTCTTGTTTGTAACCTGCTTGAATGTGATTTAAATGATGACCCTCCCAAGAGGCTCATTTAAATCTGTTTTGAGATGTTGGCTGATGCATGTTCATATTTTTTTGAGATTTTAATATGAATCATGTGATCGAATTGTGTGATTTTCTTTGTGTTGATCTAGATATTGACACAAGATGTATGTTTATTTTCAGTTTCATCATATCTCAACCTTTTAATCCACTGTTCAATATACTAAAAGACAATCTGCTTACTGGAGAAAACTTTGTTGATTGGTATCGAAAACTTACTATTGTCCTCACTGCACAAAATCCATAACTGGGTTCTTACTACACCCAAACCAGAGAAGCCATCTGACGAGTCAACTAAAACGGTTAAGAAAGAATAAGCTGACTGGGAGCGTTCTAACGAAATGGCAAAGTGTACCATATTGGCTTAAATGTCAGATGTGTTGCAACACCAACACCAAAACGTTGAGACCGCTGCAGACATCATGATCAATATTAAAGCGATGTTTCAACATCAGAACAGTGTGGCTCGTCAGATCACCATGAGGGACATGCTCTCAATGAAAATGGTGGAGGGACACCCGTAAGGGTTCATGTTCTCCAGATGATGGCTCACCTTAACAAACTTGAGGTGCTTGGAGCTGAATATGACATCGAGACCCATATCGATTTCATACTCCATTCCCTGCCCAAAAGCTTTGAGAAGTTCAGGTTGAATTATCAAATGAACAATCAGAAGTTCACCTTGTCTGATCTGCTGTAAGCTCTTGTCTCGGCTGAAGGAATATTAGGAGAGAGCAGCCAAGCTTTAGCGGCAATTGGTCCATCTTCTTCTTCTAGGCCAAAAGGAGGCAAGAAGAAGAAGAAAGCCAAAAGTGAAAGCCAAGCTAACTCAAGTGTTGTGTTGGTCCCGTGAAAAACCAATGTAATGCGGAAAAAATCATGTAATGCATATAAAACAGGGGTGAGGGAGGAGTGATTCCAAATTTTTTTGCTTATAACCAAATGCATATGACAAGTAAGAACATGAAGCAATAAAGACACAACAAAGTATAGTGGTTCGGAGACCTAAGCTCCTACGTCCACTCTCCCTTTTCCACATGGAAATTCCTTAACCAATCAGATATTTTGTTGGGATATTCTAGTTTTGATGAATTATGCCAAAACATTATCAACTTGTGTTTTTGAAGCTAATTTACAGATAACAAGTTAAGGGGGAACGAAAGAACAAATTGAGGGGGAACTCACGAAATCAGAAAAAGATGATCGAGATCAGACGAGGCTGCAGACGAGAATGATCGAGATCATCTGAGTAAAGATGAGTTCCGGAGTCAACTGATGAGCTGTGCAAATCAGATGTGAAGAAAAGCTAAAGCCAAAGAAATCGAAGAGAAGGTTGCGGATCGTAAGATGAGCGGATGGAGACCGATCAAGATCGACGCGATCGAGATCGAATATGAAGAGGAAAGAGATAAGATCGACGAGATCGATATGATAAACCGAGCATGCTAACCCGATGCATTTGACCCGATGCTATCCTCGAGATGATCCGAAGATATGTTGATCCGATCACCGTCGATCGATCGTAAGAAGAAGAAATCGATAAATGGAAGTCAAGGACTGAGGGTCGATGTCTCGACCGTAAGAGCCAACTCAAGAAGTTCTCGAGTGTCAAGATGCCGACGTATAAGGTCCACAAGAAAAGTCTCGCCAATCAAGAACCCTAAGTAACTTGAGACTCAGATAACCTGAAGGCTCAGATAACCTGAAGACTCAGATAAACTGAAGGCTCAGATAACCTGAAGACTCAGATAACCTCGGCGCTTAGATAACCCGGGCGCTCGATAACTCGAAGCTCGGGATAACCTCAAGGCTCAGATAACTTGAAGGCTTAGATAATCAAGGCTCGATAAAGTTCAAGGCTCGATAGAACTAAAGATCCCGAGACTCGGGTTAAAATCAAGAATATAGCCGCAGATTCAAATTTGACGTGGACCAATGAGAGGAAGATGACAAGACTGAAAAAGCTACAGAGTAGTATGGATTTGAATGTGATTCTCTCCAACGGTAACATTCAAATCCACACTATAAATACAAGTTCTTCCTTCATTATCAAGTGTGGAAGTGTGGAGAAATGCGTGAAAACACCATTGAATCTACAGAGCCAAATCATGTAGCATTTCCACCATAGAACACAAAGCTAAACATACACGCATATATTCAAGAGTGTTCTACCCTAGATCTAAGCACAAATGTAATATCCTAAGCTTAGAGAGATTTTCCCATCCTTAGCATTGAAGCTAAACAAATGTAAGGGAAAATCTCAACCTAGTTGGAAACCAAACAAACCTTTACCCGAATCAGTTTGAGTTAGGTTAAGTTTGTCACCGCAAGATTTCGGGCTAGGGGATTCTAGTTTCGATTTACGGCTCGGTTGAGTGTGAACTCGGTAAACATCTAGCGATCCCGAAAGGGAGGGTAGGCAATCCCGTGAGGGAGATAAGTCCCTTTTGAGTGTGAACTCGGTAAACATCTATAGGCGATCCCGTGAGGGTGATAAGTTCCGTTTGAGTGTGAACTCGGTAAACATCTATAGGCGATCCCGTGAGGGTGATAAGTCCCGCAGGTTAAGTTCGGTTAAGTTCGGTTAAGGTTGCCCTGTTAAGGGAAGAGTGGACGTAGGACGGGTTTCGTCTGAACCACTATAAAATCTTGTGTGTTCTTTACTGCTTTATTTCTATACTTGTCATATGCATTCAGCTATAAGCAAAACAACACACATGTTCTTAAAAGCGAAAAATTTGGAATCACTCTGCCCTCACCTCTGTTTTATATGAATCACATGACATAGTTTGCTTCCGCACACGCAAATTGGGTTTTTCGGGACCATTATATTTATCGAGATCTCACTCAAACGGGACTTATCTCCCTCCACGGGATTGCCTACAGATGTTTAATGAGTTCTCACTCTCTCGGGACTTATCTCCCTCCATGGGATCGCCTATAGATGTTTAATGAGTTCTCATCACACCTGCAATTTAAGTTAGTCCAACTAACTTAAATTCCTTTGCTTAACAAAAAAACTTAACCTAACATTTGGTTTGGGTAAAGATTGTTTGGTGTCCAAACTAGGGTGAGAGATTTTCCCTTACATTTATTTAAATTTCAATGCTTGGGTTGGGAAAATCTCTCTAAGCTTAGGATATTACATTTGTGCTTAGATCTAGGATATAACACTCTTGAATATATGCGTGTATTTCTTGTTCAGTGTTCTATGGTGGAAATGCTAGATGATTTGGCTTTGTAGCTTGATGGATGTTTCACGCATTTTTTACTTAAAATGATGGAAGAACTTGTATTTATAGTGTGGATTTGAATGTTACCATTGGATGGAGTCACATTCAAATCCATACTATTTTGTAAGTTCTGCAGCTTTGTCAGGATGGTTGTCTTCCTCTCATTGGTCCACGTCAGCTGAATCTAACGGCTATAATCTTCAGGATTCTTGATTCAAGCAGACTTCTCTTCAAATGACCTTGTACGATCGGACATACTTGACACTCGAAGCTAAGCGAGTTAACTTTCTTGACTTCAGACTTCCCCGACCCTCGGTCAGCTTGTCTCAATTGACCCTCGGGTTACTTGACTTATTTCGGGTTATCGATCATGATGATACGGTTGATGAACATCTTCGGATGACTTGTCTTCAGGCGACTTGTCTTCGAGGACATCGATCGAAGCGACTTCTTCTCATCTTGATCTTTGTTCAACCTTATCGATCCTAATCACGTCTATCTCGTCAGTCTCATTTGTTCCTCTTCTGATCAACAACCTCTTCTTCTGATTTGCTCGTCTGATCTTCTGGTCATCTGATCCGGTATGCATATTTTCTGATCAGGGTCTTCGTCATCGATCGGTATCATATTTTCCTCGATCAAATTTTTCTGGTCATCGGTCAGTCTTCGATCGGTCATCCGATCGGTGACTTACCTCTTCTGATTAGCTGGCTTAACTTTTCTTCTCTTCTGATTTTGCCCAGCTTATCAGTTAACTCGGAACTCATCTTTCTTTTCTGATCTCGATCAGCCTCGTCTACAGCCTCATCTAATCTTGATCATCTTTGTCTGATATCATGAGTTCCCCCTTAACTTGATCTCTCGTCCCCCCTCAACTTGTTATCTGTAGATTAGCTTAAATAACACAAGTTGATAATGTTTTGGCATAATTCATCAAAACTAAAATATCCCAACAAATTGGTTAAGGAATTTCCCTGTGGAAAAGGGAGAGTGGACGTAGGAGTTTAGGTCTCTGAACCACTATACTTTGTTGTGTCTTTATTGCTTCATGTTCTTACTTGTCATATGTATTTGGTTATAAGCAAAATTTTTTTGGAATCACTCCTCCCTCACCCCTGTTTTATATGCATTACATGATTTTTTCCGCATTACATTGGTTTTTCATGGGACCAACATGTTGCCAAGGGCAAAGGAAAGGTGAAGAAGGAGGGTGGAGTGAGGAATCTGGCTAAGGGGAAGTGCTTCAACTGCGGTAAAAAATGACATTGGAGGTCGGCCTGTTCCAAACCCAAAAGTAATGGAAAGAAAGGTAATTCTCACTCACTAGTTGTTGAAACTTGTTTGACGGAGTATGCTACCCATTCGTGGGTAGTGGATACGGGATCTACTGATCATGTTTGTTTCACGTTACAGGGGTTCAAGCGGACCCGACAACTTAGTGGAAGTGAGATCCTCATCATGCTAGGCGATGCTACGAGAGTGGCAGCTGAAGTAGTGGGAGAAGTGTACCTGTCTTTTGAAGACAATATTTTAATTTTAAGAGATGTTCTTTATGTTCCTGTTTTTCAGAAAAACCTTATTTCAGTTTCTAAACTATTTGTCAATGGATATTCTGTTCGTTTTAATAAGCATGTTACTGTTTTGCATAACGATGTGGTTATCTGTCGTGGAAGTTTACGAAACAATCTCTATATTATTAACTGTGCACATCACTCACATAATTTTTTGTATAACACATCTACTATTTCATGTAAAAGAAAGAGTTCGGCTGACGTGAACGAAACACTTCTTTGGCACGTAAGATTAGGTCACATTAACCCAAAAAGGATTCAAAGGTTGGTTCAAGATAGTTCATTAGGGTCTCTCCAGATTGAACCATTTCCAACTTGCGAATCGTGCTTAGAGGGTAAAATGACCAAGAGGGAATTTGGAGCCAAGGGGCTTAGAGCTAAGGAAGTGTTAGAAATCGTTCACACCGACGTGTGTGATCCAATGCAAATCAAAGCTAGAGGTGGCTACGAGTATTTCGTTACGTTTATCGATGATTACTCACGCTACGGATACATTTTCCTAATGAAGCATAAATCTGAGACCTTTGATAAATTCAAAGAATTTAAGGCTCAAGTAGAGAATTATAAGGAAAAGACTATCAAGTTTCTACGATCTGATCATGGAGGCGAATACCTTAGCGATGAATTTTTGAACTACCTGTCGGAAGAGGGGATTGCATCCCAGTTGACTGCACCAAACACCCCTCAACAAAACGGGGTTGCAGAACGAAGAAATAGAACACTTTTAGAAATGGTAAGGTCAATGATGGGTTATGCAGATTTTCCAAAATCGTTCTGGGGTTACGCTTTGGAAATAAAGGCTTATATTCTAAACTTAGTGCCATCCAATTCAGTTCCTAAAACCCCAAGAGAATTGTGGACAGGGCGCAAGCCAAGTTTAGGACACATCAGGATCTGGGGGTGTCCGGCATACGTGTTGGACAAGGAAGCTGGTAAGTTGGATGCACGTTCATAATTAAGGTTGTTCATTGGGTATCCCGAAGGAATAAAAAGATGCATGTTCTATGGTCCCGAAAATCAAAAGGTGGTAATCAGTACACACTTTAGATTTTTAGAAGAAGACTATATGAACGATAAAAATCCTAGAAGTGAGATTACCTTAGAAGAACTTAAGGGGCCAACTCCATTGCCAACTGTACAAAATGATATACCAATCGTCACACCTACACAAATGGAACCTCGTCGTAGTGGGAGGGTTGTCAGACAACCCGAGCGATTCTTAGGGATTAGAGAGTCCTCGGACTTGATCTCAGGAGAAGAATCAGATCCATGGTCCTACAACGAGGCGATCCAAGACAAGGGTGCAACATCTTGGCAAACAGCAATGGAAGCCGTGATGGGTTCAATGGATCAGAATAAAGTGTGGGAACTAGTCGAACCACTTAATGGGGTAAAACCCATTGGATGCAAGTGGGTATACAAGAGAAAGAGGGGACCGGAGGGAAAGGTTGAAACCTTTAAATTAAGATTAGTGGCGAAAGGGTACACTCAGAAAGAAGGGATCGATTATGAGGAAACTTTTTCGCCCGTAGCCATTCTCAAGTCCATCCGCATTCTCTTGTCGATTGCTGCGCATTTAGACTTTGAGATCTGGCAAATGGATGTCAAGACCGCTTTCCTCAATGGAAGTCTTGACGAAGAAATCTATATGCAACAAGCCGAAGACTTCATTGAAAAAGGCCAAGAGCATCTGGTTTGCAAGCTTAAGAAGTCCATTTATGGGCTGAAGCAAGCATCCCGTGCTTGGAATCAGTGTTTTGATCAAGTTATAAAATCCTACGGTTTTGATCAGAACAACTTTGAAAGTTGTGGTTACAAAAAGCGTGACGGAATTGTCTTGGTATTTTTGGTACAATACGTAGACGACATATTGCTCATCGGAAATGATGTAAAGGTGTTATCGGACGTAAGGGCATGGCTGTTAAAACAGTTTGATATGAAGGATTTAGGGGAAGCCGGTCACATCCTAGGGATCAAGATCACTCGAGATTGCAGGAAAAGAATGATCGGGCTTTCGCAGGCCTCATACATAGACACTGTTTTGAAGTGATTCAGCATGCAAGATTCCAAGAAAGGCCTTGTGCCCTATAGACACAGAATCCATCTATCCAAAGAGATGTGTCCCAAAACACAGAAGGAGATAGATGACATGAAGGGCATCCCTTATGTTTCGGCTGTGGGAAGTGTAACGCCCCGAATCCGGAATGAAGCTTTTATCACTTTAACACTCTAGATTCGAGTTGTCACTTAGTAATCAAAAACCCGAATTAAAAAAATCTTTTTAAAGTAATGCATCGAGTAAAAGGTATAAGTTTGCAAGATTAATAATGATTTATAAAATGTGAAAATGTGTGGGCCCGTTTTATTTAAAATCATATTATGACATTATAGTAAAATCAGTCATCAATAAGGTAGCATACACTTTAAATCATCGAGCAACTTTTAAAGAGTTTTTTGCTCGGCATATGAATAAATTCACTCAACATGAGAGCGAAGCATTTATTTTAGAGAGGTTTGATATGAGTGTAAATATATCTATAAATATGCATCAAATTTATTAAAGCTTGGGAAACTCTGTGTCATCCCTGCTGCTGCTCCGGCCCCTCGAAGTCAAAACCTGAAATGGTATTAAAAAGGGGGGGAGCGTGAGCTACTTCTCACGTATGGGCATCCTGCACGCTGTTACACAGATTGGCAGTATGCCGAAATATAATTATCTTGGTATTTTATTAAGAGATTATTCATACGCTTTTGCGTAGATGATTTTTGGAGGGTTGCTCGAAGTCATCGTATAAACTCGTTCGTAGCTTGGTGTCTTATAGTAATCTTATTAGTAGCTTAATTTCTTAAACATTAATGATGTTCATAAGATATCATTCATCATGATCATTTGATCATATAACATTTCATTTAGATCATTTGGATTCATTTTGGGACACTGGTTGCTCCGACCACATGCAATCCCCTTGTCGCTTCCAACCTACATCGCATGATAATTATCATATGGGACACTGGTAACAGCTACCACGTGCAATCCCCTCTTACAACTTCCCACCTCCTTTGTGAAATCGCATCTTATGTATCTCGTAAGATACATAGCATATTCATTCATAAGCTTGTCTGTTTTAGAAATTGTTTTCTTGAGTTCTTAGTTATAGATTCGTGTTTGTTTAGTTCAGTCTGGAATACACCAACAGTCCATATAACATTCAAGGCAATACAGTAATGACACCCACCTCGTTAACTTTACGAAAAGTTACAAGACTTGGATGTGGTTTGGAGAGTTCGAGCATGGTAGTAATCGTCCGAGTATTTGTTTGAGTAGCACTTCACCTAGTACAATATATATTCAGGTTCACGTCATTTATTGATCGAATTAATTTTATTCGTAAGTCTAACAAGGACGTTAAGCTCTTTTCTTAGGATTTTATCCACTCGAATATTTATTAAATTTTTCTACAAGAAACAGCTATTTAGAGTTTATTAATTAAAGTCCTAAAATTATTTCTCGAAAAGATTTTTAAAGGACTCTAAGTTTCGTGGCACAAAGAAGAATGGAACACATAAGGTTTTGTGGAGATAAAAATTAACCAAAAATCATAATACTAAGTGACAAGCCTCATAAAAGTTTAAGTATTTAGTTTTAACATTTTTCCGGAAAGTTAGTGTCCCAAAACTATGATTTTCTTCCATTTTCGCGAGCTGTTTCCCGTTGATTTGTTAGTAAGATCGAGGTGAAACTTTAGGGATTTTAAATCTTGTAATATGAAGTTTATTGTCATGAAAAATCGTTTGTAAATAACGAGCGGAAGTCAGTTAAAAGTGTCATGAAAGTCAGGGGTTTGAAACGCATTCCTTGTTCAAAGAAAACGCCCAGTTTTTGTCTTACTTTTAGCACGTACATAACTTTTTACACGATTATCGAAATGACTCAAATTTTTATATTTAGAAACTACAATATTTAGAGAATATGACCCTTTTTGTTTCAGTTAAGAAGACGTTTTTATCAGAAAGTTATAGACGATTGAAATTAACTCACTCACACTAAAATTTCAGAATTTTTTCCAGCATACCACACTTTTCGAAATAAATCATAACTCCGATTCTACCCAGTGAAAAAATACGAGATTTTATAAGAATACAGTAGACTTGATTAACTTTAACTTGCCGCTAGTGTCATCTTAAAATGATTTATAGAACTCTAGATATGAATTTTCAAAATTATTAATTAGTGAATTCGAGTAGCAGTTTTTCCAGAATTTCAGTTTTTGAGCTACAATGTTTAAACTTAAAAACGAGCTGCGTAACGACACCAAAATTGAGTAACGAGACCACGATCATATATTACACATATAAGAGAGCACAAGGGTATTTTAAAACATAAAATTCCAGTACCATAGGGTACTCGACGGCGCAGCCGAAAATCACTCGGAAACAGTTTTGACGTTTCAACTTGACATATTTGAGAGTAAATTTCGGCAGCATAACGGTACAATTTTTAAAAACCAAAAATATGAGCATGACGTCTATACTTCAAACAACACGCAAGAGTTCTAAACTAGCAATTTCCAACACGTTTGAACACTGAAATTCTACACTGATGATCACACAAGCACCAAGTTCGAGTTTTGTTCGGAGGTTACCTCTGCTGTCCTTCTCCTCTGTTTCTGTTAGCAGGTTTGAATGGCTCCGTTTCTTAACAGCTTGGAGAAGATGATATTGGCTTTGATTTGAAGGAAGAGAGTTGGGAGTAAGCAAAATGAAGAAAATAAGAGGAAATCAAAAGATTATTTTCTCAAACTTCATGAGTTTCAAGTTTTACCTCAAAAGATATACTTGGATGGAGAAAGGCTTGGCTTGGAGAAGATGGTGAGCTTGATGATGATAATGGGTTCGACGATGGTAACATTGACGACGGTGGTGATGAGCTTGACGATGATTGTGATGACTTGGTGATGAACTTTGATGGTGAGCTTTGACGATGGTCTCTGTTTTAGGAAGGGAGCATTTGTATAGTTGGTGTTTTGGTTGCTTTGTTTTGATAAGGAGTTGTTTAAAGAAAATTTGACAAGGCTTTGGCGTGAATGTATTTTTGGAGAAGATGGATGCTAGAGGAAAAGAGGGTATTTATAGATTTGATAGAGAGGGGAGGGGTGGCGATCAAAAATGAGAGGAAGGGAAGGGCTTTTGTGCAAATTAACAACTTAAAATCTAGATATTTATTTTACTTCAGGGTGTTGTTATTTCTCAGTGTTATTACATCTTAATACCTTCATATCTGTATTATAAAATCGTGACTTTGCTAATTAAAATTCACGGCTTCGTTAGAATTAATTGTTTAGAGTATTTAGCAATTAAATCGTCACGTTCCGAGACGAAAATTATTTATTTAATTATTTAATTAAAATTTTGATTTTTATTAAAGTTTAACTAAAATTCTAATTTAGTTAGACGAAGTAGATTTTCCGTCGTCGTATTTATTATTCGGTAGGTTTTCAATTTTTATATTGAAAATCTTAATTTATTAAAATATTCTTTCCTTAGAATATTTTTATTTAATAATATATGGTAACAACTTTGTTTAATAATTTCATTCTTAAATACTAGGAGTGCTCTTGCTCAAATACTCGTTCGATTCCCTAAAATAAAATCTTAGCAAGTATACACACTCTTAAATTTATTTAGGAAAGAAAGCACACATAAATATTTATTTTAAAGAGTTCTTTTATTTAATTTTGGGACGGGGTGTTACAGGAAGCCTCATGTATGAAATGCTGTGCACGAGACCGGATATATGCTTTGTCGTATGCATGGTAGCAAGATATAAAAGCAACCCTGAGAAAGAGCATTGGACTGCAGTAAAGAACATTCTGAAGTATATGAAGAGGACACGGGACATAATGTTGGTTTATCAGTCAGACAGTCTAATCCCCATCTGTTACACTGGCTCGAATTTCCAATCAGACGAGGACTCTAGAAAGTCTACCTTGGGTAGTGTGTTTTGCATGGGGGTAGGAGCCATGACATGGAGAAGCGTAAAGCAGAAATGCATCGCCGATTCTACCATGGAAGCCGAATACGTAGCTGCTTGTGAAGCAACGAAGGAAGCGGTTTGGCTCAAGAACTTCCTAGTGGACTTGGACATTGTCCCGGATTTGCCCAGCACGATCACAGTTTATTATGATAATGCCGGAGCAGTTGCAAATTCGAGGGAACCGAGAGCACACAAGGCCAGCAAACACATTGAAAGAAAATACCATCTTATACGAGAAATCATTAAGAGAGGAGACATTGAGGTGGCAAAGATTACATCGGAAGAAAACCTAGCAGATCCATTCACAAAGGGTCTGCCTCAGAGTACATTCGAGAGACATGTAGAAGGAATGAGTGTCAAGAACGTTGTCAATCTGCTTTGAGTATAAGTGGGAGAAATATTATTAGGTTCGTGCAGGTGACATTAGATGTCACGTAGAACACGAGACATGCTTTAGTATACTTAAAAGCAAACTTTGAGTATAAGTGGGAGATTGTTGGGGTTATACTGAAAAGTATGCTTTTACTTTGTATAACCAAACTGGATTTTCTTATTTATTTACTGAAATAATATATTAATCTCTGTTGCATTAAATATGAATGAATGTTATATATATTTATTGTAAACCCATTCAATAAGTTAAGTACGTATTACGTTGTAGTTAATTTGGTGATACCAGATCACAGAAGATCAAATTAACAGCTCCTCGTAATTAAGTACAAATTCACGACCCAGATGGAAATGAACAAACCATCATGAAAGGTTGAAGTAATGGCTCAGATTGGCCTGTCTTAATCAAGAGATTATACTAGTGCATTTAGATGCACTGAATAAGGACCTACAGGAGGATAAATACTTCGGTACTGAATATACAAGAATTAGACCTCAGTGGTGTGTTATTTCTTAATCTCCGTCCCTTAAATAGGATCGTGTGAAATTAATAACTATTGCTTTGACTTATGATAGGAAGAGAGTCATTGTGATTCGATACCTTATATCTTGGGCAATATTATTAATTACATGATGATTGCTGATATTTAATACGGAGAATCGTGTGCAAGTACGTCTTGCTTGATTTGTCCCCTTGGTGGGCTCAGAATCTTTATCATACCAAATCTTGCAAGTGGAAATTTATTTTCGGTACAGATAATAATGTTGAGTTGTCTTCACTCTAAGGACAAATATATTAATTAATATAAAGCTTGTTCAATGGCTTAATTAATTAATGGACTAAGATAATATTAAACACGAGAAATAATGATCGGGAGCCATATTACAGTAAAGTCGTAATATGGGTTAAGATGGATAGTTCAATATTAATTTTATAGTGGAGTAAATTAATATTAATGGACTTGAATAATATTTGGCCCAATATTATAGCTTCATGGTCCATTGGAGGTCCAATCTTAATTCTCCTAAAGGCCCCCCAAATAGCCCAAAACAAAGTCCAATTAATGAAAAGGAGAAGAAAATATTCTTGCCTAATATTTCCTAATTATTTTCGAAAATTGTAGGAAAAAGAAGAAGAAAGATTTTCTTGATTTTCTTGAAAAGATTTTATGGAAAGAGATAAGTATTCTTGGAATACATAAGTATCCCATAAATTCAAGAAGTCAAATCTTGATTCCTATTACCTTGTATTTTTCGAAAATAATTGGATATAAGTGGAATAAGATTTTTATGGAAAAATTTAATTAATGAGAAAATAATATAGGAGATATATTCAAGATTTCTTGGAGATCAAGAAAGAGATTTTCTTCCTTATTTTTTCATTGAAAAAATCGGCCCCCTTAGTCCTATAAATAGGGGATGATTTTTTCATGCCCAATGCAATTCCATGTGTTGGAAATATTAGAAATCCACAAAGGTGGTGGCAAAATATTTTATTTTTTCTCTCTTGTTAAAATCGTTCGTGTGAATCCTCCCACCGGATTACGTTCGTGGACTTGGGACATATTTGGAAAGGCTCTTTGGGTTGATCCAACGTCTCAACGATTGTCTCTATAAAAGGTACGTAATCTCGTAACTCCTAGATTCCGCATGCTTATGATTTACGTGGATTATGTGTACGCATGATTATTTATTTGCTTATTATATATTATGTTGAATTGATTTAGGATTAATTCATGTTAGTAATTAATTGATTAATTTAAATATGTATTTAAAATCATCTCGAATAGATCCGGGCACCCATATTTTCCCAACATACCCCTCTATAAAACGAGGTTGCAGAACTAAGAAACAGAACACTTTTAGAAATGGTAAGGTCAATGATGAGTTATGCGGATTTACCAAAATCGTTCTGGGGTTACGCCTTGGAAACAACGACTTACATTCTAAACCTAGTGTCATCCAAATCGGTTCCCAAAACCCCTAGAGAATTGTGGATAGGGCACAAGCCCAGCTTGGGACACATGAGGATCTGGGGATATCCGGCATACGTGTTGGACAAGGAAGCCGGTAAGTTGGATGCACGTTCAGAATTAAGGTTATTTATAGGATACCCCAAAGGAACTAAGGGATGTATGTTCTATGGTCCCGAAGATCAAAAGGTCGTAATCAATACACACTTTAAATTTTTGGGGGAAGACTATATGAACAATAGAAAGCCTAAAAGTGAGATTACCTTAGAAGAACTTAGAGGGCCAACTCCTATGCCGACTGTACAAGTTGATATACCAAGTGTCACACCTACACAACCAGAACCTCGTCGCAGTGGGAGGGTTGTTAGACAACCCGAGCGATTCTTGGGGATAGGAGAGTCTTTGGACTTGGTCTCCGGGGAAGAATCAGATCCATGGTCGTACAATGAGTGTTAGTGTTAGTGTCCTAGAGACAATCCATTATAAGGAAATAATACTCAGATAATATTAAGTATTTGTTTAATGTTAATGTTTGTTTAATATTAAATATATGACGTTACACTCATTAGAATATTATGTTTGATTGTTTGCATTTATTCTTATATGTGTTCTCATGAATCACTGCTGTCATTGAGTTTGTGAGAACTCATATGACTTAAGCTTGATTCTCAAATAGCCCCAATCGAGGATCATCAAGAATGGATATTGATGATGCAATGGAGATTGGTGTGCGATCTGCATCATACTCTTAGAGAGTGTAGTAAGATCTCTCTTACTACGAGATACTAGGTATCTCATGATGGATGCACAAATACCTTAGAGGGTATTGGTATACCCATCCGAGAAACCGTTTGATGTAGTTCCACTACATGTGTCTACGGGTGTCTCGGTTAGTGGGAGCTATGAGATACTCCTTTGACTTGAGGTCAATACGCACGGCATGTGTGGAGTGATGAACTTTGACCATGACCGACACTTGCACCCGTCTATGGGTAGATATGGCTTGGATTGGGTTCATCACGAAGTGCATGTGCTTGGTAGTTGAGCCAAGAAAAGGATTCATTCCTCAAAGTGGATTTAGAGAGAATACTCATCTTCTCATCATAATTGGATCTAAATCATTGGCCAATGCACGTCAACTTAGACTTTGTGACTAAGTGTGACACTAATGATCAATTAGTGATTAGAGATAAATTGATTTAGTTATTTGAATAGACACTTCATCATGTTCAAGACTAAATCGAGTATTCGTGAATGAAAGGAGGAAATCGCAATTGCCCACATTTCTATTACAGGTAGTTGCACTTTTCTCGCAACGTACCTCATATATTGAGAATGTCTGATTTATTGTCTAGGGTTCAATTAAGACCGTTAGTTTGACTAATCGCTCGATATATGAGGGCCTATGGGTCACACAACAAGTAGTCCCCTTTACAGGTTAAAGTTGGTTGATTAAATGTTAAATTGGATTTAATATTTAATTTATGAAGAATTAATTAATAATAGATTAATTTGGAATTAATTATTATTAATGTTTAATTAAATTGGATTTAATTAAATAGGAATTCCCAACAATAATATATGGAATATTATTGTAGGATTTAATTATATGAGGAAATAGATCGTAGAGATTTTCCACATATGAAAATTAAATTCCGTAGAGATTTATATGGAGAAATAAATCCTAGGGATTTATACAAATAAGGATTAGGGATATTATTTCCTAATTAGGCTAGCTTAAGATTTAAGATGAGTCTCTCCTATAAATATGAGCTCTTGGGATTCATAATTATGAGTTGTTCAAATTTCTCCATAAAATCTAGAGTTAGAATTTTCCTAGCAAATTCATCTCGGGATTCAACGCTGGCGAATCTGCACGAATTTGTAAACGGGGATTACGTGGATACCGTAGTTGTGAAATCTGCTCTTGAGTTGCTGTAAGATTCTTTGTTACTGTTTTTCGTGTTCATACTTGCAATTATATGTTCGTTGTTGGTGAACTGTTTAATTCCGCTGCACATGTTTTACGTGTTTACGTGCCTTTAAATTCCAACAGTGGTATAAGAGCTTCAGGCTCTTTGTTATAATTGCTTTTTGGTTTTAAAATTAAAATTAAATTATTTTTTTTAAAACCATGGGGCACGGTTCTTTAGAAGAACCGCACTCCTCGTGTATTTGTTTGATTTCTGGGTATCACACCCACTCGTCTTCAACCCCCAGAATTAGGGTTAACCCCAAATTGGGGTTTTCGCCGCTGCAATTCATCGCTCCACGGCTAGCGGCGCTACGCCACTCGTCTTCGTCGCGCCTGTCGCGATGCGACGCTTCTGTCGCGATGCTTCGCTCCCGTCGCGATTTGCTCACCCCCTGTTGCGAGTCTCCGCCCTCTGTTGCGATTGACCTCCACTTGACGTCGTATTTATTCACGGCGGTGCGCCTGGACTCCATCGGGACTTGGCCGGCGTGTCAGTCTCGGTGTTTTTCCATGGCGGCGCTCCACCGGAATCAAGACAACTCAGTGGTGGCACGCCGCTGCTTCGATCGTCTTCTCCGATCAGACTAGTTTCGAACCAGGTCTGACCAAGGGGCCGCAGCTCTGCGCGTGCCCCTTTCTGATTTAGCCGCAACCGCGAGTCACCCGCACGCTAGGCGTGACGCCGGCGACTTGGTTCGGTCCCATTGACGATTTCCGTGAGCCGCGTTCTTCATTTTCGTCCCTTTGCTTCTGACATTGAATCTAGACGTTTTTCTAATTGTTTGGATTTCATGGTTCGATAGCACAGTAGATTAATTGGATTAATTTGTGATGAAATCGTTAAAAATTTCTGAAATTTGGTTTATTTGGGTGTTTGGATTGTCGGATTGGATTCGATTTGGTATGGGTGATGATATTGGAGGGCTGTTTTGCAAATTTGATTTGAGACAGGCCCTCTCGTGCAAGTTTTGGAAATGGCACCTGAGCCCCCGGAATAAAACAAATAATTGAACACTTTTGGATTTTTAATTAAGTTTAAATTTCTGAAATAAAATTGGTTGGACTAATAACAATTAATTGGATTAATTGTAAATTTAATAACCTTAAAACTGAAACTTTAATTTGGACTTAAAGCTCGTTTTAAAAAGGATTTATTAAAACCCACTGTTAACTTGTTTAATCATTTTAAATGAGTTAACCCGTTTTACAGTCCGCGTTATAACTGATTGGGTAGGCGGCGTCCAATACTTGTCGGACCGTGTTAAATGATTGGGTAGACGGTGCCCAAATATTTGTTAGTCCGCATATGTCTTGGGTAGGCGGCGTCCGTAATTGCTCAAATGTGACTTAGACATCATGATGGACCTCGATTATGCAATTAATACCCCGCCTTTAAAATATTCCTCACTAAAATATGGTTTTCTCATTAATTTGATAAGATGTCTTACATCAAAATTAAAAGTAAACCGGAGATTTCGTTCCAATGAGTACTTAAAGACCCTCGTCTTTTGCTCGGATCTACATCTAACGGGACTTTTATAGGGACATGTGATGTCGCCGCTTGATGGTTGTAAACCAACTTAACTTTGTTTCGCTAGCCCTCGCGGGGAACAAAGGGTAAGTGACATCAGTCGAACTAGGTTCGACAAACTAGGAGTTGCAGATTGCAATTGGTTTGAAGACCTACCAGTTATGCTGTTATAATGATCAACCCTCGCTGGGATTATAATAGTAGTAATGTGGATCCTAGTCCATTATGATTTATATGTGATATAAATTCGTACTTTTCCAATGAGGTCGTTAAGTATGTGAAAATAATGGAGACAAAATAAATTTAAAAGGCCATATTTATTTTGATTGTTGAATATTGATCATAGGAATTATGTGTTTTAATTCCCGTTTTATTTTATTTCTCTAGGATTGTTGAAATGAATAACTTGTCATTGAGAAGCGTTTTGGAAACGAACAAATTGGTTGGGCCAAACTTTCTCGACTGGCACCGAAACGTTCATTTGGTGCTCAGATAAGAAAAGATTGAGTATGTGTTGGACGCCGAAGGCTAGTACTGAAGAGGCTGATGCGTTTGACGCCGAAGCTCAAAAGAAGCATCAAGATGATGCTTCCCAGGCTCAGTGTGTTATGTTCCTCGGGATGACTCCCGAGTTGCAAAGGCAGCATGAGAGGATGCTTCCCTTCGAGATGATCAAGCATCTGAAGGATCACTTTGATTCTGAATCTCGTTCCGAGATTTATGAAGTGATGAGAGATCTGTTTAGATGTCGGATGTCTGAAGGAGGGAAGGTTTCTCCTCATGTGTTGAAGATGATAGGGCTAATCGAGAAACTTGGTCGGTTGGGCATTGAGCTCGGGACCAATGTGCTGTTTTTGTCATTCTTCAGTCGCTTCCCGATTCATATTCGAGTGTCGTGGTAATCTTTAATATGAATAAGACGGAATCGACTATGCCCGAGCTGCATAACATGCTAAAGACTTTTGAGTCTTCCACTGCTAAGGAAAAGCCCGTGCTCATGGTGAGTGCCTCTACTTCTTCTGCTCCGAAAGGAAAGAAGAAGCGAAGGGGCAAGGTAAAGAAAGGCTCCAAGCCGAACCTCCTTAAGCCCAAAGGTGGGATTCAAAAGAAGGATAGGGTGGACAAGGATGTATGCCTCCACTACAAGAAGAAGGGGCATTGGAAGAAGGACTTTAAGGTTCTAGCAGCTGAAAAGAAGACACAAGGTGTCTCAGCCACTGGAACAAGTATGTTTGTTATTGAGATAAACATGTCCACCAATGATACTAACTGCTGGGTATTGGATACCGGTTGTGGCTCACACATTTGTACTAATGTGCAGGGTCTCAAGCATAGCAGGGCAGTTAGGCCGAGTGAAGTCGCCCTACACGTTGGGAATGGAGCAAGAGTTGCTGCTGAACGTGTTGACGTTTATGTTTTAGATTTACCCTCTGGTTTTTGACTTGGACTGAATAATTGTTATTTTGTTCCTTCTATTACCCGCAACATTATTTCTATTCCGATGTTGGATAATGAAGGTTTTTCCTTCCATTTTGTAAATAATAATTGTTATTTTTCGCTTAATGGTGATGTTTACGGAAATGCTCCTTTATCTAATGGTTTATATTTGTTGCATTGTGGACGTGATATTCTTAATATACAAAACAAACGACTTAAACTTAGTAATCATGAAAACCCGACTTACTTGTGGCGTTGTAGACTTGGTCATGCTAATGAGAAAAGAATTACAAGGTTAAGAAAGTTGGACTACTTAACCCCATTCGATTTTGAATCTTATGGAAATTGTGAATCTTGTCTCAAAGGCAAGATGATCAACAAACCCTTTTCTGGGAAAGGGGTTCGTGCCAAAGAAGTTCTAGAGTTGATCCACAGTGACGTTTATGGACCACTACCCACTCTAGCTAGAGGTCACTTCGGATACTTCATAACCTTTACTGATGATTTTTCTAGGTTCGGGTATGTGTATTTGATGAAACACAAATCCGAGTCCCGATCGAGGAGGAGAATATCTTAGCCATGAGTTCACTGATTACTTGAAGTTGCATGGAAACCAATCACAATGGACTCCTCCCGGAACACCACAAATGAATGGTGTGTCCGAGAGGAGAAACCGAACCTTGTTGGACATGGTAAGGTCCATGATGAGATTTTCATCTCTTCCGACATTCTTATGGGGATACGCTTCAAACCTTAATCTACATTCTGAATATGATTCCATCCAAATCAGTTGAGCATACGCCATACGAGCTATGGCATGGCAAGAAGCCAAACTTCACTCACATGAAAACGTGGGGTTGCCCCGCTTTTGTGAAGAAGATGCTCACTGACAAGTTGGAATCAAAAGGTGAAAAGGGTTACTTTGTGGGATATCGTAAGGAAATTAGAGGATATTATTTCTATCTCCCTGAGAAACAAACAGTGATTGTTTCTAGGCAAGCCAAATTCCTTGAAGAAGACTACATCTTCAAGGGACAAGGTCGTAAGCCGATAGAACTTGAAAAATTCAAGAACCACAAATTGACAAAGAGACTGATATATTGTCAAAGCAACATGACAAAGAATCAGTGGGAGCATTCAACAACTCACATGGTGGAAGTTTATCACTAAGTGATCCTCTTCAGCCAGTGGGAGTGTAATTGGAGTTGCATTGCCTACGCAACGAACTCCAAGTAGACTGAATGAGAACAACATAGTTCAAACTCCCATTCAAGAGACATCCATAAATGCTCAAAAAGCATCCAGAAGTGTCGCTCTCGAAGCCTCCCCGGTCAACGATGAGATTGCTGCACCACAAAATTTTCACAATCAGAATGTGCAATCTGAACAACCACAACTCCGTAAGTCCACTAGAGTTCGTAATCCACCCACTAGATATTATGGTTTCCTCGTAGAGGAACATAATGACGTGGAAATCCCGGATAAAGACTGTAACACCCCTAAAATTCACGTTAAGGATTTTAGATATGTAACACCCAACATTTTTCAATCACCATAAGTTATTAAAAATAATGTATAAATTATTTGATAAAAGAGTTAAAAATGAATAACTAAATATATATATGTCCACATATATATTATTATATTTGAGTAAATAAATTATAAGAAAAAGAAAAAGGTTATATTATATATATTAATAGATTACCACGCATAAGCTGCAAAGCTTAGGTGAATATATAATATATATCTTTTAATTATTTTCCTATTATTTAAGAATAATGTATAGATAAATTTTGGCCCGCAGATTCCTCTAAATTCGTAGTGATCGGTACTTTTTGAACATTAAAAATCCACATAAAAAGTAGGAGACTTTATCTAAATCATAAGCCCAAATATCTCAACTGATTTTTACATCCTCATCCTATTTTATACTCGATCGCTTCCGCGAAAGAAAATTCATTGAAAACTTTATATTAGAGAATTCTTCTTCCGTGAGAGACTGGATACCAACGTCTTTCTTGTGACCAGCAATCACTGAAAATCTCTCATCTGTTCCATGCCGAGTCAGTACTTCTTCTTCCTTTTCATTAATTTTGTAAATTTATTGTATTTCATTCAGGTCGTTATATTTTTATATCGTAATAGATCACTGTTTCAGAGTCTGGGATTTATTGCATGGGCCATGCAAGTTATTTTGCTTCTAGCAATTATTTCAAAATATACCCAAGTAATATGTGATGATACTTTTAGTTTTCAAAAAGGGGTCTGTGCATTGTGTCTTTTGCTTTTGGCTAAAAGGTTTCTTCATTATTATAAATAAATTCAAGGTTTATAATTTTCGTGTCAGAATACTATCAATCATACAAATGCTTAATTATGTTGTAAATTTATTTTCTAAGAACTAAGTATTGTTTTGATGTCATGGTTTTTCCATTATGTTTAGTATTAATTCATAAATATTTCTATAATAGTTTTTTCTGAAAGTGGAACCAAGCTGTAGTCATACAATTTCTTTTAATTTCTCCCCAAAGTTCTATAGTTCTGTTAAGAGCAAATCCTTATTTCATTTTAATTCTACTATTAATTTTACGATGTTTTATTTATGACTTTAATAGTTCAGAATATATGTATATATTTTTGTATAATATTTATGAATCTGAAAATACTAATAAGATCCTGTTAATTTATTAATTATTTTTAATACTGAGATTCAGAATTTAATATTTTAGGTGACGACGAAAACACGCATTAAATTGATTTACATTTTTACGAGGTTAATCAAGACTTGAGGTAGGATTTTTACTTGCTTTGTTATTTTTTAATATTCATGTGAATTTAATTGTTGCTTGTTACATGATTTACGTGGAATGTTATATTATTTGGTTACTCGATGGAAAAGATCGTTGTAATTTGCGGGGACTTCGGTCCAGGATGGAAAAGATCCTTGGACGCAACTCCACCGTATACACATTGGCCAATACGACTCAGGATGAAAAAGATCCTTGACTCATTATTATGATTATGATGCATGTTATGTGAGTTGATGATTTTATTTATGTGCTATATTTGATTATAACATTGTGAGGGAATCCCACTGAGCTAGTTGTTTTACTCATCCCAATCTAATTAACATTTTATAGAATAAGGAGTACAGTGGAGGGGGAGGTGGATTGCCTCAAGTGGTTACTTAAATTTTACTATTACAGCAATTGACTTTATTTGGAATATCGAGTCATGTCAAATTTATGTTTTTAGTAAACAACTTTTTGAGAATGGTAGTATTTTTACTTAGAGTCACATCTCCTTTTGTTTAATAAAATTATGTTTATCTTTGAAATTAATCTATGAAATTATTTTAGAGGTTTAGAGTTTATGTTTTTGAAATGGCTAATGCTTTTAGTATTTCGTGACAAGTTTTTATACAAATTAATATTATTGCCTTACTTAAAGAATTTTCAAGCTTTTATGCAAATCTTCTTACATATGCTTTCCATTAGAAGTCTTTTAAATCTTTAATTACGTTTTGAGCTAAATTAATTATTTCTGCTGCCACAATTAAATTCAGGTATGCCTGCTTAGTCAATTTTGATGTTTTTGTTTAATTTACTATTTAAAATGGTCTACAAAAGACTACGGAAAAATCGGGATGTGACAAAGACGAACCTAAGACTTACACTGAGGCAACATTAGATGTTGACTCAAAGAAGTGGCATGAAGCCATGAAATCCGAGATGGACTCGATGTACATCAATCAAGTTTGGGACTTGGTTGAATTACCAAAAGGGGTTAGACCCATAGGTTGCAAGTGGGTCTTCAAACGAAAGACTAATGCAAATGGCAAAGTACAAACCTACAAGGCTAGGTTGGTGGCGAAAGGTTATAGTCAACGCGAAGGCATTGACTATGATGATACTTTCTCACCAGTTGCTAAGATCAAGTCCATTCGAATTTTACTTGCGGTAGCAGCACATCTAGATTATGAGATTTGGCAGATGGATGTCAAAACAGCTTTCCTCAATGGCAACATTGACAAGGAAGTTTTTATGACTCAACCTGAAGGTTTTATATCAAAGCCAAAATCTAATCTTGTGTGCAAGCTTAAACGATCCATCTATGGATTGAAGCAAGCTTCTAGGAGTTGGAATATCCGATTTGATGAAGCTGTCAAATCTTTTGACTTCATCAGAAATTCGGAAGATCCGTGTGTTTATAGGAAGTGCAGTGGGAAGAATATTGTTTTCATAGTTGTGTATGTCGATGACATACTCATTATGGGAAACAATATCCCACTAATCCAGTCAGTAAAAGAATAGTTATCAAAGACCTTCATGATGAAGGATCTTGGTGAAGCCTGCTACATCTTAGTGATCAAGATCCATAGGAATAGATCCAAAAGGATGCTAGGGCTGTCACAGTCAACCTACGTAGACAAGGTGTTGAAGAGATTTGTGATGGAAAACTCTAAGAGAGGTTCTCTGCCGGCATGTCATGGGATAAAGTTGTCTAAGAAGGATTGTCCTTCCACAGACACTGATATCCAACGCATGAAGGATATACCATATGCATCTGTAATTGAATCCATCATGTACGCCATGACTTGCACAAGGCCGGATGTGGCCTTCACTGTCAGCACCACTGGTAGATACCAAGAGAATCCGGGTGAACCTCACTGGATTGCTGTCAAGAATATTCTTAAGTACCTCAAACGTACTAAAGAATACTTCTTAGTCTACGGAGGACAGTCAGAATTGATGGCCACTGGCTATGCTGATGCAAGTTTCCAATCCGACTGTGACGATTACAAGTCACAATCGGGCTATGTGTTCACTCTCAATGGTGGGGCGGTTAGTTGGAATAGTTCCAAGCAAGAGACTACCGCAGATTTAACAACCGAAGCTGAGTACATCGCTGCTGCGGAAGCTGCAAAAGAAGTTGTCTGGATAAAACAGCACTTAAGTGAAATAGGTGTAGGATTCTGAATCCTGGCAAACTGCGATGGAAGCCGATATGGGCTCAATGGATCATAATCAAGTGTGGGAGCTAGTGGAACCACCCAGTGGGGTAAAACTCATTGGATGCAAGTGAGTCTACAAGAGAAAAAGAGGACCAGATGGGAAGGTCGAGACAAAGGGATACACTCAAAAGGAGGGTATCGATTATGAAGAAACCTTTTCGCCTGTAGCCATGCTTAAGTCCATCTGTATTCTCTTGGCAATAGCTGCGCATCTAGATTTTGAGATCTGACAAATGGATTTCAAGACAGCTTTCCTTAACGGGAGTCATGACGAGGAAATCTATATGCAACAGCCCAAAGGTTTCATCGCGAAAGGCCAAGAACACCTTGTTTGCAAGCTAAGGAAGTCCATTTATGGACTAAAGCAAGCATCTTAGGCTTGGAACCAATGTTTTGATCATGTAATCAAGTCTTATGGATTTGATCAAAACGAGTTTGAAAGTTGTGTGTATAAGAAGTGTGACGAAACTGCCTTGGTATTCTTAGTACTATACGTAGACGATATTCTGCTCATCAGAAACGATGTAAAGGTTTTGTCAGACGTAAGGGTATGGCTGTCAAAATAGTTTGATATGAATGACTTAGGGGAAGCCGGTCATATTCTTGGGATCAAGATCACTCGAGATCGAAAGAAAAGAATGACCGGCTTATCGCAAGCTTCATACATAGACACTGTTTTGAAGCGATTCAGCATGCAAGATTCCAAGAAAGGTTTTGTACTCTTCAGGCACAGAATCCATCTATCGAAAGACATGTGTCCCAAGACACAAGGGGAGATAGATGACATGAAAGGCATTCCTTATGCGTCGGCAGTAGGGAGTCTTATGTATGCAATGCTGTGCACGAAACCAGATATTTGCTACGTCGTTGGCATGATAGCGAGATATCAAAGTAATCCCGGAAGTCAACACTGGACTGCAGTAAAGAACATTCTAAAGTATCTGAAAAGAACTCGGGATAGAATGTTGGTTTACCAGTCGGACAGTTTATGCCAGCAGTCCAATAAAGTTGTATTGTAACAATACTGGTGCGGTTGCGCAAGGTAAGGAACCGAGATCAATTAACAGAAACAAGCATGTACCGAGGCGTTATCACTTGATAAGAGAGATAATCGCTAGAGGAGAGATAGAGTTAGAACGTGTCCCCACGGAGGATAACCTGGCTGATCCTTTCACCAAGGCTTTGAGTGTTCATGTATACACTAGACATTTTAATGGTCTAGGGGTTAGACATGTAGGTGATTGACTCTAGTTCAAGTGGGAGATTGTTAGTGTTAGTGTCCTAGAGACAATCCATTGTAAGGACATAATACTCAGATAATATTCAATATTTATTTAATGTTAATGTTTGTTTAATATTAAATGTATGGCGTTACACTCATTAGAATATTATGTTTGATTGTTTGCATTTATTCTTATATGTGTTCCCATGAATCACTGTTGTCATTGAGTGTGTGAGAACTCAGGTGACTTAAGCTTGATTCTCAAATAGCCCCAATCGAGGATCATCAAGAATGGGATATTGATGATGCAATAGAGATTGGTGTGCGATCTGCATCATACTCTTAGAGAGTGTAGTAAGATCTCACTTACTACGAGATACTAGGTATCTCATGATGGATGCATAAATACCTTAGAGGGTATTGGTATACCCATTCGAGAAACCGTTTGGTGTAGTTCCACTATATGTGTCTACGGGTGTCTCGGTTAGTGGGAGCTATGCGATACTCCTTTGAGGTCAATACGCACGACATGTGTGGAGTGTTGGGGTTATACTGGAAAGTATGCTTTTACTTTGTATAACCAAACTGAATTTCTGTCTTATTTACTGAAATAAATTATTTACATTGATGCTTTAAATATCATTGAATGTTACATATATTTACTGCATAACTGTTCAATAAATAGTACGTGTAACATTGTAGTTAATTTATTGATACCAGATCACAGAAGATTAAATTAACAGTCCCTTGTAACTAAAAGTACGCTATTCACGACTTAGATAGAAATGAACAATCCATCGTGAAAGGTTGAAGTGTAAGACTCAGATTGACTTGTCTTGACCAAGAGATTACACTAGTGCATGATTGATGCACTGAATAGGACCTACAAAAGGATAAATTCTTCAGCACTGAACTAGGAAGAATTAGACTTTAGTGGTTCGTTATTTCTTAATTTTCGTCCCTTAAATATGATCGTGTGTGGTTAGTAATTATTTGCTTTGACTTATGACGGGTAGAGAATCAATGAGATTCAATACTTTATATCTTGGGCAATATTATTGGTCACATGCGATTGCTAAGATTTAATACGAAGAATTGTGTGCAAGTACGCTTGTTCGATTTGCCCCCTTGGGAGGTTCATAAGATTTATCATACCAAATCTTGCAAGTGGAACTAGTTTCCGGTATGGATAATAATGTTGAACCGTTCCTTGACCAAGGACAAAAAGATATTAATTAATGGAAAGCTATTTCAGTGGCTTGAATTAATTAATGGGCTAGATAATCTTAAACACGGGAAATAATAATCGGGATCCATATTAACAGTAATATGGGTTAAGATGAATAGTGCAATATTAATTATGTAGTGAGATTAATTAATATTTATGGGCTTGAATAATATTGTGGCTCAATATTGATAATTCAAGATCCATTGGAAGGTCCAATCTTAATTCTCCTAAAGGCCCCTCAAGTAGCCCAAACATAAAGTCCAATAACTGAAAAAGATGTTTAAAAATAAAATAAATTTTGTTGCCTAATTTTCCTATAAATTTCGAAAATAATAAATAATAGAGGGAGAAAGATTTTCTTTGAATTTTGTTATGGAATGAAGATAAGTATTTTTGGAATACAAGATATTCTCATTAAATTCAAGAAATCTCCCACTTGGTTATTTATTTGAGAATTTTCGAAAATATTGAATAAAATAAAGGAAGGAAAGATTTTCTTGATTTTCTTGAAAATGTATTATGGAAGATATGTATTTCTTGGAATACAAGAATATCTCATAAATTCAAGAAGATCCAAATCTTGGTTTCCTTACTCCTTAATTTTCGAAAATACCTTAACAAGAGGAGGTGGGATTTTTGTGGAATATTTTAATTATGGAGAAAAGAATATATGAGATATATTCAAGATTTCTTGGAGATCAAGAAAAAGATTTTCCCATATAATTTTTCTCAAGAATTTCAACCACCACCTCATCTATAAATAGGGGATGATTCTTTCATCCCCAAGTGAAATTCCATGTGTTGAAAAAATTAGAAATCCACAAAGGTGGTGCAACAAATAATTTATTTTTCCTTTTGTTAATTGTTCGCGAGTTTTCCTTCCACCGGATTGACCTGCAAGGACTTGGGAATACTTGAAAAGGCTTTTTAGTGTGTTCGTATCAACGGAGTCCATTGTCATTCCAAACAGGTTAGTTCACGTAAACCCGTAGCAATTCCGCATGCGTAGGATTTATGTGAACTGTTTATATGCATGATTTGTTGTTGAATTATTATTTGAATTAATATAGGAATAATTCTTGCTAGTAATAATTGTTAAAATTAAATTTGTATTTAAATATTCATCCCGAATAGATCCGGGTAATTAATTCCCCAACAACTGGTATCAGAGCCTCGATTTCGGGCTCTGAGTTTTAAATTGTAATTTAATTTGTTTTCATTAAATTTGAAATTGGATAGTAGAATTGCTAGATATTTTTTGCAGGTATCCAATTGTCATGGTATTTGATGAATGTTTATATTTATGCATGCATATAAACTGTGGTTTTTAATTCGATTCGTTCGAATTCGCTTTTGCCTCGAGAAAATCCACGAAAGAGATTAGGATTTATTTGATTAGTTCAATGTAATAGACTAGTCTAGATCTAGGTTTATTTATTTTTTTTTTGAAATAAATTGCAAATCCGGATCTTGAGCCAAGATGAAGACGATGGATTAAAGATGGATGGATCCGTAACCGGCGCTGCTGCTAGGCGACGCGCGGGGGCAGGTCGAGGGCCGAAGCGCTGGGTCAGATCACTTTACCACACATGGCCAACCGCGACACGGGCGGCGCACACTATCGCGCGGATCGGGCGGCATAGGCGGCGGGCGGGCGAGGCGGCATGGGTGGGCGACACCGGATTGCACAATGCCCGCCGAGATCCGCTAAGGGTGCCGCTGAAGGGACATGCGCCATTGGCGACGCGGCGTCGGGCGCCGGAAAGGCTACAAGACGGGCGCCACTCGACACGGCTCGGGAGTGCTAGGGTAGCACTCCGACCCATGAAATGGGTCGATGATGTTGCTTTGACGTGGCAAACTTTTCGAGACGAACGATGAAGGCAAAGAAGATGATTTCTCAAGATCAAGACGTGACAAAATTAACCGTGACAATTGGATATATGTGCCCAATGTGTTTATTTTTTTTGTCTTGATGTTTATGCACTATTTTATGCTTATTTAAATTGTGTTTAAATTTGCGATGCATGAGAAAATGTTTTGAAAAATCTCACTTTCGAAAAATTACTAAGTATGCTTAAACAATTAATTGATAATTTTATTCCGGATAATAAAATTGAATTAATTCTGACCTCCATGATTTATTTATTTGTGAATTCTTTTAGAGAAATTCCCCCCACGGGACGGTCAAAAGATGGCTTTCACATGAATAAATTCCAAACAAATGATTGTGGATTATTATCAGTGGCGACGATGAACCCCCCCACGAGGCTCGTTCAAAGTGAAATAATAATTCTGTATTTAATCATGGTTATTACTTAGATATAAAATTGATATGCATATACTTCCCCGAAGTCCCTGTCAATTTTATATTGGTCAAGTGGGAGCCAACTATTAATCTGGATATTAAAGGTTTGTAACTGTTCTTGTTTGTAACCTGCTTGAATGTGTTTAAATAATGACTCATCCCACGTGGCTTATTTAAACTGTTTCGAGATGTTGGCTGATGCATGTTCATATTTTTTTGAGATTTTAATATGATGCATGTGATCGAACTTTGTGATATATTTGTGCTTGTGCATATTATTATTTATTTCAGTTCATCATGTCGCAACCTTTTAATCCACTGTTCAATATACTTAAATACAATTTTTTTACTAGTGAAAACTTCGTTGATTGGAGTCATAAATTTACTATTGTCCTCGCTGCACAAAGTCATAACTGGGTTCTCACTACACCTAAACCAGAAAAGCCAAGTGATGAGTCAACTAAAGCGGTTAAGAAAGAGTATGCTGACTGGGAGCGTTCCAACGAAATGGCAAAGTGTACCATCTTGGCTTCAATGTCAGATGTGTTGCAACACCAACACCAGAACGTTGAGACCGCTGCAGACATCATGACTAGTCTTAAAGCGATGTTTCAACATCAGAACCGTGTGGCTCGTCAGATCACCATGAGGGACTTGCTCTCTATGAAAATGGTGGAGGGAACGCCCGTAAGGGAGCACATTCTTCAGATGATGGCTCACCTTAACAAACTTGAGGTACTTGGCGCTGAATACGACATCGAGACCCAAATTGATTTCGTGCTCCATTCTCTGCCGAAAAATTTTGAACAGTTCAGGCTGAACTACCAGATGAACAATCAGAAGTTCTCGATACCTGACCTGTTGCAAGATTTAGTCTCGGCAGAGGCGAAATTGGGGCAAAAGAGCCAAGCCTTGGTGGCAAATGGACCTTCTTCTTCTTCTAGGCCAAAGGGTGGTAAGAACAAGAAAAAGGATAAAAGCCACAAGCAAGTGAACTCAAGTGTTGCCAAGGGCAAAAAAAAGGTGAAGGGAGGTGGAGGAGTGAGCAAGCCAGCTAAGGGGAAGTGCTTCAACTACGGTGAAAATGGACATTGGAGGTCAGCCTGTTCCAAACCCAAAAGGAATGGAAAGAAAGGTAATTCTCACGCACTAGTTGTTGAAACTTGTTTAGCGGCGTATGCCTCCCATTAATGGGTGGTGGATACGGGATCCACTGATCATGTTTGTTTCACTTTACAGGGGTTCAAGCGGACTCGGCAACTTAGTGCGAGTGAGATCCTCATCACACTGGGCGATGCCACGAGAGTGGCAGCTGAAGCAGTGGGAGAAGTGCACCTGTCCTTTGAAGACAGAGTTTTAATTTTAAGAGATGTTCTTTACGTTCCTAGTTTTAGAAAGAATTTAATTTCGGTTTCTAAACTTTACCTTGATGGATATTCGGTTACTTTTGATAAAGTTGTTACCATTTCTTTTTATGATAAATTTATCTGTCATGGAACGTTATCGAATAATCTCTATACAATTAACTTTGCAAACCACTCACGAAATGCATCCTATAACACATCAACTGTTTCCGATAAAAGAAAACGTTCATCAGACGTGAACGAGACACTTCTATGGCATCTAAGATTGGGATATATTAATCCAAAGAGGATCTAAAGGTTGGTAGAAGATGGTTCACTGGAGTCTCTCCAAGTTGAACCAATCCCAACTTGCGAATCATGTTTGGAGGGTAAAATGACCAAGAGGGAATTCAGAGCCAAGGGGAATAGAGCCAAAGAAGTGTTAGAAATCGTTCACACAGACGTATGTGGTCCAATGTCAATCAAAGCAAGAGGAGGTTGTGAGTATTTCGTCACTTTTATTGATGTTTACTCAAGGTACGACTATATTTTCCTTATGAAGCATAAATCTGAGACCTTTGAGAAATTCAAAGAATTTAAGGCTCAAGCAGAGAATCATAGGGAAAAACGTATCAAGTCTCTATGATCCGATCGTGGAGGCGAGTACCTCAGCGATGAGTTTTTGAACTACTTGTCAGATGAAGGGATTGTATCCCAGCTAACTGTACCCGGAACCCCTCAACAAAACGGGGTTGCAGAGCGAAGAAACAGAACTCTTTTAGAAATGGTTAGATCAATGATGAGTTATGCGGATCTACCCAAGTCGTTCTGGGTCATGCCTTGGAAACAGCGGCTTATATTCTAAACTTGGTGCCATCCAAATCGGTTTCCAAAACTCCCAAAGAATTGTGGACCGGGCACAAGCCCAGTCTGAGACACATGAGAATTAGGGGGTGTCAGGCCTACGTGTTGGACAAGGAAGCTGGAAAATTAGATCCTCGATTAGGATTAAGGTTGTTTATAGGATACCTCGAGGGAATAAAAGGGTGTATGTTCTATGGTCCCGAAGATCAAAAGGTGGTAATAAGCACCCACTTTAGATTTTTGGAAGAAGACTATATGGACGAAAGAAAACCCAAAAGTGAGATTACCTTAAATGAGCTAAGGGGGCTAACCTCAGTGCCAACTGTACAAGATGACATACCAAACGACACACTTACACAACCGGAACCTCGTCATAGTGGGAGGGTTGTAAGACTGCCCGAGAGATTCATGGGGATAGGAGAGTCCTCGAACTTGATCCCCGGTCAAGATGAATCAGACCCATGGACATATGATGAGGCAATCCAAGACCAGGATGCGGTTTCTTGGAAAACAACAATGAAAGCCAAAATGGGTTCTATGGATCATAACAGAGTGTGGGAGCTAGTCGAGCCACTTAATGGGGTCAAACCCATTGGTTGCAAGTGGGTATACAAGAGAAAAAGAGGACCGGACGGGAAGGTGGAAACCTTCAAGGCAAGGCTTGTGGCGAATGGTTATACTCAGAAAGAAGGGATCGACTATGAGGAAACCTTTTCACCTGTAGCAATGCTCAAGTCCATCCGAATTCTCTTGTCGATTGCTGCGCATCTCGATTTTGAAATCTGGCAAATGGATGCCATGACGGCTTTCCTTAACGGAAGTCTTGAAGAAGAAATCTACATGCAACAAACCCAAGGCTTCATTGAAAAAGGCCAAGAACACCTAGTTTGTAAGCTCAAGAAGTTCATCTACGAACTCAAACAAGCATCCAGAGCTTGGAACTAGTGTTTTGATCAAGCAATAAAGTCTTATGGGTTTGATCAAAACGAGTACAAAAGTTGTGTGTACAAAAAGCGTGTCGGAACTGCATTGGTATTCTTAGTACTATACGTAGATGACATTCTGCTCATCGGGAACGATGTAAAGGTGTTGTCAGACGTAAGGGCATGGCTTTCAAAACAGTTTGATATGAAGGACTTAGGGGAAGCCAGACACATCCTTGGGATCAAGATCACTCGAGATCGCAAGAAAATGATGATAGGCTTATCGCAAGCTTCATATATAGACATTGTCTTGAAGTGATTCAGCATGCAGGATTCCAAGAAAGGTTTCGTACCTTTCAGACATGGAATTCATCTATCCAAGGAAATGTGCCCTAAGACACAAAAGGAGATAGATGACATGAAAGACATTCCTTATGCTTCAGCTGTCGGAAGCCTTATGTATGCAATGCTGTGCACGAGACCGGATATCTGCTTTGCCATTGGCATGGTGGCAAGATATCAAAGTAACCCGGGGAAAGAGCATTGGACGGCAGTTAAAAACATTCTGAAGTATCTGAAAAGAACTCGAGATAGAATATTGGTTTATCAGTCAGATAGTCTAATCCCCATCGGTTACACGGACTCAGATTTCCAATCAGACTTAGATTCCAGAAAATCTACCTCCGGTAATGTGTTTTGCATGGGGGGAGGAGCCATGACATGGAGAAGCGTTAAGCAGAAATACATCGCCGATTCTACCATGGAAGCCGAATATGTAGCTGCTTGCGAGGCAGCGAAAGAAGCGGTTTGGCTCAAGAACTTCCTAGTGGACTTGGATGTAGTTCCGAATTTGCCCAGCACAATCACTGTTTATTGTGATAATGCCGGAGCAGTTGCAAATTCAAGGGAACCAAGAGCCCACAAGGCCAGCAAACACATTGAAAGGAAATACCATCTTATACGAGAAATCGTTAAGAGAGGAGATATAGAGGTTGCAAAGATCGCGTCAGAAGACAACCTAGCAGATCCATTCACAAAGGGTCTGCCTCAGAATACATTCGAGAGACATGTGGAAGGAATGGGTTTCAAGACCGTTGCCAATCTGCTTTGAGTATAAGTGGGAGATATTATTAGGTTCGTGTAGGTGACATTAAATGTCACTTATTAGGAACTACACGAGACATGCTATAGTATACTTAAAAGCAGACTTTGAGTATAAGTGGGATATTGTTGGGGTTATACTGGAAAATATGCTTTTACTTTGTATAACCAAACTGAATTTCTGTCTTATTTACTAAAATAAATTATTTATCACTGATACTTTAAATATCATTGAATGTTACATATATTTACTGCATAACTGTTCAATAAATAGTACGTGTTACATTGTAGTTAATTTAGTGATACCAGATCACAGAAGATTAAATTAACAGTCCCTTGTAACTAAAAGTACGTTATTCACAACCTAGATGGAAATGAACAATCCACCGTGAAAGGTTGAGTGTAAGGCTCAGATTGGCTTGTCTTGACCAAGAGATTACACTAGTGCATGACTGATGCACTGAATAGGACCTACAGAAGGATACATTCTTCAGCACTAAACTAGGAAGAATTAGACCTCAGTGATTCATTATTTCTTAATCTTCGTCCCTTAAATAGGATCGTGTGTGGTTAGTAATTATTGCTTTGACTTATGACGGGTAGAGAATCAATGAGATTCAATACTTTATATCTTGGGTAATATTATTGGTCACATGCGATTGCTAAGATTTAATACGAAGATTCGTGTGCAAGTACGCTTGTTCGATTTACCCCCTTGGGAGGTTCATAAGATTTATCATACCAAATCTTGCAAGTGGAACTAGTTTCCGGTATGGATAATAATGTTGAACCGTTCCTTGACTAAGGACAAAAAGATATTAATTAATGGAAAGCTATTTCAGTGGCTTGAATTAATTAATGGGCTAGATAATCTTAAACACGGGAAATAATAACCGGGAGCCATATTAACAGTAATATGAGTTAAGATGGATAGTGCAATATTAATTATGTAGTGGGATTAATTAATATTTATGGGCTTGAATAATATTGTGGCTCAATATTGATAATTCAAGATCCATTGGAAGGTTCAATCTTAATTCTCCTAAAGGTCTCTCAAGTAGCCCAAACATAAAGTCCAATAACTGAAAAAGGTGTTTAAAAATAAAATAAATTTTGTTGCCTAATTTTCCTATAAATTTCGAAAATAATAAATAATAGAGGGAGAAATATTTTCTTTGAATTTTGTTTTGGAATGAAGATAAGTATTCTTGGAATACAAGATTATCTCATTAAATTCAAGAAATCTCCCACTTGGTTATTTATTTGAGAATTTTAGAAAATATTGAAGAAAATAAAGGAAGGAAAGATTTTCTTGATTTTCTTGAAATGATATTATGGAAGATATGTATTTCTTGGAGATCAAGAAAAAGATTTTCCCATATTATTTTTCCCAAGAATTTCGACCACCACCTCATCTATAAATAGGGGATGATTCTTTCATCCCCAAGTGCAATTCCATGTCTTGGAAAAATTAGAAATCCACAAAGGTGGTGCAACAAATAATTTATTTTTCCTTTTGTTAATTGTTCGCGAGTTTTCCTTCCACCGGATTGACGAGCAAGGACTTGGGAAGGCTTTTTGGTGTGTTCGTATCAATGGAGTCCATTGTCATTCCAAGTAGGTTAGTTCACGTAAACCTGTAGCAATTCCGCATGCGTAGGATTTATGTGAACTGTTTATATGCATGATTTGTTGTTGAATTATTATTTGAATTAATATAGGATTAATTCATGCTAGTAATAGTTAGTAGAATTAAATTTGTATTTAAATATTCATCCCGAATAGATCCGGACAATTAATTCCCCAACATGGAGTGATGAACTTTGACCATGACCGAAGCTTGCACCCGTCTATAGGTAGATATGGCTTGGATTGGGTTCATCACGAAGTGCATGTGCGTGGTAGTTGAGCCAAGAAAATGATTCATTCCTCAAACTGGATTTAGAGAGAATACTCATCTTCTCATCATAATTGGATCCAAGTCATTGACTTAGACTTTGTGGCTAAGTGTGACACTAATGATCAATTAGTGATTAGAGATAAATTGATTTAGTTATTTGAATAGACACTTAATCATGTTCAAGACTAAATCGAGTATTCGTGAATGAAAGGAGGAAATCGCAATTGCCCACATTTCTATTACAGGTAGTTGCACTTTTCTCGCAACGTACCTCATATATTGAGAATGTCTGATTTATTGTCTAGGGTTCAATTAAGATCGTTAGTTTGACTAATCGCTCGATATATGAGGGCATATGGGTCACACAACAAGTAGTCCCCTTTACAGATTAAAGTTGGTTGATTAAATGTTAAATTTGATTTAATATTTAATTTATGGAGAATTAATTAATAATAGATTAATTTGGAATTAATTATTATTAATGTTTAATTAAATTGGATTTAATTAAATAGGAATTCCCAACAATAATATGTGGAATATTATTGTAGGATTTAATTATATGAGGAAATAAATCGTAGAGATTTTCCACATATGGAAATTAAATTCGTAGAGATTTATATGGAGAAATAAATCCGAGAGATTTTTTTAATAAGAATTAGGGATATTATTTCCTAATTAGGCTAGCTTAAGATTTAAGCTGAATCTCTCCTATAAATATGAGTTCTTGGGATTCATAATTATGAGTTGTTCAAATTTCTCCATAAAATCTAGAGTTAGAATTTTCCTAGCAAATTCATCTCGGGATTCAACGCTGGCGAATCTGCGCGAATTTGTAAACGGGGATTACGTGGATACCGTAGTTGAGAAATCTGCTCTTGAGTTGCTGTAAGATTTCTTGTTACTATTTTTCGTGTTCATACTTACAATTATATGTTCGTTGTTGGTGAATTGTTTAATTCCGCTGCGCATGTTTTACGTGTTTACGTGCCTTTAAATTCCAACAACGAGGCGATCCATGACAAAGATGCAGAATCTTGACAAACTGCAATGGAAGACGAAATAGGTTCAATGGATCACAATAAGGTGTGGGAGCTAGTCGAACCACTTAATGTGGTAAAACTCATTGGATGCAAGTGGGTATACAAGAGAAAGAGGGGACCAGACGGGAAGGTAGAAACCTTTAAAGCAAGACTCATGGCGAAAGGGTACACTCAGAAAGAAGGGATCGATTATGAGGAAACCTTTTCGCCCGTAGCCATGCTCAAGTTCATCCGCATTCTCTTGTCCATTGCTGCGCACCTAGATTTTGAGATTGACGAATGGATGTCAAGACGACTTTCCTTAATTGAAGTCTTGACGAGGAAATCTATATACAACAACCAGAAGGCTTCATTGAAAAAGGCCAAGAGCATCTGGTTTGCAATCTAAAGAAGTCCATTTATGGACTGAAGCAAGCATCCCGTGCTTGGAATCAATGTTTTGATCAGGTTATAAAATCCTACGGTTTTGATCAAAACAATTTCGAAAGTTGTGTTTACACAAAGCATGACGGAACTGCCTTGATATTCTTAGTGCTATACGTAGATTACATCGGGAACGATGTAAAGGTGTTGTCAGACGTAAGGGCATGGCTGTCAAAACAGTTTGATATGAAGGACTTAGGAGAAGCTGATCACGTCCTAGGGATCAAGATCACTCGAGATCGCGGGAAAATGATGATCGGCCTCTCAAAAGCTTCATACATAGATACTGTTTTGAAGCGATTCAGCATGCAAGATTCCAAGAAAGGTTTTGTGCCTTTCAGACATGGAATCCATCTATCCAAGGAGATGTGTCCCAAGACACAGAAGGAGATAGATGACATGTAGGGCATTCCTTATGCTTCGGCTTTGGGAAGCCTCATGTATGTAATGCTGTGTACGAGACCAGATATCTGCTTTGCCGTAGGCATGGTAGCAAGATATCAAAGTAACCCTGGGAAAGAGCATTTGACTGAAGTATCTGAAGAGGACACGGGATAGAATGTTGGTTTATCAGTCAGATAGTCTGATCCCCATCGGTTACACGGACTCAAATTTCCAATCAGACATAGACTCCAGAAAGTCAACCTCGGGTAGTGTGTTTTGCATGGGGGGAAGAGCCATGACATGGAGAAGCGTTAAGCAGAAATGCATCGCAGATTCTAACATGGAAGCCAAGTATGTAGCTGCTTGTAAAGCAGCGAAAGAAGCAGTTTGACTCAAGAACTTCTTGGTGGACTTGGACGTTGTTCTGGATTTTTCCAGCACAATCACGGTTTACTGTGACAATGAAGGAGCAGTTGCAAAATTCAAGGGAACCAAGAGCCCACAAGGCCAACAAACACATAGAAAGAAAATACCACCTTATACGAGAAATCGTTAAGAGATGAGACATAAAGATGTCAAAGATTGTTTCGAAAGATAACCTAGCAGATCCATTCACAAAGGGTCTGCCTCAGAAAACATTCGAGAGATATGTAAAAGGAATGGGTGTCAAGAGCATTGCCAATCTGCTTTGAGTATAAGTGGGAGAAATATTATTGGGTTCGTGTAGGTGACATTAGATGTCACATAAAACACGAGACGTGCTGTAGTATTAAAAGCAGACTTTGAGTATAAGTGGGAGATTGTTGGGGTTATACTAGAGAGTATGCCTTTTACTTTGTATAACCAAACTGAATTTCCTATTTAATTACTGAAATAAATTATTTATCGTTGTTGCATTAAATATGATTGAATGTTATATATATTTGTTGCAAACATGTTCAATAAATAGTACGTGTTGCGCCGTAGTTAATTTGGTGATACAAGATCACGGAAGATCAAATTAACAGTTCCTCGTAACTAAGTACAAATTCACAACCCAGATGGAAATGAACAATCCATCATGAAAGGTTGAAGTGTAAGACACAGATTGACTTGTCTTGACCAAGGGATTACACTAGTGCATTATGATGAACTTAATAGGACCTATAGGAGGATAAATTCTTTGGTACTGAATATACAAGAATTAGACCTCAGTGGTTCGTTATTTCATAATCTTCGTCCCTTAAATAGGATCATGTGAAATTAATAACCATTGCTTAGACTTATGATGGGAAGAGAATCAACGCGATTCGATACCTTATATCTTAGGCAATATTATTAGTTACATGACGATTGCTAAGATTTAATACGGAGAATCGCGTGCAAGTACGGCTTGCTTGATTTGTCCCCTTGGTGGGCTCAAAAGCTTTATCATACCAAATCTTGCAAGTGGAAATTTATTTCTGGTATGGATTATAATGTTGAGATGTCTTTACTCCAAGGACAAAGATATTAATTAATATAAAGTATGTACAGTGGCTTAATTAATTAGTGGACTAGATAATCTTAAACACGAAAAATAATAATCGGGAGCCATATTATTGTGAGATCATAATATGGGTTAAGATGAATAGTTCAATATTAATTTTATAGTGGAATAAATTAATATTAATGGACTTGAATAATATTTGGCTTAATATTATAGATTCACAGCCCATTGGAGGCTCAATCTTAATTCTCCTAAAGGCCCCTCAAATAGCCCAAATTAAAGTCCAATTAATGAAAAGGAGAAGAAAATATTATTGCCTATTTTTTCCTAATTATTTTTGAAAAAAAAATGAGTAGGAGAGAGAAAAAAAAGATTTTCTTGGAAAGATTTTATGGAATAAGTATTCTTGAGATACAAGTTTATCCCATAAATTCAAGAAAGGAAAAATATCTTATTTCTTCCTATTTTATTTGATATTTTCAAAAATAATGGACAAGAAGGAGAGGAGAAGATTTTGTTGGGAGATATTTTGGGAAATAGAATATATTGGATATATTCAAGATTGTATCTTGAGGAAGAAGCAAAGAAATTTCCCAATGACCCAGCTAGACCTAAATTTTCGTCCCCCCCTTAGTCCTATAAATAAGGGATGAATTCTTCACCCCCAATTTAATTCCATGTGTTGGAAAAAAATTAAAAATTCACAAAGGTGGTGGCAAATATTTTCAGTTTTACTCATTTATTAAAATCATTCGTGAGAATCCTCCCACCGGATTACGTTCGTGGATTTGGGACATATTTGAGAAGGCACTTTGGGTTGATTCATCGTCTCAACGGTTGTCTCAACAATAGGTGTGTAATCTTGTAACTCCTAGTTTCCGCATGCTTAGGATTTACATGGATTACGTGTACGCATGATGCTAATTGCTTATTTAATTATTATGTTGAATTGATTTAGGATTAATTCATGTTAGTAATTAATTGAATAATTTAAATATGTATTTAAATACACCTCGAATAGATCCGGGCACCCCGTATTTCCCAACAACTGGTATCAGAGCTCTAGTTTTGAGCTCTGTCTTTTAAATTGTTATTTAAATTATGTTGACCATTAAATTGAAAATTGGATAGTAGAATTGCTAGATCTTTTTTGCAGGTATCCAATTGTCATGGTATTTAATGTGTTTATTTTTTCATGCGTATGAATGGTTTTAATTCGACTCATTCGGATTTATTTTTCTCGTGAGAAAATCCACGAGTAGATTAGGCTATATATTTTGATTTGTTCAATGTAATAGACTAGTCTAGATTTAAGGTGTATTTATTTTCTCGTTAAATAAATTGTAACCTGATCGAAGACGAAGACAGAGACGAGGAGTTAAAACGGACCCGGAACCGTACGCGGACGACATGCATCACGCGAAACATTCCAAGGGAGGCATGCGCGCAACATGGACGTCGCTAGGCGCACAAGCATGGCACGAGACGATTTTTTTTTTAGACGAACGAGTAGGAGAAATTGAGATGATGTTTCCTCAAAATCAAGACAAGGAAAGTCAAACCATGACAGTTAGATTAATTCATGTTAGTAATTAATTGAATAATTTAAATATGTATTTAAATACACCTCGAATAGATCCGGGCACCCCGTATTTCCCAACACATCTTCCTTCCCCGGCCTTAAGAATATAGTCATTATCATTTGACAAAACTCATCCCAATCAATGCCTTCCTTCCCTTCTACATACTCCATGTACCAAACATCAGCCACATCAATCATATAATATCCAGAGTGATACACTTTGGCTATTTCTCCCATAGGCATTATCTGAAAAAACTTATTAGCTTTCCTAATCCAACTTTGAGGATTTTCACCATTAAACTCAGGAAATTTGAGTTAACAACTTAGAGGTTCAAATTGGTACCTCTTATAACTCTTAGGTCCAAAATATTCGGACTAGTACTAATAGGTCCAAATTGAATCATAGAAAGACTTTAGTACCCAGTATCAGCAAAAAGGAAAATTATAACCGCTGCATTAATACTGTTCGAAATGACAAGCCATCAGACCCATCATTCACTCCCTGCAACACGCCACCTTCTCTACTCCCCATAATTCTACCACCAGATTTTATTTCTACAAAAAAAATATTCAAAACCAAAGAAAATAGAGAGAGAAAGCTACGAAAGGAGGAAAGAAGAGGGCGATTTGTGTTGAAAAATCAAACTCGAATTGCTTAAGGTAGGAAATCAGGTGTTTTGTGTTCTTTTTCTTTCTATTGTTCTTGTTCCGAAGATCAAACCCCCAATTTCTTAAACCTAATATCATTCATTTTACAAAAATAGTTGGGTTATTGTTCTTTTCAAAAAATAATACCAGAAAAGGATGCTTTTTTTAGATTTTTGCACCAAAATTGGCATTTTGGATGATTTGTTTGTTGATACCATCGCTGCATTTTTTTTAGATGGGTAAAAGGAAGAGAAATATTAAAGCTAAGAGTGAAGATGAAAAAAATGTGAAAAAGGGCAAACACAAGACTGGAGAAGACGAAGGTATTTTCTTACAAAAAAATCATGTTCTTCTTAATTTCTTCATATTTTGATTATTGTTTTCTGAACTCTTGTTTTTTTCTAGTTTTCCTTGCTGACGTTCAACTGTTTTTGAATATAAGATTCATTTTTCTTATTTTTTTGTAGCAGTGGGGAAGGAGGACAACAAAGTCGAGTATGGCAGCTAGAGGTACCAGTAGGGTCATAGATAATGAACAAGTGCATGTAGTTAGATGAACATACGCATTATTAAAAATGAACATGTTCACATATCAAAATATTTTAGATATTTTGTTTTGGACAGTGCATTTGTGTATGGACAGTGCATTTGTGTATGAACCTACGTAAACAACTAATAAAGTTTTTTTATTGTTTTTATTTTTTTTGTTATGTAATTGAATCTGCAAGAAAGCATGGAAAGAATACACCATCTGTTAAAATAAGGGATAGAGGTAATTTTAATTTATTGAGACTACCAAATATTTTTATTCCTAGATCATTTGTGAGTATTATTTTGTTGATTATTTTTGTATTTTGGTTAGGGAAATCTGTTGAAGCTGATAGTATAACAACATCGGATAGTGATTCTGGTTTGTCCTCTATTAAACAAGATTATATTGTTTATAAAAGGCGGGTCATTATGTGCTAAAGCGTATTAATATTTTTTGAAGATTTTAAGGAACGGGTCATTATAGAGAGGATAGTAAAGAGGAGGATAAAAACTTCTGATTCAGACAATGATTCCAACTGTATACATGTTTAAATGTGGTTGTATTTCGATATGTGCTTAACATATATTAGCTATTTATGCATAGAAACTTGAAATTTAGTTTGAATTCAGATTGCAAGATTGGTGGTTTGAATGAAATCTTAGATGCATCAACTTTTGAGTATAATTCTGATACCGATGATGACAGAAATGAGAAATTTTTTAGACCTAAAAACTACTTTGGTGAGTTAAATATTTTACGTACTGATATTTAAACTTTGTCTATTGGAAATTAACTTGTATATTTTTGTATTATATACTTGTATCTTGATGGCTGGAATTTGTACTAATTTTCATGTTTGAACGTGCTTATGATCTTTTGTTTTTAAGGAGCTGTAGTATTGTAGGAAGAAGCAACGTCCTATCGAAGCAACCTCAAAACAGATGTGATGAAGATAAAGGAACTCAAGTTCTCTAGAGCCCATATCCGAGAGATAGAGAAGATACCCACAAGATATTTGTTCAAAGCTATAAACCGCTCTAATCGTGAAATGTTGGAGAACATATGCGATAAGAATGAAAATGGTATAAGGAGTATCTTGAAGTGTTACTATCTAAAATCTCAAATGTTGATAATTGGGGGACAAGTGCCACTTACCAGTCGTGATGTTTCACTTGTGTTTGGAATCGGAGGAGGTAGAAAAAAATCCCATTCGCAAAGAAGAACTTGAGGAATTCTTCTTGGGTTAAAAGAAACTTTGGAGAAGAAGTGCCCTCCCTCCCTCCCTCAACAAGACACGCATTTTGAGCAAAATGAAGAAGTTATTGTCAAAGGTTAATGAAACAAGTGTGCAAGATGTGGCCAGATTGATGCATTGTTATCTAATGGCCTTCGTGTTATCACTACGTCAGAGTTCATCGATCGCCTTTCATTTGACTGAATATCTTGAAAAGATGGACGAGGTGATGTTATACGATTGGAGTGGATACATGGTTGACGTACTTTGGAAGCAAATCAAAACCACACGAAACATGAAGATGGGAGGTTGTGCAATACTCTTGCCGGTAGGTAATGATATGTTCACTATGTTAGTGTTAGTGTTCTAGAGACAATCCATTGTAAGGACATAATACTCAGATAATATTCAGTGTTTGTTTAATATTATTATTTATTAAATATTAAATATATTGCGTTGCACTTATTAGAATATTATGTTTGATTGTTTGCTGTTGTTAGTCGTATGATGTGGAATTTATGATGTGGCAATATATGTGACGACTTAACAAACAAAGTGTTTACACGTCAGAATGTTAAATACGTGTGAGGTGAACCGGTTATGATGTAATATGATGAAAATGATTTGATGACCCAGTTCGTCTTAATTGACTACTTCTGGGGGTGAACCAAGCCAGGGTTATATTATTTACGGTTTGAGATATGTGTCGATCACAATTTACTTGTGACGAGCAAAAGTTACATATGAGGTTGTGAGTGGATATGACTAGTGTTGTTTCTTTCTTAAACTTCTGAACCCTATTCTTGATGTATGAGGGTCTATTTATAGAGTTTGGGACAAGCACGTGCTGTCCTGTGAGTATGAGCTGTCGATTCCTTGTCATGTAAGTGATGGTGCGGGATTGCCACGTTTCTTGCTATGTGTCTCTGATGGACATCTGTGTTTGCCTGCTGGAGAAGTTTCTGACTTGTCATCCAGGTGATATAGGCTTAGTAGGTGGCTTGATTAGTGATATTGCATTCGCCCTCGCCTGACCATCCTGCTCGCCTGGCTGACATGGCCGTAGGCCAAATGCTTTAGGTAGTATTTCTTTTTCGCCTTCAGGGGCGAACAAGCTGGCTTTCTTATTGTTTTTTCTGCTTGATTAAGGCGTGCAGTATATACTTGTTTTTGGGCGAGCGGGATGTTCTTGCGTGGAATTTAAAAGATGAAAAGGGTAGATCAACTGGACCTGTTCGCCACCCTGCTCGCCCGCCTGGCGAGCAGGTATGTTCGACCATTTGTTCGCCCGCCTGGCGAGCATGTTTGCTCGTCAAGATAAGGTGTACTCGTGATAGGGCACTTTTATCGCCTGATTGGTCCACATGTTCGGCTAGCAAGCACGATGTGGTAATTAATTTTAGCCGATCACAATAATACCCCCCAGTTGAACCGTCCTTGTGCTTGTCACGGGGGTCCGACTGTTGAACTTTGGGAAGGGTTTCGAGGAACCGCCTCGACTTCTGCAATTCAGAAAAGTGCACGCATGTGGACAGGTTCAATGATTGCAGACACTTTTTTGAATTTTGAATTTCAGACCTAATTTCTCGGAATCCAAATTTTCGGAGTTCATAAATACCCCTTCTCCTTCTCCTTCATTACTTCCTTTCTTCATTTTCTGGCGATTTCTTTGAGATTTCTCAAGTAAAGATTCTTGATTTTTATTTTTTTCTTCCTTCACATTTTTCTTAGTTTATCATGTCATCATCGATCCCTGTTGATGCCCTATCGAGTTCCGGCGAATCCGAATCATCTCGTGGGTCAGATTCTTCGTATCGTCGCCCGATTACCCATAGTATGGTTGTTTCTTTAGTGGGAGAGAGAGCAGAGGTGAGTCCTCGCTGGAAAATCCGGCAACCTTCTGCGATTATATCATCAGATTTCGATGAGGCTATAAATGAGTTGGATCGGGAATTGACCCGATCCGATTTTGGTGATTCGAATGAAGAAACTCGGTCGGCGGGTGTCGCCGGAGGTGTGGGTGATCGTGATGTTAGCGCTCTGAACGCCACTAGAATGGGCGAGCAAGGTTGATTGGACCGAGCAAGATGAAAAAATTGAGAACGAGCCGGTCATAAGCATCGAGCCAGCGGATAGATCTGGGGGTGAGCCGGATGTGGAAGATGGGAATGAACAAGATGCTATGCTTGCTGGCGAGCAAAATGCCCCGCATATCCCTGTAGGGGTTCCGCATAGCCCTAAGTATGCTGAGTACGCTGCTCGCTATGATTTTAAATGACCAGAGCAACCTCATCGAGTTCGAGTGGAGAACGAATATCCAGCGAGCAAACTGTCCAGTGTGATCGAATCGGATATGCTCGCCCAATTGTACAGAAATTATGAAACCCCAAAGGATGTTTTCTTTTGGGTTCCGGAGGCCAATGAGAGAGCAGATCAACCTCTAGAAGGTTGTGTAGCGGTCAATTTGGATACTATGGAAGCAGGGTTGCGATTTCCTCTTCATCCTGCAATTACTCACCTCCTGGTGGAATGGAATCTCACTATCACCCAAATTAAACCAAACGGATGGCATATAATTATAAGCCTCTTGACACTGTTTGGGCAAGTTACTCCGCCGTATTTCCCTTCTGCCGCGGAGCTTGCTCGACTGATTCATCTATCCCGTCCACGAGGCGAGTACGGATGGGTATATATCCAGGCGAACGCCAAGTGTAAGGTGGTTGAGGATGTCCCCAATAAGATCAAGGATTGGAAGGACAAATTTTGGTTTGTCGGGGGTGACTGGAGAATTCCTGCTTCTGCGAGGGAACCGGATGCTCGTTCAGAGGTTGAGGCGGCCACAGATAAAGAGGCGAAGGACGGATATTTTAGCTGCATCTGGCAAATTGATCTTTTGGACTGTTCGGCGCGATCGGTGTTGACTTTAAATAAGGAGAGCGAGCGCAAGAAAGGCGGTTTATACGTGCCACCCCATCATTTGGTCGCTCTTGACCCTGCTGGTATGTGTTTGGAAAATAAAGCCCTCTGTTTGCATTCTGTATTCAATTTCTATTTTACTATGTAGATTTTTTCGGGCCAAACCGTGTTCCCTTGATCCATTGTTGTTGTATGTCTTCGCGAACACACTGAAATGGCTCGAAGGAGAAAACCCAGTGAAATGGCTCGGATTCCTTGATTCGACCGGGAGAAGGCTAAAAACTTCATGGAGAGTCGAGCAAATCGAAGAAGTCCTCCCGCTCAGTTGATCGCGGAACGAGCGAGCAAGCTTGGTCGCCGAAGCGGACTCTGCGGCAGAATTTAGAGTCGGCAAATCCTGTGGTTGAGCCGAGCATACCTCCTGCAGTGGCGGGTGAGCCAATCGTTGAAACGGGCGCGACCGAAACTCCACCTCCTTATCTGAGGCTCACGCCCTTTCGGCTCGGGTTAAATGCCTCGGCGACATATCCTTTCTCGATTGGGATGACGCTCGGGCGAGCAGGTAATTTTGTTTGTCTTAGGGTATGTTTGTCCCTTCGAATTACTTGTAGTTTAATAAATATTGTTTGTCCTTTTTCCTTTAGGTACGTGGATAGGCAACCATCTTTTCCACCGGATTTGATAAACTACTTATGTTCTCCCAAGGTGTGTAATATCCCTAAGCTTCCCGAGCACATTCAACGCGCCTGTGAGACTCCCATTCGATCCTGGACCATGGATTTGGAAGACTCCCTGGTCGGCCGATCTACCATGGAGCGACTTCGAATGGGTCTGATTCATCATGGCCGGACTGATGTGATCCTGGAGAATGCTTTTGCCGGGGTGACTAGCTTTTATTCCAAGTACTCCCTGCTTGTGGCGAGCTTCAATGATAAGATGAAAGAGTTGGATAAAGCGCGAGGAGAGACCGAAGCAGTTCAAGTGGGGTTGCGCCGGAAGGAAGATGAGTTGAAAAAGATCCAGGACGAGCAGATTGTTATAGATGTCGAGCTTCGCCGTCTTCGATCCGAAGTTGATGTTCATGTTCACGAGAAAGATTTACTTGTCCAGCAACTCACGACTGCCGAGGAGACCAACACCCAAATAGGCCTTCTAAACTCCAAACTGCGAACTGATGAGTATGTGGACTCTATGTCCAACTACTCTTACATTTGTGCCTTTGCCGATGCTATTCATATGGCAAGGCGGACTCTTTCTGCCGACCAGGTGAAGCCTTTTGTAGACGACCTTGAGAAGTACCTGGCCGACAACCCCCCTGCAGGTGATCGAGAGTTTCCCCTGGCCGATTTGCAGGATATATGCAATTTCTCCAAACTCCCTAAAGGGGTCGAGATTGGGGATCGCATTTCAGATGAAGAAGATGATGATGAGTCGGGTGCCCAAAAGGTGGGTGAGCACGGCGAAGGCGAGTAGAATGGTGAGCAAAGGCTAAATGACCGCGAGCAGGATGGAGGTGAGCAGGATGGGCTGAAGAATATTGAGCAGGTTGGGGCTGAGCTGGATGGCCAGGTGGTTGGCTCCTTCGGCGAGCAGAATGTGAGGGGCCTTTTAAGTACTTCTCTTCCGGCGACTCCGGATAATTTATTTTTTTCTTGAACCTTTTTCTTCTTGTTTTGCTGTTTTTTTGTGATTGGCCGAGATGGCCTCGTTTGGAACTTAGCCACTTGTGACTTTCTTTGATGGACTTTGGTCTTTAGGGCTGAATGGAACTTTTTGCTTGTTTCATCTTTAGCATGCTTATGTTTTGCCCGACTTGGAGTTTGATTGTCTTATTTAGCTGCAATCAGTATGGTTGTCTTATTTTGGTGCAACCTTTTTATTTGTCGTGATTGTCTTATTTAGCTGCAATCACTTTGTTCTTGGTCGTCTTATTTAGTTACGACCTTGTACCCGAAATCCGCTTTGCTGCGGATATTGTAAGTACAAATTCTTGGCGTCAGGTAAACATAAGGCTAAGTTCATTCAATCAGTTGTGGACGTGATCGCCTTGCTTTAGGGCGATCAGACTTAGGTCGACCAAAATTACATATAAGTAAAAAGATAAACACCTTATACGATGTTTTAATCTATTACATGACTTTACATTTGTCAAATAATTTTACAAATGACTCTCTTACTCCCTATCAACTAAACGTCTTAAGATTTCGAAGATGGTCGTCATTTTTGTCATATACCACCCAGCTGCCTTAAGACTTTGAGGATGGTAGTCGAGCAGTCAGTCTGAGTTGTAACTGCGGTGGGTGAATTATGGGCTCCCGACTTCTCGTCCGAGTTCTTCGCTTGGGAAAGCCCGGGTGAAGCCTTTCGCTCTTTCACCCTCTATCAAGATGCTCAAGAGCAGCAGCAGTGGCTCCTCTTAGTGCAAGCTGTGATTATGTGGCCACCCTTTGTCTTGAGCATGTGGCGAGCAAGCTTGTTCTCGTTGATTTGGTGCGAGCAGAGGCGCCTGTTTGTCATCCTTTGTCCTCTGCTCCCCACCAATTTCACCCTAGCCGTGCATCCAAGTCTCTGTCCGCGCCACCATCGATGCTTGAACACTCAGCGTCGGCCACGCCGCCTTGTGAGAGTGTGTCGGAGCGCTGGTCCCCCTTGGGAGTTTTTTCGAGATGCGAGGGGCACTTATGATCGATCTCTACAGAAGCAGTGGTGAGTGAGGTTGTAACTCTATTTCTGTCGAGCAAATTGTGTTGGAGGTGAGCACAAGTTATGCTCGAGGTGAGCATCAGCAACTCGGTGGGCAATATTTCGCTCGACTTGGATTCGCTTTTTTCAAATCGAGGCGAATATCTTGCTTTGCCTTTGGGATGTGGAAACCGGAGCTCGAACCGGAGGCGGGGCGAAAAAGACATAGTTGAGTTAAGAAGATGGATCTTTGAACTCAACGATGATAGCTACGTCCTGGGGCATATCAAACCGTTAATTTATAAATGGTTATGAGACACATGATAAATAGTGATACCGGGACATGAAACTTTCTCTATATGATGAGGAGACTTCTCCTTCAGATATCCATCGAGGGGTCTACTTATAAGGGTTTTCCAAGCAGGAGCTATTTTCCACCTTGTAGATCTTTTGATAGTGATGCAGCACGTGTCCTCACTCAGTTGACGTCTTTCCATATTTCTGCATGTGGAGGGGGAAGTGACACGTAATGCATATCTTAGATGTCTTTAGAATGTACTAGAGATTACATCCCCTGCATTCGAGCCTCTTCATAACTTCTACCCCCAGCATAATTTTGGATGTTTATGTTCGACATTTCTTGATCGGCCTTTCAAATCTTCTTGTCTGTTTCTTTGTGAAGTGGGCATTCTGACCCTCTGCTCGGATGGGACATCATGTTCGTCCGTTGTGGAAAAGTTATTTTATTCATCCATGTGCGGAAGGCTGCTCACCTACTTGAGGTCGGTCGAGCATTAGAACTGGATTTCCTATTGATAATATTGTTTCAAATTTGCGGCATTCCAAGTATAGGATAGTGGGGTTCCGTCTAATTCTTCTAACTCATAAGCCCCATTCAACCAACGCTCCATTACCCGAAATGGAACTTCCTAAGCTCGACCGAAAATACCACCCGGGACCCCCGTTGCTCGCTTTAGAACAAGGTCGCCAATATTGAATCTGCGAAGCCGAACTTTTGAATTGTAAAATTTTTCTGACCTTTGCTTGTATATGGTATTTTTATAGTCGGTAGTAGACCGTCTTTCTTCTAATAGATCTGTGCTAAAAGCGAGCGCTTGATCATTAATATGCTCGTCCAAACACATGGTTCGATGGCTTGGAACCTCAACTTCTGCTGGAATGACCGCTTCCATTCCAAACGCCAAGGCAAATGGAGTTTCCGCCGTCGATGTTCTGAAAGTAGTTCGGTAAGCCCATAAGATCTCGGGCAATTCTTCAGCCCATCCTCCCCCCTTAGAATTGTCGAGTTTAGCCTTGAGGGTATGCTTGATAATTTTATTTACGGCTTCGACCTGTCCATTGGATTGTGGATAATATGGGGTGGAATAGTGTTTTTTGATTCCCCAACGGGCACAATTTCTGTCCTGACCTCTCAGCTTGAGTATTTTTTGATTGAGGCATACCCTCCTTCTAGCGCCAATTGTTGTTAGTCGTATGATGTGGAATTTATGATGTGGCAATATATGTGACGACTTAACAAACAAAGTGTTTACACGTCAGAACATTAAATACGTGTGAGGTGAACCGGTTGTGATGTAATATGACAAAGATGATTTGATGACCCAGTTCATCTTAATTGACTACTTCTGGGGGCGAACCAAGCCAGGGTTATATTATTTACGGTTTGAGATATGTGTCGATCACAATTAACTTGTGACGAGCAAAAGTTACATATGAGGTTGTGAGTGGATATGACTAGTGTTGTTTCTTTCTTAAACTTATGAACCCTATTCTTGATGTATGAGGTTCTATTTATAGAGTTTGGGACAAGCATGTGCTGTCCTGTGAGTATGAGCTGTCGATTCCTTGTCATGTAAGTGATGGTGCGGGATTGCATCGTTTCTTGCTATGTGTCTTTGATGGACATCTGTGTTTGCCTGCTAGAGAAATTCCTGACTTGTCATCCAGGTGATATAGGCTTAGTAGGTGGCTTGATTAGTGATATTGCATTCGCCCTCGCCTGACCATCTTGCTCGCCTGGCTGACATGGCCGTAGGCCAAATGCTTTAGGTAGTATTTCTTTTTTGCCTTCAGGGGCGAACAAGTTGGCTTTCTTATTGTTTTTTCTGCTTGATTAGGGCGTGCAGGATGTACTTGTTTTTGGGCGAGCGGGATGTTCTTGCGTGGAATTTAAAAGATGAAAAGGGTAGATCAACTGGTCCTGTTCGTCACCCTGCTCGCCCGCCTGGCGAGCAGGTATGTTCGACCATTTGTTCACCCGCCTGGCGAGCATGTTTGCTCGTCAGGCTAAGGTGTACCCGTGATAGGGCACTTTTATCGCCTGATTGGTCCACGTGTTTGGCTAGCAAGCGCGATGTGGTAATTAATTTCAGCCGATCACAACATTTGCATTTGTTCTTATCTGTGTTCCCTTGAGTCACTGCTGTCATTGAGTGTGTGAGAGCTCAGATGACTTAAGCATGATTCTCAAATAGCCACAATCGAGGATCATCAAGAATAGAATATTGATGATGCAATGGAGATTGGTGTGCGATCTGCATCATACTCTTAGAGAGTGTAGTAAGATCTCACTTGCTACGAGATACTAGGTATCTCATGATGGATGCACAAATACCTTAGAGGGTATTGGTATACCCATCAAAAAACCGTTTGATGTAGTTCCACTATATGTGTCTACGAGTGTCTCGGTTAGTGGGAGCGATGCGATACTCTTTTGACTTGAGGTCAATACGCACGACATGTGTGGAGTGATGAACTTTGACCATGTCCGACGTTTGCACCCTTCCATGGGTAGATATGGCTTGGATTGGTTTCATCACGAAGTGCATGTTCATGGTAGTTGACCCAAGAAAAAGATTCATTCCTCAAAGTGGATTTAGAGAGAATACTCACCTTCTCATCATAATTGGATCAAAGTCATAGGCCAATGCACGTCAACTTGGACTCTGTGGCCAAGAGTAACATAAGTGATCAATTAGTGATTGGAGATAAAGTGATTAAGTTATTTGAATAAACAGTTCATTATGTTCAAGACTAATCGAGTATTCGTGAAAGAAAGAAGAAAATCGCAATAGTCCATGTTACAGTTACAGTTAGTTGCACGTTTCTCACAACGTACCTCATATATTGAGAATGCCTAATTTATTATCTAAGTTTCAATTAAGACCGTTAGTTTGACTAATTGCTCGATATATGAGGGCCTATGGGTCACACAACAAGTAGTTCCCTTTTACGGATTATAGTTGGTTGATTAAATGTTAAATTGGATTTAATATTTAATTTATGGAGAGTTAATTAATAATGGATTAATTTGAAATTAATTATTATTAATGTTTAATTAAATTTGATTTAATTAAATAGGAATTCTCAACAATAATATATGGAATATTATTGTTGGATTTAATATAAATCGTAGAGATTTGACATATATGAGAATTAAATCCATAGAGATTTTATATGTAGGAAATAAATCTAAGAGATTTATTTAAATAAAGATTAGGTATTTTATTTCCCAATCAGGTAGCTTAAGATTTAAGCTGAGCCTCTCCTATATATATGAGCTCTTGGGAATCCATAATACGGTTGTTCATATTTTCTCCATAAAATCTAGAGTTAGAATTTTCCTAGCAAATTCATCTCGGATTCAAAGCTGGAAAATATGTGCAAGTCTGTGAACGGGGATTACGTGGATCATAGTTGAGAAATCTGTTCTTGAACTACTATAAGATTTCTTGTTATGATTATTCGTAATCGTTTATGCAATTATATGTTCGTTGTTGGTGAACTGTTTAATTCTGCTGCGCATGTATTACATTTTTACGTGTCTCTATATTCCAACAGTGGTATCAGAGCTTCAGGCTCTTTGTTTTAATTGCATAAAATTTGGTTTTGAATTAATTTCTTTTTAAAACCATTGGGGCACGGTTCTGTTGGACAAACCGTACCCCACTCCCTTTTTGCTCTCGTTGGTTTCCCTTCATCCCCAAAACCCCCAAATGAGGGTTTCCCAAAACGTTCGTTTGGTACTCAGGCAAGAAAAGATTGAGTACGTGTTGGACACGCCAATTCTTGCTACCCCGGAGGCTGGTACTGAAGAGGCTGAGGCGTTTAACGCCGCAGCTTAGAAGAAGCATCAAGAGGATGCTTCCCAGGCTCAGTGTGTTATGCTACTCGGGATGACTTCCGAATTGCAAAGGCAGCATGAGAAGATGCTTCCCTTCGAGATGATTAAGCATCTGAAGGATCTCTTTGATTTTGAATCTCGTTCCAAGATTTATAAAGTGGTGATAGATCTGTGTAGATGCCGATTGTCTGAGAGAGGGAAGGTTTTTCCTCATGTGTTAAAGATGATTGGGCTAATCGAAGAACTTGGTCGTCTGGGCATTGAGCTCAAGACCAATGTTGCTGTTTATGCCATTTTTTAGTCACTTCCCGATTCATATTCGAGTTTTGTAGTAAACTTTAATATGAATAAGACGGAATCGACTATGCTCGAGCTGCATAACATGCTAAAGACCTTTGAGTCTTCCACTGCTAAGGAAAAGTCCGTGCTCATGGTGAGTGCCTCTACTTCTTCTGCTCCGAAAGGAAAGAAAAAGCGAAGGGGCAAGGCAAAGAAAGGCTCCAAGCCAAGCTTCCTTAAGCCCAAATGTGGAATTTAAAAGAGGGAGAGGGTGGACAAGGATGTATGCCTCCACTGCAAGCAGAAGGGGTATTGGAAGAAGGATTGCATGGTTCTAGCAGCTGAAAAGAAGACACAAGGTGTCTCAGCCACTGGAACAGGTATGTTTGTTATTGAGATAAAAATGTCCACAAATGATACTAACTGTTGGGTATTAGATACAGATTGTGACTCACATTTGTACAAATGTGCAGGGTCTCAAGGATAGCAGGGCAGTTAGGCCGGGTGAAGTCACTTTACACGTTGGGAATAGAGCAAGAGTTGCTGCTGAACGTGTTGGCGTTTACGTTTTAGATTTACCCTCTGGTTTTAGACTTGAACTGAATAATTATTATTTTGTTCCTTCTATTACCCGTAATATTATTTCTATTCCGATGTTGGACATTGAAGGTTTTTCCTTCCATTTTGCAAACAATAATTGTTATTTTTCGCTTAATGATGATGTGTATGAAAATGCTCCTTTATTTAATGGCTTATATTTGTTGCTTTGCGGACATAACATTCTTAATATACAAAACAAAAGACTCAAACTTAGTAAACATGAAAACCCGACTTACTTGTGGCACTGTAGACTTGGTCATGCAAATGAGAAAAGAATCGCAAGGCTAAGAAAGTTGAACTACTTAGCCCCATTCGACTTTGAGTCTTATGAAAACTGCGAATCTTGTCTTAAGGACAAAATGATCAACAAACCTTTTTCTGGGAAAGGGGTTCGTGCCAAAGAAGTTCTAGAGTTGATCCACAGTGATGTTTGTGGACCATTGCCCACTCTAGCTAGGGGTCACTTCGGCTACTTCATAACTTTTACTGATGATTTCTCTAGATTCGGGTATGTGTATCTGATGAAACACAAATCTGATTCTTTTGAGAAGTTCAAAGAGTATAAAGCTGAAATAGAGAAGCATCTTGGTAAGAGTATTAAGACTCTTCGATCAGATCGAGGAGGAGAATATCTTAGACATGAATTCACTGATTATCTGAAGTTGCATGGAATCCAATCACAATGGACTCTACCCGGCACACCCCAAATGAATGGAGTGTCCGAGAGAAGAAACCGAACCTTGTTGGACATGGTAAGGTCCATGATGAGTTTTTCCTCTCTTCCAACATTCTTATGGGGATACGCACTCCAAACCTCAATCTACATTCTGAATATGATTTCATCCAAATAAGTTGAGCATACGCCATACGAGTTATGGCATGGCAAGAAGCCAAATTTCTCTCACATGAGAATGTGGGGCTGCCCCGCGTTTGTGAAGAAACTGCTCACTGATAAGTTGGAATCAAAAGGTGAAAAAAGATTACTTTTTGGGATATCCTAAGGAAGCTAGAGGATATTATTTCTGTCTCCCTGATAAACAAACAGTGATTGTTTCTAGGCAGGCCAAATTCCTTGAAGAAGACTACGTCTTCAAGGAACAAGGTCGTAAGACAATAGAACTTGAAGAAATTCTAGAACCACAAATTAACAAGGAGACTGATGTCTTGTCAAAGCAACATGACAAAGAATTAGTGAGAGCATTCAGCAGCTCACATGACTTGTCTTGACCAAGAGATTACACTAGTGCATGGTTGATGCACTGAATAGGACCTACATGAGGATAAATTCTTCAGCACTGAACTAGGAAGAATTAGACCTCAGTGGTTCATTATTTCTTAATCTTCGTCCCTTAAATAGGATCGTGTGTGGTTAGTAATTATTACTTTGACTTATGACGGGTAGAGAATCAATGAGATTCAATACTTTATATATTGGGCAATATTATTGATCACATGCGATTGCTAAGATTTAATACGAAGAATCGTGTGCAAGTACGCTTGTTCGATTTGCCCCCTTGGGAGGTTCATAAGATTTATCATACCAAATCTTGCAAGTGGAACTAGTTTCCGGTATGGATAATAATGTTGAACCGTTCCTTGACCAAGGACAAAAAGATATTAATTAATGGAAAGTTATTTCAGTGGCTTGAATTAATTAATGGGCTAGATAATCTTAAACACGGGAAATAATAATCGGGAGCCATATTAACAGTAATATGGGTTAAGATGAATAGTGCAATATTAATTATGTAGTGCGATTAATTAATATTTATGGGCTTGAATAATATTGTGGCTCAATATTGATAATTCAAGATCCATTGGAAGATCCAATCTTAATTCTCCTAAATGCCTCTCAAGTAGCCCAAACATAAAGTCAAATAACTGAAAAAGATGTTTAAAAATAAAATAAATTTTGTTGCCTAATTTTCCTATAAATTTCGAAAATAATAAATAATAGAGGGAGAAAGATTTTCTTTGAATTTTGTTATGGAATGAAGATAAGTATTTTTGGAATACAAGATTATCTCATTAAATTCAAGAAATCTCTCACTTGGTTATTTATTTGAGAATTTTCGAAAATATTGAATAAAATAAAGGAAGGAAAGATTTTCTTGATTTTCTTGAAAATGTATTATGGAAGATATGTATTTCTTGGAATACAAGAATATCTCATAAATTCAAGAAGATCCAAATCTTGGTTTCCTTACTCCTTAATTTTCGAAAATACCATAACAAGAGGAGGTGGAACTTGCTTAGCGGCGTATGCCTCCCATTTATGGGTGGTGGATACGGGATCCACTGATCATGTTTGTTTCACTTTACAGGGGTTCAAGCAGACCCGACAACTTAGTGCGGGTGAGATCCTCATCACACTGGGAGATGCCACGAGAGTGGCAGCTGAAGTAGTGGGAGAAGTGCACCTGTCCTTTGAAGACAGAGTTTTAATTTTAAGAGATGTTCTTTACGTTCCTAGTTTTAGAAAGAATTTAATTTCGGTTTTTAAACTTTACCTTGATGGATATTCGGTTACTTTTGATAAAGTTGTTACCATTTCTCTTTATGATAAATTTATCTGTCATGGAACGTTATCGAATAATCTCTATACAATTAATTGTGCACACCACTCACGAAATGCATCCTATAACACATCAACTATTTCCGATAAAAGAAAACGTTCATCAGACGTGAACGAGACACTTCTATGGCATCTAAGATTGGGACATATTAATCCAAATAGGATCTAAAGGTTGTTAGAAGACGGTTCACTGGAGTCTCTCCAAGTTGAACCAATCCCAACCTGCGAATCATGTTTGGAGGGTAAAATGACCAAGAGGGAATTCAGAGCCAAGGGGAATATAGCCAAAGAAGTGTTAGAAATCGTTCACACAGACGTATGTGGTCCAATGTCAATCAAAGCAAGAGGTGGTTGTGAGTATTTCGTCATTTTTATTGATGATTACTCAAGGTACGACTATATTTTCCTTATGAAGCATAAATCTGAGACCTTTGAGAAATTCAAAGAATTTAAGGCTCAAGCAGAGAATCATAGGGAAAAACGTATCAAGTCTCTATGATCCGATCATGGAGGCGAGTAACTCAGCGATGATTTTTTGAACTACTTGTCAGATGAAGGGATTGTATCCCAGCTAACTGTACCGGGAACCCCTCAACAAAACGGGGTTGCAGAGCGAAGAAAAAGAACTCTTTTAGAAATGGTTAGATCAATGATGAGTTATGCGGATCTACCCAAGTCGTTCTGGGTCATGCCTTGGAAATAGCGGCTTATATTCTGAACTTGGTGCCATCCAAATCGGTTCCCAAAACTCCCAAAGAATTGTGGACCGGGCACAAGCCCAGTCTGAGACACATGAGAATTAGGGGGTGTCCGGCCTACGTGTTGGACAAGGAAGCTGGAAAATTGGATCCTCGATCAGAATTAAGGTTGTTTATAGGATACCCCGAGGGAACAAAAGGGTGTATGTTCTATGGTCCCGAAGATCAAAAGGTGGTAATAAGCACGCACTTTAGATTTTTGGAAGAAGACTATATGAACGAAAGAAAACCTAGAAGCGAGATTACCTTAAATGAGCTAAGGGGGCTAACCTCAGTGCCAACTGTACAAGATGACATACCAAACGACACACTTACACAATCGGAACCTCGTCATAGTGGGAGGGTTGTAAGACTGCCCGAGAGATTCATGGGGATAGGAGAGTCCTCGGACTTGGTCCCCGGTCAAGATGAATCAGACCCATGGACATATGACGAGGCAATCCAAGACCAGGATGCGATTTCTTGGCAAACAACAATGAAAGCCAAAATGGGTTCTATGGATCATAACAGAGTGTGGGAGCTAGTCGAGCCACTTAATAAGGTCAAACCCATTGGTTGCAAGTGGGTATACAAGAGAAAAAGAGGACCGGACGGGAAGGTGGAAACCTTCAAGGCAAGGCTTGTGGTGAAAGGTTATACTCATAAAGAAGGGATCGACTATGAGGAAACCTTTTCGCCTGTAGCAATGCTCAAGTCCGTCCGAATTCTCTTGTCGATTGCTGCGCATCTCGATTTTGAAATCTGGCAAATGGATGCCAAGACGGCTTTCCTTAACGGAAGTCTTGAAGAAGAAATCTATATGCAACAAACTCAAGGCTTCATTGAAAAAGGCCAAGAACACCTAGTTTATAAGCTCAAGAAGTCCATCTACGAACTCAAACAAGCATCTAGAGCTTGGAACTAGTGTTTTGTTCAAGCAATAAAGTCTTATGGGTTTGATCAAAACGAGTACAAAAGTTGTGTGTACAAAAAGCGTGTCGGAACTGCATTGGTATTCTTAGTACTATACATAGACGACATTCTGCTCATCGGGAATGATGTAAAGGTGTTGTCAGACGTAAGGGCATGGCTTTCAAAACAGTTTGATATGAAGGACTTAGGGGAAGCCGGACACATCCTTGGGATCAAGATCACTCGAGATCGCAAGAAAATGATGATAGTCTTATCGCAAGCTTCATATATAGACATTGTCTTGAAGCGTTTCAGCATGAAGGATTCCAAGAAAGGTTTCGTACCTTTCAGACATGGAATCCATCTATCCAAGGAAATATGCCCTAAGACACAAAAGGAGATAGATGACATGAAAGGTATTCCATATGCTTGGGTTTAAGCCTTATGTATGCAATGTTTGTGCGCGGGACCGGATATCCGCTTTTGCCGTTGGCATGGTGGCAAGATATCGGTAACCCGGGAAAGAGCATTGACGGCAATTAAAAACATTCAAGTATCCAAAAGAACTTCGAGATAGAATGTTGGTTTATCACGATAATCCGATCCCCATCGGTTACATACCAACTCAGATTTCAATCGGACTTAGATTTCGTAAAAATCTACCTCCGAATGTGTTTTTGCATGGGGAGGAGCCATGACATGGAGAAGCGCTAAGAAATGCATCGCCGATTCTACCATGGAAGCCGAATATGTAGGCTGCTATGGCAAATGAAAAGAAGCGGTTTGGCTCAAGAACTTCCTAGTGAACTTGGATGTAGTTCGGAATTTGCCCAAAGACAATCACTTTTTATTGTGATAATGCCGAGCAAAATTGCAAATTCAAGGAACCAAGAGCCCACAAGGCCAAAGAAACACATTGAAAGGAAATACCATCTTATACGAGAAATCGTTAAGAGGAGATATAGAGGTTGCAAAGATCGCGTCGTAAGACAACCCAGCGAGATCCATTCACAAAGGGTCCGCCTCGATCACATTCGAGACATGTGGAAGGAATGGGTTTCAAGACCGCCGCCAACTGCTTTTGAGTATAAGTGGGAGATATTATTAGGTTCGTGTAGGTGACATTAGATGTCACGTATTAGGAACTACACGAGACATGTTGTAGTATACTTAAAAGGATTTGAGTACAAGTGGGAGATTGTTGGGGTTATCTTTGAAAATATGCTTTTACTTTGTATAACCAAACCTAATTTCATCTTATTTACTAAAATAAATTATTTATCAACGATGCTTTAAATATCATTGAATGTTACATATATTTATTGCATAACTGTTCAATAAATAGTCGTGTTACATTGTAGTTAATTTAGTGATATCGGATCACGAAGATTAAATTAATGATCCCTTGTAACTAAAAAGTACGCTTATTCACGACCTAGATGGAAATGAACAATCCAATGAAAAGGTTGAAGTGTAAGGCTCAGTTGACTTGTCTTGACTAAGAGATTACACTAGTGCATGACTGATGCACCTAATAGGACCTCTGAATGATAAATTCTTGACCGAACTAGGAAGAATTAGACCTTAGTGGTTCATTATTTCTTAATCTTAAATCCCTTAAATAGGATCGTGTGGGTTAGTAATTATTGCTTTGACTTATGACGGGTAGAGAATCAATGAGATTCAATACTTTATATCTTGGGCAATATTATTGGTCACATCGATTGCTAAGATTTATCTGAAGATTCGTGTGCAAGTACGCTTTTTCGACGGATTTGCCCCCTTGGGAGGTTCATAAGATTTATCATACCAAATCTTGCAAGTGGAACTAGTTTCCGGTATGGATAATAATGTTGAACTGTTCCTTGACTACGGACAAAAAGATATTAATTAATGAAAAGTTATTTCAGTGGCTTGAAATAATTAATGGGCTAGATAATCTTAAACACGGGAAATAATAACCGAGAGCCATATTAACAGTAATATGGGTTAAGATGGATAGTGCAATATTAATTATGTAGTGGGATTAATTAATATTTATGGGCTTGAATAATATTGTGGCTCAATATTGATAATTCAAGATCCATTGGAAGGTCCAATCTTAATTCTCCTAAAGGCCTCTCAAGTAGACCAAACATAAAGTCCAATAACTAAAAAAAGTGTTTAAAAATAAAATAAATTTTGTTGCCTAATTTTCCTATAAATTTCGAAAATAATAAATAATAGAGGGAGAAAGATTTTCTTTGAATTTTGTTATGGAATGAAGATAAGTATTCTTGGAATACAAGATTATCTCATTAAATTCAAGAAATCTGCCACTTGGTTATTTATTTGAGAATTTTAGAAAATATTGAAGAAAATAAAGGAAGGAAAGATTTTCTTGATTTTCTTGAAATGATATTATGGAAGATATGTATTTCTTGGAGATCAAGAAAAAGATTTTTCCATATTATTTTTCCCAAGAATTTCGACCACCACATCATCTATAAATAGGGGATGATTCTTTCATCCCAAAGTGCAATTCCATGTGTTGGAAAAATTAGAAATCCACAAAGGTGGTGCAACAAATAATTTATTTTTCCTTTTGTTAATTGTTCACGAGTTTTCCTTCCACCGGATTGACGAGCAAGGACTTGGGAAAACTTTTTGGTGTGTTCGTATCAATGGAGTCCATTGTCATTCCAAGTAGGTTAGTTCACGTAAACCTGTAGCAATTCCGCATGCGTAGGATTTATGTGAACTGTTTATATGCATGATTTGTTGTTGAATTATTATTTGAATTAATATAGGATTAATTCATGCTAGTAATAATTGGTAGAATTAAATTTGTATTTAAATATTCATCCCGAATAGATCCGGACAATTAATTCTCCAACATGGAGTGATGAACTTTGACCATGATCGACGCTTGCACCCGTCTATGGGTAGATATGGCTTGGATTTGGTTCATCACGAAGTGCATGTGCGTGGTAGTTGAGCCAAGAAAATGATTCATTCCTCAAAGTGGATTTAGAGAGAATACTCATCTTCTCATCATAATTGGATCCAAGTCATTGACTTAGACTTTGTGACTAAGTGTGACACTAATGATCAATTAGTGATTAGAGATAAATTGATTTAGTTATTTGAATAGACACTTAATCATGTTCAAGACTAAATCGAGTATTCGTGAATGAAAGGAGGAAATCGCAATTGCCCACATTTCTATTACAGGTAGTTGCACTTTTCTCGCAACGTACCTCATATATTGAGAATGTCTGATTTATTGTCTAGGGTTCAATTAAGACCGTTAGTTTGACTAATCGCTCGATATATGAGGGCTTATGGGTCACACAACAAGTAGTCCCCTTACAGATTAAAGTTGGTTGATTAAATGTTAAATTAGATTTAATATTTAATTTATGGAGAATTAATTAATAATAGATTAATTTGGAATTAATTATTATTAATGTTTAATTAAATTGGATTTAATTAAATAGGAATTCCGAACAATAATATATGGAATATTATTGTAGGATTTAATTATATGAGGAAATAAATCGTAGAGATTTTCAACATATGGAAATTAAATTCGTAGAGATTTATATGGAGAAATAAATCCTAGGGATTTTTTTAATAAGGATTAGGGATATTATTTCCTAATTAGGCTAGCTTAAGATTTAAGCTGAGACTCTCCTATAAATATGAGCTCTTGGGATTCATAATTATGAGTTGTTCAAATTTCTCCATAAAATCTAGAGTTAGAATTTTTCTAGCAAATTCATCTTGGGATTCATCTCCATAAAATCTAGAGTTAGAATTTCGCCGGAGGTGTGGGTGATCGTGATGTTAGCTCTTTGAACGCCACTAGGATGGGCGAGCAAGATGGGGTTGATTGGACCGAGCAAGATGAAAAAGTTGAGAACGAGCCGGTCGTAAGCGTCGAGCCAGCGGATAGATGGGGTGAGCCGGATGTGGAAGATGGGAATGAGCAAGATGGTATGCTTGCTGGCGAGCAAAATGCCCCGCATATCCCTGTAGGGGTTCCGCATAGCCCTATGTATGCTGAGTACGCTGCTCGCTATGATTTTAAATGATCAGAGCAACCTCATCGAGTTCGAGTGGAGAATGAATATCCAGCGAGCAAACTGTCCAGTGTGATCGAACCGGATATGCTCGCCCAATTGTACAGAAATTATGAAACCCCAAAGGATGTTTTCTTTTGGGTTCCGGAGGCCAATGAGAGAGCAGATCAACCTCCAGAAGGTTGTGTAGCGGTCAATTTGGATACCATGGAAGCAGGGTTGCGATTTCCTCTTCATCCTGCAATTACTCACCTCCTTGTGGAATGGAATCTCACTATCGGATGGCATATAATTATAAGCCTCTTGACACTGTTTGGGCAAGTTACTCCGCCAAATTTCCCTTCTGCTGCGGAGCTTGCTCGACTGATTCATCTATCCCGTCCACGAGGTGAGCACGGATGGGTATATATCCAGGCGAACGCCAAGTGTAAGGTGGTTGAGGATGTCCCCAATAAGATCAAGGATTGGAAGGACAAATTTTGGTTTGTCGGGGGTGACTGGAGAATTCCTGCTTCTGCGAGGGAACCGGATGCTCGTTTAGATATTCCTACTGATTTTGGGGTTTTACGGAGTGAGTATCTTCTGTTCGCTTTATTTGCTTATTGGACTGATTTTAACTTTTGTTTCCATTTTTCGAGGGTTGAGACCCCCACGTATAAAGAGGAAGGGCCGGATATTTTAGTTGCATCTGGCAAATTGATCTTTTGGACTATTCGGCGCGATCGGTGTTGACTTTAAATAAGGAGAGCTGAGCGCAAGAAAGGCGGTTTATACGTGCCACCCCATCATTTGGTCGCTCTTGACCCTGCTGGTATGTGTTTGGAAAATAAAGTCCTCTGTTTGCATTCTGTCTTCAATTTCTATTTTACTATGTAGATTTCTTTCTGGACAGCTGTTCCCGCAGTCACTGTTGCCGTATGTACTACCGAACACACTGAAATGGCTCGGAGGAGAAAACCCAGTGAAATGGCTCGGATTCAGTCCGAGCGGGAGGCACAGAAACCTTCTCGCGGAGAGTCGAGCAAATCGAAGAAGTCCTCCCTTTCGTTGATCAGAACGAAGCGAGCAAGCTTGGTCAAAGGCGGACTTCGGCCAGTAGAATTTAGAGTCGGCAAATCCTGTGGTTGAGCCGAGCATACCTCCTGCAGTGGCGGGTGAGCCAATCGTCGAAACGGGCTCGACCGAAACTCCACCTCCTTCTACAGAGGCTCCTGGCCCTTCCAGCTCTCGGGTTCGTCGCCCTGACGACATATCCTTTCTCGATTGGGATGACGCTCGGGCGAGCAGGTAATTTTGTTTGTCTTAGGGTATGTTTGTCCCTTCGAATTACTTGTAGTTTAATAAATATTGTTTGTCCCTTTTCCTTTAGGTACGTTGATAGGCAACCATCTTTTCCACCGGATTTGATGAACTACTTCTGTTCTCCCAAGGTGTGTAATATCCCTGAGCTTCCCGAGCACATTCAACGCGCCTGTGAGACTCCCATTTGATCCTGGACGATGGATTTGGAAGACTCCCTGGTCGGCCGATCTACCATGGAGCGACTTCGAATGGGTCTGATTCATCATGGCCGGACTGATGTGATCCTGGAGAATGCTTTTGCCGGGGTGACTAGCTTTTATTCCAAGTACTCCCTGCTTGTGGCGTGCTTCAATGATAAGATGAAAGAGCTGGATAAAGCGCGAGGAGAGACCGAAGCAGTTCAAGTGGGGTTGCGCCGGAAGGAAGATGAGTTGAAAAAGATCCAGGACGAGCAGATTGTTATGGATGTCGAGCTTCGCTGTCTTCGATCCGAAATTGATGTTCATGTTCACGAGAAAGATTTGCTCGTCAAGCAACTCACGACTGCCGAGGAGACCAACACCCAAATAGGCCTTCTAAACTCTAAACTACGAACTGATGAGTATGTGGACTCTATGTCCAACTACTCTTACATTTGTGCCTTTGCCGATGCTATTCGTACAGCAAGGCGGACTCTTTCTGCCGACCAGGTGAAGCCTTTAGTAGACGACCTTGAGAAGTACCTGGCCGACAACCCCCCTGCAGGTGATCGAGAGTTGCCCCTGGCCGATTTGTAGGATATATGTGATTTCTCCAAACTCCCTGAAGGGGTCGAGATTGGGGATTGCATTTCAGATAAAGAAGATGATGATGAGCCGGGTGAGCACGGCGAAGGCGAGCAGGATGGTGAGCAAAGGCTAAATGACCGCGAATAGGATGGAGGTGAGCAGGATGGGCTGAAGAATATTAAGCAGGTTGGGGCTGAGCTGGATGGCCAGGTGGTTGGCTCCTTCGGCGAGCAGAATGTGAGAGGCCTTTTAAGTACTTCTCTTCCGGCGACTCTGGATAATTTATTTTTTTCTTGAACTTTTTTCTTCTTGTTTTGCTATTTTTTGTGATTGGCCGAGATGGCCTCGTTTGGAACTTAGCCACTTGTGGCTTTCTTTGATGGATTTTGGTCTTTAGAGCTGAATGGAACTTTTTGCTTGTTTCATCTTTAGCATGCTTATGTTTTGCCCGACTTGGAGTTTGATTGTCTTATTTAGTTGCAATCAGTATGGTTGTCTTATTTTGGTGCAACCTTTTTATTTGTCGTGATTGTCTTATTTAGCTGCAATCACTTTGTTCTTGGTCGTCTTATTTAGTTGCGACCTTGTACCCGAATTCCGCTTTGCTATGGATATTGTAAGTACACAGTCTTGGCGTCAGGTTAACATAAGGCTAAGTTCATTCAATCAGTTGTGGACGTGATCGCCTTGCTTTAGGGCGATCAGACTTAGGTCGACCAAAATTACATATAAGTAAAAAGATAAACACCTTATACGATGTTTTAATCTATTACATGACTTTACATTTGTCAAATAATTTTCCAAATGACTCTCTTACTCCCTATCAACTAAACGTCTTAAGATTTCGAAGATGGTTGTCATTTTTGTCATATACCACCCAGCTGTCTTAAGACTTCGATGATGGTAGTCGAGCAGTCAGTCTGAGTTGTAACTGCGGTGGGTGAATTATGGGCTCCCGACTTCTCGTCCGAGTTCTTCGCTTGGGAAAGCCCGGGTGAAGCCTTTCGCTCTTTCACCCTCTATTAAGATGCTCAAGAGCAGCAGCAGCAACAGTGGCTCCTCTTAGTGCAAGTTGTGATTATGTGGCCACCCTTTGTCTTGAGCATGTGGCGAGCAAGCTTGTTCTCCGCTGATTTGGTGCGAGCAGAGGCTCCTGTTTGTCATCCTTTAGTCCTCTGCTCCCACCAATTTCACCCCTAGCCAAATAATCCGAAAGATCTGTCATGCGTGACCATCGACAAGCTTGAACATCAGCGTCGGCACGCTGCCTTGTGAGAGTGTGTCGGAGCGCCGTCCCCTACGAGGAGTTTTTCGGGATGCGAGGGGCACTTATGATCGATCTCTGCAGAAGCAGTGGTGAGTGTGAGGTTGTAACTTTATTTCTGTCGAGCAAATTGTGTTGGAGGTGAGCACAAGTTATGCTCGAGGCGAGCATTAGCAACTCGGTGGGCAATATTTTGCTCGACTTGGATTCGCTTTTCCAAATCGAGGCAGAAATATCTTGCTTTGCCTTTGGGATGTGGAAACTGGAGCTCGAACCGAGACTGGGGCCAAAAGACATAGTTGAGTTAGCAAGATGGATGCTGAACTCAACGATGATAGCTACGTCTGGGGGCATATCAAACTGGTTAATTTATAAATGGTTATGAGACCTGTATAAATAGTGATACCAGGACATGAAACTTTCTCTATATGATGAGGAGACTTCTCCTTCACATATCCATCGAGGGGTCTATTTATAAGGGTTTTCCAAGCAGGAGCTATTTTCCACCTTGTAGATCTTTTGATAGTGATGCAGCACTTGTCCTCACTCAGTTGACGTCTTTCCATATTTCTGCCTGTGGAGGGGGAAGTGACACGTAATGCATATCTTAGATGTCTTTAGAATGTACTAGAGATTACATCCCCTGCATTCGAGCCTCTTCATAACTTCTACCCCCAGCATAATTTTGGATGTTTATGTTCGACATTTCTTGATCGGCCTTTCAAATCTTCTTGTCTGTTTCTTTGTGAAGTGGGCATTCTGACCCTCTGCTCGGATGGGACATCATGTTCGTCCGTTGTGGAAAAGTTATTTTATTCATCCATGTGCGGAAGGCTGCTCACCTACTTGAGGTCGGTCGAGCATTAGAACTGGATTTCCTATTGATAATATTGTTTCAAATTTGCGGCATTCCAAGTATAGGATAGTGGGGTTCCGTCTAATTCTTCTAACTCATAAGCCCCATTCAACCAACGCTCCATTACCCGAAATGGAACTTCCTAAGCTCGACCGAAAATACCACCCGGGACCCCCGTTGCTCGCTTTAGAACAAGGTCGCCAATATTGAATCTGCGAAGCCGAACTTTTGAATTGTAAAATTTTTCTGACCTTTGCTTGTATATGGCATTTTTATAGTCGGTAGTAGACCGTCTTTCTTCTAATAGATCTGTGCTAAAAGCGAGCGCTTGATCATTAATATGCTCGTCCAAACACATGGTTCGATGGCTTAGAACCTCAACTTCTGCTGGAATGACCGCTTCCATTCCAAACGCCAAGGCAAATGGAGTTTCCGCCGTCGATGTTCTGAAAGTAGTTCGGTAAGCCCATAAGATCTCGGGCAATTCTTCTGCCCATCCTCCCCCCTTAGAATTGTCGAGTTTAGCCTTGAGGGTATGCTTGATAATTTTATTTACGGCTTCGACCTGTCCATTGGATTGTGGATAATATGGGGTGGAATAGTGTTTTTTGATTCCCCAACAGGCACAATTTTGCCGAAATTCGGCTCCGTCAAATTGCCTGCCATTATCCGTAACCAAAGATTGTGGAAGCCCAAAGCGACAAATGATGCTCTTCCAAACAAATTTCAACATTCACTGCCAATTTGGTGAAATAATCGACGGCGACTACAACGTACTTTACCCCCACCGTACCATTAGGGAAAGGACCAATTAAGTCGATTCCCCACTTAGCGAACATCCAAGGACTATAAATGGACACAAGTTCTTTGGGCGGACTGTGGATGAGCGGAGCATATACTTGGCAATTATGACATGATCGAGCATAGATAATTGAATCCTTTTTCAGTGTTGGCCAATAATACCCTTGTCTGATCGCTTTGTATGCCAAGGCATATCCACCAGTATGATTCCCGCAGACTCCAGAGTGTATCTGTACTAGTATTTGATGGCCTTCTTCGGGGGTGATACACTTCAGCAATGGAAGTGATAAACTCCGTTTATATAGTTGTTCGTCCAATATAGTGTAACGAGCAGCTTGTAATTGCAGGCGAGCAGCTTGCGCTTTGTTCTCGGGGAGGACATTATCTCGTAGGTATTTTAGAATTGGTGTCATCCAGGTTTCCTGTTCGATTTCCACTTGGATGATAGCTTTTTGAATTGATGGCGAACAGGTTGTGATGACCACAACGTCCGTTGTGTTCATCACCCCTTCTGCTGTTGCCAAACGTGCTAACGCATCAGCAAACGAGTTGTCGGCTCGGGGAAGTTGTTTGATATAAATTTGTTCGAATTGTTCAAGTAGCTGCTTGGCGAGCAATTGGTATTGTACCATTTGTACGCCCCTTGCTTCATATTCGCCTAAAACTTGATACACAATTATCTGAGAGTCGTTGTATATCTTTAGTTTTTGAATTCCCATCAACATGGCCATGTGCAGACCACCAATCAGAGCTTCATACTCGGCCTCGTTATTGGTGGCCGGGAAATCAAAACGGATAGCCGTCGTGAAAGTTTATCGTGTGGGACTAATGAGAACCACGCCAGCACCGGCCTTTGTGCTCGTTGATGATCCGTCCACATACATGTGCCATGGGAGATCATTTCCTCTTTCTGGCCACTGCGGATATGTTAATTCCACCATAAAATCCGCCATTGCTTGGCCTTTGATCGCCGTTCGTGGAGCAAAGGTGAGATCGAACTGGCCCAATTCGACTGCCCATTTGAGCAACCTTCCAGTTGTATCAGGTCGGTGTAGAACCTGACGCAGTGGGAATGTTGTGAGAATTTCGACGGAATGGTCGAAAAAATATGGCCTTAACTTGCGAACACTCATTATAAGGGCATATGCCAGCTTTTCCAGTGGAGGATAACGTAATTCAACATCTTTCAGTACTTGGCTAACATAATATACAGGTAAATGCATCTGACCTTCCGCTCGAACGAGCACAGCGCTGATAGCATGCTCCGATGCGGCCAAGTACAGGTAAAGTTGTTTGCCTGGTACTAGTTTGGACAGAATATGTGTCGGCCAAATACGATTTTAGCAATTCAAACGCTCTCTGGCAATGCTCTGTCCAGTGGAATTTTCCTTTTTTGAGGGTTTCAAAGAAAGGCTTACACTTGTCCCCGGTTCGTGATATGAAACGGTTTAGAGAAGCTAAGCAGCTTGTCAACTTTTGGACTTCCTTCACATTTCTTGGAGCTCGCATGTCCAGAATTGCTTGAATTTTCGATGGGTTGCTTCAATTCCCCGTTGACTGACCATGTGCCCAAGAAATTTTCTGGAATGAATCCCGAAACTGCATTTTTCGGGTTCAACTTCATGTTATACGTACGAAGAATGTCAAAAACTTGAGTGAGATGGCTGAGGTGATTTTCCTTGTGCTCTCTCTTGACCACAATATCGTCAATATACACTTCAATCGTTCGCCCGATAAGCTTGTCGAACATCCCGTTTACCAACCTTTGATAAGTTGCTCCAGCATTCTTCAAACCGAACGGCATTCATTCCTAGCAATACATATTCTTTTCGGTGCAGAAAGCCGTGCTCTCTTGATCGTCTGGATGCATTGGAATTTGATGATATCCCGCAGACGCATCCATAAATGTGAGAAGTTCATGCCCTGTTGTACTGTCGACTAAATAGTCGATATGCGGCATCGGGAAATTATCTTTAGGACAAGCTTTGTTTAGATCAGTAAAATCTATACATAATCTCCAGGTTCCATTTGGTTTTCGGACCAGAACGGGATTTGCTAGCCATCTCGGGCATTTGACTTCCCAAATAAGTTTATTGTCGAGCAACTTCTTTATCTCGGCATCCAAAGCAACATATTTGTCAGGGCCAAATTTTTTCCGTTTTTGTATTACTGGAGTTTGTATTGGGTCAATATTGAGGTGGTGACATGCATTTTTTGGATTAATGCCGACCATGTCCTCATGAGACCATGCAAATACATCCAGGTTTTCCCGGAGATAGGCAATCAGTTCTGTTCAAATCGATTTCGGGAGTTCTGAACCGATGAAAATCTCCAGATTTGGTCTATTCGGATCGGCCATAATGGACACTAACTCTTCTACGGGCGTAGCTCCTTGTTTTCTCTGTTTCCATCGAGGGTCTGGGTTCGAAACCAGTTGCTCTTGTTCGACCTCCATAGGATCAAATCCTATTCGAGGTTCTACGTCTGGTATACACCGCGGTGGCTGATTGGATATATCTAGGTTCATGAGATCCAGAAATTGGTTAACCTGCCCGGGTTCCAAGGGTATTGTGTTCGCCCTGTCAACCGCTTGGCCCGATTCTCCAACTTCACTTGATATGTGATCTACCATGTTCATCATGTTTTGTTTTTCTAGAATGCATGATAGCAAACAATCTCGAGCCTTTTTCTGATTGCCTTTTACGTTGCCCGTCCCTTCGACCATTGGGAACTTGACACAATAGTAATAAGTCGAACAGGCAGCCTTAAATTCCTGGATGAAAGGGCGACCCAGAAACCCATTATAGGTTGACCGAGCATCGATGATTACAAAATCTAACATTCTAGTTCGTCGGTTCTCCAGATTTGTGGTCGATTCTAATTCGACTTCTAATATAATCATACCATAGGGTCGGGTTATAGATTCCCAAAAACCCATAATAGTATGATCACATGGTTCTATATACATACTTAAATCTCCAACTTGTTTCTCCATTTGGTGTAGGGTGTCGACGAACAGGATGTTCGCATACGCCCCTGTGTTGACCAAAAGTCGATGTACTTTCAGCCCGAGGAGTCGGGCACTGATAGTCAGAGAATCGTTATGGGGGGTGATGATTCCATCGAGGTCATCATCCGAAAACATGATCTGGTGGGAAGGTGGGGTGCTAGCCGATGTGCTCGCCATATTCACTTGGTGGACGCTTTGCATGGCGCGCATTTCCATCTTCTTACGTCTGTTGGACAAGGTCGGTGCTTGATAGCATCCCCCTACTGGCCCATAATCGGGGCGGATCATGTTGATTTCTTGCCCTTCTCGTCCCTTGTCCGTAGTACGGGCACCATTCTTGGGCAAATCTAACTGCCGACGAAATTCATCTTGATCGCTGTCCGACATCTCTTCAGCTTTGCGCTTCTTCGGATCGTTGGTCCTTTCAGCTCGGGCCTTCTTATTAGCTGGTTTCTTGATATATCGGGTAAGGCGATTTTCTTCATACAACTTCCAAAGTTGTCAAAGTAGGTCGCGACAATCTTCGGTGTTGTGTCCTATATATTCGTGATACGAGCAAAACTTGGAGGCGTTGAGACGGTTTTTATCCCTGAAGATCTTCTGGGGGTTTTCGAGCATGTCATGGTCTTTAATCTGATTATACAAGGTTCCCGCGAAAACGCCGAGCACGCTTTGTAAGGCATGTGCTTCGATCCCCTCGTCGAATGGCTTGAAGGAACCCGGGGGTTTATATCCCCCTTCTCCTGCGGGCTTTCTGCTCGGCATCCCCTCTTTGGTCACCGTCTCTTGACCTGCTCGCGATTGAGCGAGTAGGTCCTGCATTGTTATGATTTTGGCATATGTGTTTGGTCACGGAACTCGGCATATGTGTTTGGTCAATCCTGGTGCATTGCTTTCCACATGTCCGTATTCATTGTTAGACCTCCGACCACTATGAGGACCTTTGCGTCTTCTTCTACGGGAGCTCCGTCGTATAGACATCGATCAAATCTTTCATATACCCGATCAGTTTCACCTTTTAATTGTGAAAAATGTGCTAGCCGTTGTTTTGGGGCCTGTTGAGCACACATGGATGAAAAGTGGGACAAGAACTTCTGTTCTAGTTGGGTGAAAGATGTGATTGATGTCGCAGGCAATATCGAGAACCACCTATGTGCTCGATCACCCAAAGTCATGGGGAAAGACCGGCATTGTGTTGCATCGGTTGCCCCCATAACGATCATAAAGTTCGTATATTTGCTAAGATGAACATGTGGATCAGAGTCCGCATCGAACATCGGAATAGGGGGCCTATTTTTGGCCACCTTTTCTTGGATTTCGGCCGTCATGATCGCTGAAGCGAGCGGAGAGCATGGAATCATTCCAGCTCGTGGAACTCCTTTGGTGGCTGCTAAATCCGCTTGCAAACTTTCGATTGCTTTTCGCATTTTGACAAACTTAGTTGTACTGACCGACCCGAAATGAGGCTTGATTCTGTCATGAGGACCCATGGGGTTTCGCTCATGGTGGGGCAGTCCCCCTTCCGTGGTTGCTCAGGACTGTTTCTATGATGGTGAATGGACAACTTGGTGCCCACCGACTTCTCGGGGTCCGGGCGTCTTTCCGTGCGAACATGGAGATGAGGGGCTAATTGGGCCACTATGTTCTCTCGTTGTTATTTTCTTGGATCAGGGCGCCTATTGTCCCCGAGGCAATCCTTTGCTAAGACCTTTAACCGTTCGAACGCCGATCGCCTAGATTCCTGGGGCCGCTCATTATCAGAAATATTATTGGCTGTTTTTTCTGCTTGCTTTCTGGCCGCCCTTTTTTAAACCTGGTCACTGTCAAGAATGTGCGAACACCGGTCGCCATCTTGAGCTTTTTGTTTAATCAGTTCTTTATCGATTCTTTCTTTTTGGGAGTTCAAGAGAAAAGTAATTGCCTTCGCGGTGGCCGTAGGTTCATCGGCAATATCTTTCAAATGGGTTACTACCCGAGGTTGATCCTCCTGATGTTGGAATTGGGCTCCTTCCGGATTTTGAGGTAGACTATGTCCTGACCTCTCAGCTTGAGTATTTTTTTGATTGAGGCATACCCTCCTTCTAGCGCCAATTGTTGTTAGTCGTATGATGTGGAATTTATGATGTGGCAATATATGTGACAACTTAACAAACAAAGTGTTTACACGTCAGAACATTAAATACGTGTGAGGTGAACCGGTTGTGATGTAATATGACAAAGATGATTTGATGACCCAGTTCATCTTAATTGACTACTTCTGGGGGCGAACCAAGCCAGGGTTATATTATTTACGATTTGAGATGTGTGTCGATCACAATTAACTTGTGACGAGCAAAAGTTACATATGAGGTTGTGAGTGGATATGACTAGTGTTGTTTCTTTCTTAAACTTATGAACCCTATTCTTGATGTATGAGGGTCTATTTATAGAGTTTGGGACAAGCATGTGCTGTCCTGTGAGTATGAGCTGTCGATTCATTGTCATGTAAGTGATGGTGCGGGATTGCATCGTTTCTTGCTATGTGTCTCTGATGGACATCTGTGTTTGCCTGCTGGAGAAGTTTCTGACTTGTCATCCAGGTGATATAGGCTTAGTAGGTGGCTTGATTAGTGATATGTCATTCGCCCTCGCCTGACCATCCTGCTCGCCTGGCTGACATGGCCGTAGGCCAAATGCTTTAGGTAGTATTTCTTTTTCGCCTTCAGGGGCGAACAAGTTGGCTTTCTTATTGTTTTTTCTGCTTGATTAGGGCGTGCAGGATATACTTGTTTTTGGGCGAGCGGGATGTTCTTGCGTGGAATTTAAAAGATGAAAAGGGTAGATCAACTGGACCTGTTCGCCACCCTGCTCGCCCGCCTGGCGAGCAGGTATGTTCGACCATTTGTTCGCCCGCCTGGCGAGCATGTTTGCTCGTCAGGCTAAGGTGTACCCGTGATAGGGCACTTTTATCACCTGATTGGTCCACGTGTTCGGCTAGCAAGCGCGATGTGGTAATTATTTTCAGCCGATCACAACACTGATAAGTTGGAATCAAAAGGTGAAAAAGGGTTACTTTGTGGGATATCCTAAGGAAGCTAGAGGATATTATTTCTATCTCCCTGATAAACAAACAGTGATTGTTTCTAGGCAGGCCAAATTCCTTGAAGAAGACTACGTCTTCAAGGAACAAGGTCTTAAGACAATAGAACTTGAAGAAATTCTAGAACCACAAATTAACAAGGAGACTGATGTCTTGTCAAAGCAACATGACAAAGAATTAGTGGGAGCATTCAGCAGCTCACATGGTGGAAGTTTATCACTAAGTGATCCTCTTTCAGCCAGTGAGAGCGTAATTGGAGTTGCATTGCCCGAGCAACAAACTCCAAGTAGGCTGAATGAGAACAGCATAGTTCAAACTCCTGCTCAAGAGGTATCCGGAAGTGCTCAAGAAGCTTCCGAAAGTGTCGCTCTTGAGGCCTCCCCGGTCGACAATGAAATCGCTGTACCACAAAATTTTCACGATCAGAATGTGCAGCCTGAACAACCACAACTCTGTAAGTCCACTAGAGTTCGTAATCCGATCACCAGATATTATGGTTTCCTCGTGGAGGAACATGATGACGTGGATATTCCGGATAAAGAAGAACCTAGAACTTACATTGAGGCAACATTAGATGTTGACTCAAAGAAGTGGCATGAAGCCATGAAATCCGAGATGGACTCGATGTACGTCAATCAAGTTTGGGACTTGGTTGAATTGCTGAAAGGGGTTAGACCCATAGGTTGCAAATGGGTCTTTAAGCGTAAGACTGATGCAAACGGCAAAGTACAAACCTACAAGGCTAGTTTGGTGGCGAAAGGTTATAGTCAATGCGAAGGCATTGACTATGACGAGACTTTCTCATCAGTTGCTAAAACCAAGTCCATTCTAATTTTACTTGCGGTAACAACACATCTAGATTATGAGATTTGGCAAATGGACGTCAAAACAGCTTTCCAAAATGGGAACATTGATAAGGAAGTATTTATGATTCAACCTGAAGGTTTTAAATCAAAGCCAAAATTTAATCTTGTGTGCAAGCTAAAACGATCCATCAATGGATTGAAGCAAGCTTCTAGGAGTTGGAATATCGAATTTGATGAGGCTGACAAATCATTTAACTTTATCAGAAACTCGGAAGATTCGTGCATCTATCAAAAATGCAATGAGAAGAATATTATCTTCATAGGTGTGTATGTCGATGACATACTCATTATGGGAAACAACATCCCACTCATGCAGTCCGTGAAAAAATGGTTGTCAAAGACCTTCATGATGAAGGATCTTGGTGAAGCCTGGTACATCTTAGGGATCAAGATCCATAGGGATAGATCCAAGAAGATGTTGGGACTGTCACAGTCCACCTATGTAGACAAGGTGTTGAAGCGATTTGAGATGGAGAACTCTAAGAGAGGTTCTCTGTCGACATGTCATGTGATAAAGCTGTCTAAGAAGGATTGTCCTTCTACAGATGCTGATATCCGGCGCATGAAGGATATACCATATGCATCTGTAATTGTATCCATCATATACGCCATGATCTGCACTAGGCCAGATGTGGCCTTCGCTGTCAGCACCACTGGTAGATACCAACAGAATCCAGGTGAACCTCACTGGATTGATGTCAAGAACATTCTTAAGTACCTCAGACGTACTAAAGATTGCTTTCTGGTCTACAGAGGACAGTCAGAGCTGGTTGCCACTGGCTATGCTGACGCAAGTTTTCAATCTGACTGCGATGATTACAAATCTTAGTCAGGCTATGTGTTCACTCTCAATGGTGGGGCGATTAGTTGGAATAGTTCCAAACAAGAGACTACCACGGATTCAACAACCGAAGCTGAGTACATTGCTGCGTCAGAAGCTGCCAAAGAAGCTGTTTGGATAAAATAGTTCTTAAATAAACTAGGGGTAGTTTCGAGTGCCAGTAGTCCAATAAAGTTGTATTGTGACAACACATGTACCAAGGCGTTATTACTTGATAAGAGAGAAAATCGCTAGAGGAGAAATAGAGTTAGAACGTGTACCCACGGGGGGTAATCTAGCTGATCCTTTCACCAAGGCTTTGAATGTTCATGTACACACTAGACATTTTGATGGTTTAGGGGTTAGACATGTAGGTGATTGGCTCTACTTCAAGTGGGAGATTGTTAGTGTTAGTGTCCTATAGACAATCCATTATAAGGACATAATACTCAGATAATATTCAGTGTTAGTTTAATATTATTATTTATTTAATATTAAATATATGGTGTTGCAGTTATTAAAATATTATGTTTGATTGTTTGCATTTGTTCTTATCTGTGTTCCCTTGAGTCACTACTATCATTGAGTGTGTGAGAGCTCAGATAACTTAAGCATGATTCTCAAATAGCCCCAATCGAGGATCATCAAGAATAGAATATTGATGATGCAATGGAGATTGGTGTGCGATCTGCATCATACTCTTAGAGAGTGTAGTAAGATCTCACTTGCTACGAGATACTAGGTATCTCATGATGGATGCACAAATACCTTAGAGGGTATTGGTATACCCATCCGAGAACCCGTTTGATGTAGTTCTACTATATGTGTCTACGGGTGTCTAGGTTAGTGGGAGCGATGCGATACTCCTTTGACTTGAGGTCAATACGCACGACATGTGTGGAGTGATGAACTTTGACCATGACCGGCGTTTGCACCCTTCCATGGGTAGATATGGCTTAGATTGGGTTCATCACGAAGTGCATATGCGTGATAGTTGAGCCATGAAAAGGATTCATTCCTCAAAGTGGATTTAGAGAGAATACTCACCTTCTCATCATAATTGGATCAAAGTTATTGGCCAATGCACGTCAACTTGGATTTTGTGGCCAAGTGTGACATAAGTGATCAATTAGTGATTGGAGATAAAGTGATTAAGTTATTTGAATAGACACTTCATCATGTTCAAGACTAATCGAGTATTCGTGAATGAAAGGATGAAATCACAATAGCCCATGTTACAGTTACAGGTAGTTGCACGTTTCTCACAACGTACCTCATATATTGAGAATGTCTGATTTATTGTCTATGGTTCAATTAAGACCGTTAGTTTGACTAATTGCTCGATATATGAGGTCCTATGGGTCACACAATAAGTAGTTCCCTTTTACGGATCATAGTTGGTTGATTAAATGTTAAATTGGATTTAATATTTAATTTATGGAGAATTAATTAATAATGGATTAATTTGGAATTAATTATTATTAATGTTTAATTAAATTTGATTTAATTAAATAGGAATTCCCAACAATAATATATGGAATATTATTGTAGGATTTAATAAATATGGAAATAAATCGTAGAGATTTGACATATATAGGAATTAAATCCGTAGAGATTTTATATGTAGGAAATAAATCCGTAGAGATTTTATATGTAGGAAATAAATCTAAGAAGATTCATTTAAATAAAGATTAGGGATTTTATTTCCCAAATCCGGTTAGCTTAAGATTTAAGCTGGACCTCTCCTATATATATGAGCTCTTAGGAATCCATAATACGGTTGTTCATATTTTCTCCATAAAATCTAGAGTTAGAATTTTCCTAACAAATTCGTCTCGGGATTCAAAGCTGGCAAATCTGTGCAGTCTGTGAACGGGGGTTACGTGGATACCGTATTTGAGAAATCTTCTCTTGAATTACTGTAAGATTTCTTGTTATGATTATTCGTGATCGTTTATGCAATTATATGTTCGTTGTTGGTGAACTGTTTAATTCCACTGCGCATGTATTACGTGTTTACGTGCCTCTATATTCCAACACACTATGCTTTATTTTGATATTTCTTTAATTTATAATAAAATGACCTTTTTTCATCTATTTATTTGTTGAAGTATTGGTTGTTGGAGCATCCGAACCTTGTGGTGCCGGAAATGGAAGTTCCGTTCCCCCGTTTCCTTAAGTGGGATCTGAATCTATTGAAGAATAAGCTGGAAAATCGCAAACTTAAGAATCTGTCTTCTAGATATGTAAGTATTTTTTTTTAAGTTTTTTATTTGAGCAATACTAAAACGTAACATACATTCACCTTCTGAATGACCATAAATATGTTAAAAATTTACAGGTGCATAAGCTGATATTAAAGCCAATTAGTGAAGAAAAATCTGCATTCAGAGATTTGCTTACTGGTAGTGTAATTGGATCCAATGTGCCCAACAAAAAATTAGAACCTGGTTATGATGAAACTACCAGTGACTCACCAGACAGTGGAAATGAAGAGAAAGACATCGGGCAGGGTGTTTTTGTTACTACTGGTATTTTTAGAAAGACAGTCCGTGGTTAAATTAGAGGGAAACATAAGAAATTAGAGGGAAATCAAAATTTTCAAATCCAAATCATTTTCTATACTATAATTGCTAACCCCACCAATCGAGTATCTAAATGAAAAAGACATGTCAACAAGATCAGCCCACCTAGATAGTACCTGGTTTTTCAACTCTTGAAAGATGGAGGTTGAATTCACTGCACTGATTTGGATTCACCCATATACTTCAAATTGAGAATAATAATTTCTGAACCCATTGTCAAGAATTATTTCTGATCACCTAAAAAGGTTTTTTTTGGCACTGCGTCGTCTCCGGCGAAAAAAATCAAATCGCGTTGAGAGGAAATATTAAGAGCAATTGTAAAATGAAAGAGACAACATTCCATTTTGCTGTATGTACTCACTAATTTGAATTTTTTTTAAAAAATGCCTGATAGAGTTGGTAGATCGATGTGACCGCCGGAGAAAATCAGAGCGAGGTGAGGGTGGAAAAGTTTTTATAGTACAAAATCAGTGATTAATATAATAAAATGATATTAAAAGAACCTTCAGCTAATTAAAGGGTAAAAGGGGGATTTCAGTAGTCTTTTGGACCTAGGAGTTACTCAAAAAATGAATTGGACCTAAGAGTGTGTATGGGCATTTTTGGACCTATGGGTACTTATTTCAAATTTCAGTCTCAGAGTGTGAGTATTAGCTTGAAAATTAAATGGGCCCTAATTTTGATTCTGATTTCTAAAAGGAGGGGGAGTATAGATACCTTCTCTCCCTTTCCCAGCCTTCTTCTCTCCATGAGATGCATCAGATGAGCCCTGATCTGTCTCAGTGGCTTTCTTCACAAATAATCCATATTATCACCAATGTTCTTCACGTTTTGACCCACTCCTATTATCAGATCCTCTAGCTTTTGGATTTTTGAGTCTACTGCCTTCATTCGTTCATCATTTTCTAAGAATACATCATCATGTTTCTTAATCATCTCAAATAAATCCTTCATGATCGTGCCTTCCGCCATTGCACAAGAGTGAACAACGGTTTGGCTTTGAATACCACTTGTAATGTCCCGAGCTCAAACATTAGCAAATACCAGTTCAACTCAACACTCAATAATAGGAAACAACTAATTAAAACAAGAAATTAACTAAAATCAGGGGATCGCCTTGGTCAATTCGGAAACAGAATCAATAATCGTCATCATCGCGCGAACCTGTGATGAATATTTACGTAAGACACTCAAAAATAAAGGAATTCATAATTATTCTAGGATGTAAACTCGCGATGGCTTGTTTGTGGAATAGTTCTCGTGGAAAATTGCAGGTAAGGGATGAATCGCATTTCTGCAAATGAAAATGGAGATTAGAACGTTGGTAAAATTAATGAAAGAAGATATGAAAGCTTGGAGGAATACCTCACTCAACACACCCTCCATCAATGGCGGATTCATCAGTTATACTGCAATTGCACCACGAAGTCGTTGCAGTGTGTCAGACGCGCGAATCTTCCATGTATCCGTCCGATTTCCTTCTCAACCAAAGACCGCGATTAAACGCGAGGAAAAGATGCGGGCCGCAACAAAGCGAAGCCCAAGTTTTATTCTAACTAACATAAATAATTAAAACGGCCCAGCAAGCAATAAAAGAACGGCCCAACTACTCAACCCAGTTTATTAAATTCGGAGAGTCGTCATTTGATAAAACGCGACAAATTAGAGTTCCGACACAAAACACTCCAACAAAATGCAGATCATATAAAGATTAGTAAAAAAAAGAGGAAAATGAGCACATATCCACTTCCAAGAAATGTCATTCTCTAGTGATTTTGTGAAGAACAAATTCAATCCCTTCACACTACCGTTAAAAGATGGAGGAATAAATCGGAATCAATTTCGAAACGATGCAAAATTAATGAACAACAAAAAACTTAATCCCTTCATACCACCGATAGGGTTTGTAATTCAGAGTTTTGTTTGGAACAACTAAAAAAGATGTGGTGCGACCGATTTAGTAAAAAAATGAGGGAATAATTAAAACTGTGCGTAGCTACAAGAGCAAAGGGCGACTTATTAAGAAACTTCCATCAAGAATTTTCTAAGTAAATTCTATATTTTGAAAGACTAAGTAAAATTTATATGTTCATCTTATTTATATCTTTTCACTTTATATGTTTCTCTACTAATATTTTACTTAATTCCATAATACAGGCCACTTTATTAACTTCATTATAAACACTTGTAAATATATTCTACAAAATAAGTAAATTAACACATGTTTATATTTAAAATTATTTAATGTGCATATAAAAACTAATCCATACATTTTAAGGAAACCTTTATTGATATTTTTTTCTCTCTCTTTAACAAAAAGAAACTAATTAAATAAACAAACTAAATGAATATATCCATATATAGTAATAGAACATACATACATATCATTTTAAATATTTCAAAATAACATACATGTCTTGGATAACTGTAATTACTTAAAAATTAGTCGGAGCAACAACAAGTTCAAGGCAAATGGATATTATTACACCAACAATACACATGAAACAAATCAACATAAAAATGGTGAAATCAGAACAAACTAATCAACTACAAAACCTAAAAAAAAACGAAGCACAACTTATATATATAGGGTTCCCCCATATCAAACCTAACCTTCCCTCCCTCCCTCTCTACATGTCTTTATTTCTCTCTTGACTTAACTGTAAGAATCAACAACAATCTCTACTTTTATTCTTTGTTGAAAGCTGCATTGCAGCAAGAACTCCGTCTTAGCTGCAGAAAGTTGGGAAAAATAACAAAAGAAGATAATAAAAGAATTGTTTAAGTTCCAGCATATGGCTTGGGCATTGGCAAGTCCTTGACAAGTCCACAGAGTAGCTGATGGTCCCATATGTTGTACTCATCCCTAAGTGATCTTGCCGGAGACAGCACACTAAAGTAGAGCTGCTGCCCCAAATACGATCTTTCTGCTAAAACAGACCTCAAATTCCACATCCCCGCGTTGTCCATGGTCAACATCACCGCCGCCCAACAACCAGGATACACGTGGATCGTATTCCTGCTCACCGCGTCTATCAAATTGTAGTTAATCCTTTTGTCCGGGTTCCATCTCCCTGGCTCAATCCTGTTAATTCCACAAAATCAAATCACATAAAATTATTTTAGCATATTTTGTCTCTGCTGCCCTACAGCAGCAGATACTGCACTGTCCTGCAGGGTAGCATAGACAAAAAAGGGCCCATTAATTTTAACATTGACACTACTTACGCAACAGCGAAAAAAGAGTAGCCAGCCAAATGCCAAGACTGGACATTCTTCTCATGATTCTCGAAAATAATCTCGATATAATTACGGAAAGTGGCGTTCACGACGTTCGGTGCAATAATAATCTTGTTCCCGACGTCCTCTGGCGGATCATCGGCAATCAAGTCGTACTTAAACACCTTATCCGCAATTCCGAAATACTCTGCCAACTTCAAAGGCGTCTCGGGATCAACGTGCGAGACCCCGTTGATGGCGTACCTAAGCTTCCCATCAACGCTCCCCGCCGAGTTCACGATCTTAATCGTCCTCGTAATATTAATTTTTCCATAATGGTAGGATCCCTGAGGGTTAGGCCTGGCGGCTGAGGCCGTCAGGTTCCACCTCAGCGATCGGAACTGGTTCAACGACCAGGCCCACCCCACCGGCGCCTCAGGCAACGCCTCTGACGCCGGCGTGTTGCTTCCGTTGTAACGGATCAGCGCTGTCGATGTCAGCACCGATTTGGTGAACCTTGTGGAAGCGATAAGGTAATAGTCCTTGCTGGGCTGATTGGCTGTCACCAAAACAGAGTAGCACTGCCCCAAGTGAACGTCCAGAGAATCATACACGTTCTGAACCGTGTGGGACCCTTCAACTTCAACCAATTTCATTGTATGACCCTGGAACCGAACATTAATCGAGTTCTTCATACCCACATTACAGAATCTGTATCTGTATGTCTTTCCAGGAGCCATGAAAAACATGGGGTCATCGGTGCCGTCGTGCTTCCCCTGTTTTCCGTTTATGAGGACGCCCGCTGGCCTGCCGAGACTCCTGCCTTTGTCCAGAAGCTTGCGTAAGGTTGCATGCCCTTTGGTGTACCAGTCTCCGACCAGGACGATGTACTCCTCCTCTGGCCAGTCGAACGGGACGGGGATCAGCTCCCTGCTGTGGGCTGTGATGGGGCCGAATCCGCCAGCCGCACGGTGGAGGGCGGTGGAGGGGTAGTAGTAGTAGCTGCCGATCTGGTCCTTCACCTGGAATCTGTAGGTGAAGTTTGTACCTGGGCAATGACAGAGCCAGATCAAAAAATAGGACAAACGAAAATACATAAAGTAAGAATTGATGTAGCCCGACAATAAAGTGTCAATTTTATGTTATTTATTTATTATAAAAGTTGGACGGGCTACAGGCTAAATGGGGCGGTTGTTTGTACCTGGAGCAATGGGACAGTTTGTGCCCATGAGGCCCTCGTGCCAGGAGTTCTTCCTCTGCTGGATGGCATTCCAGGTGAAGAGGAGGGGCTCGTCGAGGTTGTTGAAGACGTTCACGATTATGTTGTTATTGGAGGTGCAGTTAATGCGTGGGCCGGGGAACTCGCCGTTGATGGTGATGACTTGTTGGGGGACGCCGAGGGGGGACATGGTGGCGTAATTGACGTTCCACGTGTGGAACCAGTAGGGGTCCTCGGAGTTGACGAGGGAAACGAGGAGGGCGAGGAGGGCGAGGAGCAGGACTTCGGGAGAAGCCATCATGATTTGTTGAATTTAGAGGGATTAATGAATTAATTAATTGATGGGAAAATGGTGGTGGTGGATTGGGGGAAGGAGAAAGAGGTATATATATATATATATGTGGAAAGAGGGGGAAGAATGGCCACAAGAACAAGAGATGGTTCACCTCAACTTTCGGGGATCACTCTTTTTAGTGATACTTCTTTGCCATGCATTTTTAACTTCCAAACACACACACACTTTATGTTTTGAATTTCAACGCGTCTATTCGGACATAAAATAGGACATCGGCTAATGACAAGGCGTATTGGAAAGACAAGGCAATTAATTACCTGCATTTTCTTTTCATTGGGTTCATGTACTAAATTTTTAATAATTTGAATTCTTGGCTTTCCAAGTTTTTTTTTTTTTTACTGTAAATTTATCCATAAAATGAGTTATCAGTACTTTAATATGCAAACCTTTAAAAATAAAATAAAAAAAGGTACTTTAATATGCATTACTGTAGAGTTTATATATTACTGTAGGGTTTATATGTAGAGTTTATATATACAGTGCCTCAAGCAACAAAAAAAACCTCGAATCATGTTTTCTACTCCCTCCATTTAAAATTATTTATTGTTTTAGCATAGTGTATTTGTTTAAAATTGTTAAATGTTTTACTATTTTTTTCCACTTCTTTTTTCAATTTTACCCTTTTAACTTTAGAAAATCTTTCATACTTTATAGAACTAACATTTATTAATTAATTATTATTGTAGGCCAAAATATGATAAGCTAAATTATTTATGGAAAGATAGAGAAAATATGGTATTCTAAAATTATGGAATGCAGTGAGAGGAAGAATAATTAGTTAAGGATAAATTTGTCATTATTCTTTTTTTTTTTTTTAATTATTTCATGTTTCGCCAGGTCTTGTACGCATTAGATGCACCGAGGGCTACATAGTGTATTTTTGAAATTTGCAATTTGTTGCATTGAAACATGCAACTATATTTTACAAACACAAATTACAGGTTTCAGTGTAATAAGTCGCTCAATGCAACAAGTTGTAAGTTTTTAAAATACATTGTGGAGGGCACGATGCATCTAGGGCATAAAAACCCACTCTTGATGTTTTACTATTGTTTGCACCATTTTTACGATTTTACCCTTTCTTTAATTTGAGAAAATATGGCATCCAATCTTTATTTTCTAACCTATATGGCATCCTAAAATTAATTGTGGAAAGATAAAAAGATATGGTAGATTAATTTATGGAATGTGGTGAGAAAGAGAATAGTTAAGTAAGAACAAATTTGTCATTATTTATATCTTCTTAAATCCACCAACAAATAATTTCAATGCTATATAGATTTTTTTTTTTAAAAATCAACCAGACTAGTTCTCATTATTGCAAACACAAGGTTGGTCAACAAGCCCATCCACAAAGGTTGGAGGGTCTAGCCAACAAAACGAATCTCCATAATCTCGAGAGACCCGTGCGAATTCATGAGCCATTAAATTGGCATCACGTTTAACGAAATGAACAACAAAGTTCGGATTATGAAACAAAATGTTCCTGCAAGCAGCGACATAATCCCCAAACACTAAGTCACTAGAGACACCTGAGCTAACAGCATCCACAACGATCTTAGAATCACCTTCAATTAGTACCATCTCGAACCCCAAATTCTTCACCCATAATAATGCCTCGAGGAACCCCATTGCCTCTCCAACATCAACCTCCACTCGGCCTGGCAAGGTCTTCGTCTTTGCCAACACAAAGATCCCCAACTCGTCCCGAATAACCATGCCCAAACCCATCTGATTCGACTCCTCAAAAAAGGCGGCATCAACATTTATCTTCACCACACCCCTGCCCGGTTTGTGCCACGCCCTACAATCTCGTAACCCCCGTTTCTCCCTTGCCTCGCAGCCCCAAGATTGCTACCTTCCATCCCTGTATCGTACCTGGCTTCCTTCCATTCACGCAACGCCATTGCGGATGCAAAAATAACCTGGGATGCTGAGTGAGTGGTACCATTCCAAACTTTATCATTTCGCACCTTCCAAAGTCGCCACATTAACATGGCAAATGTTTCCACAACTGGGCTTTGCTGTGTGGCTAATACGTGAAAGACCAGTCCTCGAAAACCATCAATGTGCCAAATCCAATTCTCCATTTGTTGACGCATATTCACCCGATCCCAGCACTCCTTTGCGAACGGACAATCAACGAACACATGCCAGTTTGTTTCCTCGTGGTAATCACAGAATATACACGTAACACGTCTTATCATCAACGACTCGTTTCCGGTAGAGGTTAGCTCTAGTTGGCAAGCAATCCCGACATGCACGTCATAAGAAGTCTTTTACTTGTGGTGGTAGCCGGAGTTTCCACAGTTCTTCCCATCCTCCGTGAATCTTGATATCGGGGTCCCGGCACATCTCATATGCCACCTGGTAGCCGGACTTTACTGCATACAAACCATCCCGACTGAAATGCCAAACCAAAATATCATGTACCCCTGCCGGAGGGACGTCCTCTGGCTCGACAAGGGCCTGTATCAAATCCACATCCCACGTTGAGGTGCCCTCATTAATCAGCTCATTCACATGCATGCCCTCAAGACCCGGTGGACACACCGAATTCACCCTAAAACTCACATCATCGCGCACCCACAGACACCCCCATACACGAACATCTGCCCCTGAACCAATCTTCCACCTAATCCCAGCCTTTAGCAGACCTTGACAAGCGAAAATACTTGTCCAAGTATAGCTAGGATTAGAACCAATCCTTGCATCGAGAAACGTTGAATTAGGAAAGTAACGTGCCTTTAGAACCCTGCACACAAGTGAATTACTATCTTGTATCAACCTCCATCTCATCTTCCCGAGTAAAGCTATATTGAATAAGTGAAGATCACGAAATCCCCGACCTCCAAGCTCCTTCCGAACACAAACGTTTTCCCATTTCATCCATTTCATTCCCTTCGCCTCACCTCCACCATTCTCCCACCAATACTTATTAAGCATAATATGCAACTCGTCGAGTAAGGTGGAAGGAAGTAGAAAGGTAGACATGCAAAACGAAGGGATTGTCTGCGCTGCTGATTTAATTAAAACCTCCTTCCCTGCTTTAGAGATCTTCCGGCCCCTCCACCCTTGCAACCTCTTCCACATACGTTCCTTTATATAGTTGAAAATCTCACGTTTGTTCCGTCCAATCAAGGAGGGTAAACCCAGGTATCTACCAGTATTAAGGGGACTAAAAACACCCAGAATAGCTTTCAATTCATCCCTCCTTTCATCTTGAAAGTTGTGATTAAAGAAGATTCCCGACTTCTCGTAGTTTATGGCTTGACCCGAGACATGTTCGTAGTCCACCAAAATCTGCTTTAGTTTGACACATTCCGACACCGAGGCATTGCAAAACAATAAGCAATCGTATGCAAATAGCAAATGAGAGACGCTCGGAGCATTTCGACAAAATCTGTTCCCATGCAAGCTTCCATCATCACAAGCCGCATTAAGAGCCGCTGATAGGCCTTCAGTACACAAGATAAATAGATAGGGGGATAACGAGTCGCCTTGTCGAAGAACCCGTCCCGGGCTAATCAGACCCACCATATCGTCATTGACCTGTATAGAGTACCGAACTGTCTTTAGACAAAGCATCATCCACTCCACCCATTTGTCCGAAAACCCCAACTTCCTTAGCACTTTTTCAAGATAACCAAATCGACTCTATCATAGGCTTTGCTAATGTCTATTTTGAGTGCTACATTCCCACGTAAATCCCTCCGTCTATTTAGATTTAGGGTAATTTTACATGGCAAGATTCTGTCTAGGCAGAATATAATTTTTTGGTCTTTTTAATTATGACGAGTTGTTAAAATATCTAATGTGCCCTTATTAGAAAAGTCTGCCACTTTATTATTAATTATTAACACTTTTAGATTTTCAAGAAAGTTATTAACTTTAGATCGAAAACAATTAAAGAGAAAAATCACCAGCAATGTTCCCCATTCCCAAAATTAAAGGTAATATTAGACTAACTAAGGGCAAATAAGTAATTATATAATATCAAGTTCGAATTAATTTATTTAATCATTCTACCTTGGGCAGATTGTGCTCATTTAACGCCTCCTATAGATTTAACTAGAATTAAATCCCGCGAAATACATAAAAAAATTGCATTATTAAATTAAACATTTTAAATTTTTATTTAGTTTGATTAGTTCAGTTCAATTATTGTAAAATAAATTAATATATTTTAACATTATGAAAAATATATTATATTTAATTTTATTTATAATTTAAAATTATACCTTTTTAAAACATAAATGAGGTTTAATACCATAAATAATTCAAATGAATAGACTAAAAGTATTTCAAAATAAGAGTTTTGGGTGAATAGGGGTGATTCACTTTAATTGATAAGATATTTTTTATCTTTCAAAAAAAAAAAGATATTTTTTAATAATAGTATATGAACATAATTTTAAAAAATGATAATTATATGAATCTAGGTTTTTAACCAGGTGGCTTAGCCCTCCTGGGCATTAACTCTTCAATTGAATGGGAGACTCAGATTCGATTCCCTTTGGGGACGAATTGAAGTATGAGAGTTATATGGTGTCTTGGTGAATTTGTGGAGTGTTTGGGTGCTTGATGTATTAACTACTAACAACTAACTTTGTCCGATCAAAAAAAAATATGAATCTAGGTTTTTTTTTTAAAAATATATATATATATTTTAACAACTGAGAGTATAAGAACAATATTCAATTAATATACACAGCTACATGATGCAAATATACATTTTTTTGTAATGTAACTAATCAATCTCACACAAAAACAATGTTGAATCAAATGGAATAGAGTGCAAATATTGGACTAGATAATAGGAATTCACCTTTAGTAGATAAGAGATTTGTTAATAATAGTATATGAACATAATTTTAAAAATAATAATTATATGAATCTAGGTTTATATTTTTTTTAATTATTTTTTTTTATTTTTTTAACAACTGAGAGTATAAGAACAATATTCAATTAATATATAAAGCTACATGATGCAAATATACATTTTTTTTTATAATGTACCTAATAAATCTCACACACAAAGACAATGTTGAATCAAATGGAATAGAATGCAAATATTGGACTGACCACAGGAAGAACAAAATTTATGAAAAAGATATAAGTAGATCTTATAAAATACTCAAATAATAAATGCATCTGATGAATAATATTTAATTAAAGAATTAAAAGACTGCACACTACAATTAAAATTTAAGCCAACAAAAAATTTAGTAAAAAAAATTAGTAAAAAATAATGGTATCTGAAAAACATCAAAATTGGAAAGCTCAGTTTGAACAAGCAAGCTCAACATTGGAGACAGTTTGGTCGTCCAAGAGGTCACTAGACAAGGCAGAAGGTATTCTATGGCGTTTTAGTATACGAGATGTTGCCACTTTGGCAGAATCGTAGTTCAAAACAATCACTCTATCATCATCCAAATCGAATCTAACATTCTCTCTGTTACCTTCTTCCACAAGCTGTCGTAAATGTTTCAAGTTGTCGACTTCGATGCCATTGACCTTCTTCACCTGCAAGATGGATCGTATTACTTGGAGGTATGAGGGGAAGAGAATTGACAACCATACACTGATGATGTGAATCATTCAAACAATAAATGATATGATTTCTATATATGAGCTAAGTACTTGTAAAAGACTTAGATCATGCTAATGGCAGTTGGAGATTACCTGTAATTCAGCAAGACGCTCGTACCCCGTATTAATGTCATCCATTAGTACCTGAAATAAATTAGAAATGTTTTTTAATACATAAAATTGAATGTTAGATCAGAAATTTAATCTCTCGTAGAAACAAAGGGTGGGTGGATGGCAGATAGAGAGATTTTTATTATTAAATCTCGGTATAGAGAACAATGTATTCATTGTACCTGAGAGAGGATAACGAATTGTTGCCCATTTTTCTTGGGCAGCTCTCTGAGAGCTCGTTCACACAATCGACGAGGTGATGCATTGTACCAATCTTCTCCATACTCGTGAAGATATGGTTGTGTCAATGGAACAAAGACAAGACCAGCAAAAATGAAATAACTTGGAAGCTTATCAAATTGATGAACTGGAACAAGAGGTTGTAACTGCATGGTTATCCAAACAAAACAGATGAGGATACAATTTTGGTAGTATACAAAAATTGATTTTCAAAGGAAATGCAGTATGATCTTTCTCAGAATCGAGATCTTATTACACAGTCTTTGATTACATAGCAAAAGTTGTTATCCACTCTAGCATATGAACAACATTAACTGAAATTGCATTGAACATAAATTAATGAGCAAATCCTTGTCACATGCTATATTGCAATAATGAAGACATATACTTACTGGATGAAGGGTAACGGTGAACTCGTGTTCATTTCCATCTCTCAATACTTTAACTTGAGCAGTCTCGTTGGGTTTCTTCATAGAGACTAAATGATCAAATGTTATTCGCTCTCTATTTCGGAAGGGAACTGTATCCATCAATTAAAAAATATGTTATGATTGCATTAATTATCAATTTTACAATAACAAGGATCTGTAAACACCCCAAACCACATGGAAATCAGACAGGAAAATTGGAGTGGTGGATAGCCGAATTGTACCTGATCCATCGTTTGCTATGGGAACACCGTCAAAAGAAAGGATGATGTCATCCTTTTTCAGAACTCTATGTGCATCAGAGATTGGGTTGATATGACTCACAAGCACTCCAGTTAAACCAGGACGCATTTTAAAGTGTTCACGTAGTTGGGCATTTTCAGTAGGCTGACAAGACAAACCCATGGAACAGAATCCAACATAATTTCCAGTTTCTTCAACACCCCCAAGGAAATGCTTTATTACAGGGACCGGAATAATATAACTGTAATAGACAAAAAGTAGATAATAAATTGGTCTTAATGAATCAAATGAAGTTCCTATGCTTGAATCAAATTAAAGCTGAACACCTAGGTTCACATAGCCAAATAAAATACAAGGGGCTTAAAATGCAGGTGTTTACCCAATGTTCTCCGCATTAGAAAGATTTTGAAATGCTACTCCTGCAACTTTGTCACCCATTATTGCTGGGCCTCCACTATTTCCTGGATTTATGGCAGCATCAATCTGTATTGCCAAGAGCTGGGTTGCACTGTGTACATATTGAGTTGGTTCAACCCTAGAGACAACCCCTTTGGTAACAGAAATGTTGTCCCCGCCTACCAAAAAAATATTCATTATGGCAAATTCTGAAGTGGAAGAAGAAAAAAGGATATAATGTGTATCCATAGACAACACAGATGAATAATCAGAAAAACTAGGGAATCATCAACAATTCTTTATTAGGTATATGTGATTTTACAATAATCTACAGTGTGATTTTACAATAGATTTTAAACTTGCATGTCACAAAGTTCCAAACTTTATTATATAATAAAATATGAAGTTCACCAGAAGATGCTTCTAGTAGCAGCTATAACTAACACGGTAATCTTCCTTCCTCATTCAGAGCATGGTCGTGTATATCTAATGCAATGCCTAGATTAAAAAAAAATCAACATTACCTTGAGGATAACCAACAACTGCAACAGATTCTTGGAGAAAGGGAATGTCACCAAGCTCCAAAAAGGTCATTCCTTCCCAGAACTCTTCATTTTCTACCATCAAGATAGCCAAATCGCACTCATGGCCAACGGCCTGGATGTGTGCTCGGTATTTGGTGGGAGAGCCATGCTTTCTAACAAGAACAAAAGTATGATCAGCCACAACGTGGGCATTTGTCAAGATTCTCCTTCCCGAAATAACAAATCCTGTAATTAATTCACAGAAATGCAACATCATGAGCATCCTATCTACACAATTCAGGACATTTTCTTATGGGAAGTACAATTAATTCTGCAACAATCCAATCAAAAACTTCATTTCAGAATAGATGATTGACATTGTGTGGCTTCAGTACTTGACATATACAGAACAACTGAAGTTGACAATGTGACCTAACGCTAATATACATCTAAACACTTGCCAAACATTTTTTACCTACATAGCTAAGCTTCCAATAATTCCACCAAATCAGAAATTAAGTTCAAAATTAACCGGCAAAACAAAATAAATGAGACATTCATGGTAAATTAAGCTTCATATCAATAATCATTCAATCTGTCAAAAAAAAAAATCATTCAATAATAAGAAAATATAAGGAGGAACTAAAATTAAAGAGGTGCAAACCAGAGCCCATGGATTCACGCTGAGACTTGTTTTGCCAAGGTAGGGAGTAACTAGGACTACTCGCAACCGTAAATATCTTCACCACCGAATCCAAAGCCAATTCAATTGCGTAATAAGCGTCGTCCATCGCCGCATTTCGCATCGCCGCGTTACCCTCCGGCACGACCGCCGCCTCACCATTCTCAACACTGCTACTGCAATTCAAGTCAGCAGCATCGCGATGAATTGAAGAATTGGAGACCAAGCAAGTCGAGAACAGTTTAATTGAAGAATAAATGAATTCCCTATCTTTCTCTCTAGTAATGAAGCAGCCATTAGCTGGAGGAGGCTGAACAGAAGCAAGAGTCTTTCTGCCTCCGCCGCCAGGGTGCCGTAGCCACCGGGCCGCCGCACGTGCGGCGGCGGTTGATCGGATTCCCAGCATCTCTAGAGCGGAGGTCGCACTGTAAAACCTACGGTTCAGGGTTTTAGAGACAAATAACCATTCCTCCTATCGGCCTTTTTTTTTTTAATAAGAAGTGCGTTTTCCTTTTATTAAAAAAGAGAAATTATATGAAATCTATTTATTATATTCATAAACACCTTTTATTTACTTGTGCTATTTAATATTGAATGAGTCTCTTGTGCACCCAAGTGCATCGTGCACTCATAACCCATTTATAAAATTGGTCACGCTTTAAACGCTTATTCCGATATTAAAGTGCACAAAACATTGCATTAGCAGGTTGTTGCTCCAGCAGTTAACTAGAGGTTCGTTGTTCCAGAGGTCCAAGGTTTGAGTCCCACTTATGGTAGCTGGATTTCTATTTTTTTTTATTAGCCTAATTTTTTCTCTAATTGGCGAATTTTTTTTACTTCTTTTGTTGCCCAATTTTTGCGGAGTTGCACGTTTCAGTAGTAGTAAGTTGCATGATTCTACCATACAACCAGAAAACATATAAACATGCAACTATTTAGAACAGAATCGTGAAACTACCTATAACCAAAGCGTGGACTACTTATAATTGCACGATTCTACCATACAACTAGAAAACATATAAACATGCAACTATTTACAACAAAAGCATGCAACTACTTATAACAGAAGCGTGCAACTATTTAGAACATAAACATGCAACTATTTATAACAGAAGCATGCAACTATTTACAACAGAAGCGTGCAACTATTTACAACTACTTATAATCAAAACGTGTCTATAACTAAAATGTGCAACTACTTTTAACAGAATCATGCAACTACCTATAACAGAAACATGCGACTTCCTATAATAAAAACATGAACGGTGAATAAGTCATCGGACTCCAAAAAAAAATTTCTCATCGTAGCTGGAAAACTAGTAATCATAACAACAACAACAAAATCCTCTGTATTCTTGCAAGATCTATGAAGCATATAGTAAAGAGAAACTCAGAGAAAAGGACTAAATTCATACTAAAGCATGTGCAAATTTTCTTCTTTTGCTTCAAAATTCTCTCAAACTTTCAACAGTAGAAATATTATTATGAGCAACTCAATCTTCCATTTTTACAATACCAACAAAACAAGCAAGGCTAATCAATCTACATTTAGTTCTTCTATATTGGAGTAACACATATGGATCAATTACAAATCAAATTTGAAGCTACAATTACGCCTCTTTCATAGAATATTCTTGAAAGGGGGTTGAGCTTTGATAGTTGTAATCGGTAAGGTGATTCAATGGTTTGAATCATTGGGTAAAATACAACAACCAACAAAATCAACTCTCTATATAGTGTACTGATATATAAGGAATGTAAATTGTAATATTTTTGTATGATTTTCTGGGTAAAAGTATGAAGAACAAGGACAATATGAATAAGATAAGAATGATGATGAGAGAAATATGAGAGAAGAGAGAGAAAACAGGTGAGAGGTTAGAATATTTTCTGCATAACAAATTCTGCAACAAACCGTCCTCTAAATCAGATGAGTGGGGACCACAGGGGCTATCACAATTTTAGGGAAATAAAGGTACTGAAAAACAATTAAATGAAATACTGGGTTGCAGCCTCATGAGCTTTAATTATTTTCAGGTCCATTTGTTGGCAAAGTTTCTGGCTCAATTTCCCTTTATCCCCACCTGAGGCTCAGACGAGAACTCCTCAGGCTCAGACGAAAACCCTTCAGGCGCATTTTCCTTTATCCCCACCTGAGGCTCAGACGAAAACCCTTCAGATACCAACAAATCGTACTTTTCCTTTTTAGTATCTTCAGAAAACCCTAACACCACTCCTTCCTCTTTTGTTGCAACATCATCTGGTGGTGTGAGATTAATGTCTGTGACAGTACTCCTGGGGGCGGAGAATCCTTGTCCCCAAGGATAGAGCGTCGGAAAACAAGCGCGAAGGAAAACTGTATCTTCCACCGAATGAATATCCCATTCTTCACAGACCCACAAAATACTAACCTGTGAACTTGTTTGCGATGCAGGAGGCGGATCTGTGACGGGAACGACAGCCACCGGAAAGATGTGGAACAGACCATTCAAGTCCACCAAAGGCAAGGTTGTAGAAGGTACAATTTTTTCACCTAATTTCTTTTTCAACAGAGAGACGTGAAAAACCGGATGAATTCGGGAATTAGGAGGTAGATCTAGTTTGTAGACTACCTGACCAATTTTCTCAAGCACTTGGTTTGGACCAAAGTACTTTGAAGAAAGTTTGAGATTCCTTCGCAGATGTAGTGAATTTTGCCTAAAAGGTTGTAGCTTAAGATAGACAAGGTCACCCACTTCGAAAGTGTGTTCCTGCCTATGTCTATCAGCAAACCCTCTCATCCTATCTTGAGCTTTGATGAGATTATCTCGAATCAACTCAGAAAACTGTTGACGTTGTTGAACCCAGGCAGTAGCATCTAGATTGGTAGAGTCCAAATAGGATCTCATAGTCAGAGAAGGAGGAGGATATCCATACAAAGCTTGAAAGGGTGTTGTTTTCAAGCTTGTATGGTAGTTGGTATTATACCAAAATTCAGTCAGGGGTAACCACTTCAGCCACTGCTTAGGTGTATCTTGAACCATTTACCTAAGATAGTGTTCTAAGCATTGGTTCAATCTCTCATTTTGGCCATCAGATTGTGGATGATAGGCTGAACTCATGGCTATTTTAGTGCCCATGAGATGAAACAATTCTTTCCAAAAAGAACTTGTAAAGATTTTGTCTCTATCAGTTAGAATATTGATAGATAGCCCATGCAACTTGTAAATCACATCCAAAAAACACTTAGTCATTGTTTGTGAAGTAAAAGGGTGAGAGAGAGCAATAAAATGTGAATATTTAGTGAACCTGTCCACAATTACCAAAATAACATCTTTTCCCCAAGACTTAGGGAGCCCTTCCACAAAATCCATTGATATATGAGTCCAAGCTTGAGAGGGAACATGTAAAGGTTGTAGTAGTTCAGGGTAAGGACCTTGATCAGGTTTGGCTCTTGCACACACATCACACCCTTGAATCCATTGAATAACATCAACCTTCATCTTAGGCCAATAGAAAACCCTCTTCAACCTCATATAGGTACCTAAGATGCCAGAATGGCCAACATAAGCAGAATGGTGCATCTCAGAAACAATTAGTTTCAAAATCGAAACATCTCCAATAACAACTCGCCTTTTATACCTCACCAACCCATTAACAACAAATCAGAACCGAGGATAACTAGAAGAGTCAATTGCTTTTAGCAAAGAATGACCTTAGTAATGAAATCATCCGATTTATAAGTAGATAAAACCCGATCAATCCACTTAGGTACAACAAAGAGTAAGAGAAGTGCAAAGAACCCCAGATCCAATCTTCTAGATAGAGCATCGCCTACATTGTTGTCGAACCTTTCTTGTATTGATATCATAATCCAAACCCAAAAATCTTTGTGATCCACTTCATTGGAGAGGAATCATGATCTTCCGATCCAATAGGTATCTTAAAGATCGTTGATCATCTTAATAATGAACCTCGCGACCTTGTAGATAATGTGTCCACTTTTGGACAAACCATTATGACAAATGACCAAAATTCCCTTTCATAGATGGATAGAGCCCGGCTTCGGGACACAAAACCTTACTCATGAATGTCGAGGCTTACCTCTCTTGCATCAACACACCTCAATCCCTATTCCACTTGCATCGGTTTCCACAACAAAAGGCTTAGTAAAATCTGGTAGGGCAAGAACGGGGCGTAAACCATAGCCTTCTTCAATTCGTAAAAGCTAAATCAAATTTCCTCCTAATTCCAATGAAATCCATCTTTCTTCAACAAGGTGGTGAATGGTCTCGCTAATAAGGCCATAGCCCTTGATGAATTTTCTATAGTAGCTACCAAACCCAAAAACCCCTTAACTGCTTTGAGAGTTTTTGAGTTGGCCAATTAACCATGCAAGCAATCTTTTTCAGTGTCTCAGAGCCACACCCACATGAGAAATAATATGGCCTAGATATTCAATTTCAAGTTGGCCAAAATTACATTTACTCCTCTTTGATACAAATTGATTAGCCCTTAGGATACCCAAACCAATAGATAGATGGTGTAAATGCTCTTCCCAAGTGGAGCTATAGACCAAAAATATCATAAAAAAAGACCGTAACAAATTTCCTTAGAAAATCATTGAAAATTTGATTCATTAAGGACCTGAAAGTAGCAGGGCATTGCAAAAGACCAAAAGGATGACTAAGAACTCATAATGGCCATTATGAGTTCTAAATGTTCATAAAAACATGTGCTCTGGTTTCATTAAGATCCGAAATAACCGCATCTTAAGTCAATCTTAGAAAAGAACCTTGCACCTTGTAATTCATCCAACAATTCCTCAATTATAGGAATGAGGTAGTTGTGTTTGATTGTAAGATCATTTAAGTATCTATAATCAACACACATCCTCCAACCGTTGTCCTTTTTCTTGACCAAAATGACCGTGAAGCAAAAAGGGCTCTCGCTATGTCAGATAGTACCGCATTGTAAATAACTCTTGACTATCTTCTCAATTTCTTCCTTGTGGGAGTGGGAAGTCCCAGTAGGAAACTACTGCTTAGGAACACTATCCGGTTTCAAGATGATTTGATGTTCAACACCCCTTGATGGAGGGTAATCCCCGTAGGCTCTTCAAAAATGTCAAGATAATCATCTAAGATTGCAGATAATCTGAATCACTCTCCCAAAGAGAGTAGCCAAGTAGACCACATAGAAATCTTGACAAAAGAAGAGGGTTGTCCAAATGTAACATTTGAAAAGAGAGAACTCATAAATGAGTTGGCAATTCTCGATGGAAGTAAGTGCATGTAGTTTAACCCTCTTGCCAAGTAATGACACTGTGATTGTCATGTGCTTGTAGTCCAATTCAATTGGAGTGCAAGATTTCAGCCAATCACCTCTCAAAATCAAATCACAACTTTTAGTATCCAATAATCTCAAAGGATATTGAAAATCAGTGAATTGCATAGACCAACAAAAAGAATCCACCAGCCAGAGTCACCATCTTTTGCCCATTTGCCACCTTAACCGTAATAGGTGTGGTAGGAGAAAGGGGGCGCTTCAACTTTTTTTGGCAAGAGTCGCCTTTAATAAAGCCGATTGTCTTTGCAGATAAATCAATATATGAAGTGTATGACCCCCACAAACCCCAATAATCCTCATTGTAGTGACATCGGCGTGCATGACATAAAGATCAGAGGTCATCCTAACCTCTTCCATAAAACAATCGGTTCAGATCAACCTCTTGTGTGACCTCGAGAACATAGTCGGAAGATTCATATGAAATGTCCTCACCAAAATCATGTAAGTAATCTTTTGTTTACACTTATGGCCCCTTGTAAACCGCTTCATCACAATATTATAACACAACCCTTTCTCCCTTCTAGCAGCCCATTTCAAAGAGGAGTAAGGAGTTTAATGGGAGGTTTGAGAGAGTTTAAAGGTGGTTTTCGGAGGAGGTGGGATTGACAAATCGATTTCTTCCAAGGAACAAAGTTAAGGTTAGGGTTAGGATTAGAGTTAGAGCCCCTATAAGGAGGCTTGAACTTTCTAGTTAGAGTATCCATGGTGTGTTCCTATTTCTTGCCCGCACAATAAATTCTGTCAAAAAGAAGTGGGTGCAAACATATTTAGAGCAGATTGCAACTCAGGTATTAACCCACTAATGAAGCTCTCCACAAAATAGTATTCAGAAAAATGATCACCCAATTTAAGAATCAAACTAGCTCTGAGTTCCTCAAACCTTTCCACATAATCCAGATAAGCCCCAAATTGCTTGAGCTTATTAAACTCAAAGAATAATAGAAATATCCCTTATCTCTTCAAATCTCACGAAATTATCTCCACAAACCCATCCTCAAGTAACATCAAGAAGTTTCAAAGCAAAATTAAAAACCATGAGGCAAATCTACCCTCAAAGTGAATAGAAGCAAGGTTAATCTTCTTAGATCGTGAACATTAGGGATTAATTGAAAATAATTGTTGCATTTCAAAAATCCAACCCCTAGGGTTAGATCTATCAAATTTAGGAAACTCAACTTTAGGATTAGGGCTGTGAATGGAAATAGGAGTAGGATTGGGAATTAACCTTCCATTTGAAGAGTCAGACCATGAAAGGTCGAGGAGCCCCCTGAAAAACCAAAAACTAGGGCTTCCTGCATAGAAGGCCACCGCTAAGACCTTTTCCTCTATCAAAATTAAAACTAAAGTCAGAGGCCGACCAAAATCAAAAGAATATTGTCAAACTTATCTCCCAACATGGATAGTTCTCCACTCATACCAAAGAAACTTGTTATCAACCTCTCAGAGAAAGAGTATTTATAGATCCTCGCATTTTATCATCGAGAGCTTTCCATTTCGTGTGATTCAAAGAAGAAGAAGCTTGCTCTAATTTTCGTTTGTGTCTCCTGTAGGGCTTTCAAACGAGTGTTTTCAGCCATGGTGATGAGAAGAAACCTGTCTCTGGATACCAAATGTAGTGTACTGATATATAAGGAATATAAATTGTAATATTTTTGTATGATTTTCTGGGTAAAAGTATGAAGAACAAGGACAATATGAATAAGATAAGAATGATGATGAGAGAAAGATGAGAGAAGAGAGAGAAAACAGGTGAGAGGTTAGAATATTTTCTCGCATAACAAATTCTCGCAAACAAACCGGCCCCTAAATCGAGGAGGAGGGGACCACAGGGGCTATCACAATTTTAGGGAAATAAAGGTACTGAAAAACAATTAAATGAAATACTGGGCTGCAGCCTCATGAGCTTTAATTATTTTCAGGCCCATTTGTTGGCAAAGTTTATGGCCCAATTTCCCTTTATCCCCACCTGAGGCTCAGACGAGAACTCCTCAAAGTCGCATTTAAAACCCTTCAAAGATTTCCCTTTATCCCCACCGAGGCTCGAGATTTAAAAACTCTTCAGCCCCATTTCCCTTTATCCCCACCGAGGCTCAGATTTAAAAACTCCTCGTGCTCGCATTTAAAACCCTTCAGATACCAACAAATCGTATTTTTCCTTTTTTAGTATCTTCGAAAAACCCTAACACCACTCCCTTCCTCCTTTCGCTTGCAACATTATCCGGGTGGTGTGAGATTAATGTCCGTGATGTAATTCGAAAAGAATACAAAACTCAAAAATATCGACAAAAGAATATCAAATCAAAATACTTAATTCCATAGAATCCAAGAACAAAAACTCTTGGCTCAAGAGAGCGGATTAGCAACAAGATCCACCTCCTTCAACAAATCGGACGAGATCCTCTTTTCTTCAGATCCAACATCTTCTCCAATGGCACTTTAACTTCGCTTTTGAACCCAAGCGAATAGAGCAGAGAGTAGAGAGAAGGGACCTAAGATTTATTCGTCTATTGGATGATGCAGCGAAGAAGATAAAGTCGTGGAGTGGAAGACGAAGAAGAGGCAATAGAGAAATAGGGCAGCGAGAATAATTAGGCATGCAGGAAAAAAAAGGGTTTAAATATAACCCATATTCTGTCAATTCGGGACGGACTGGGGTGAGTCCATGCACCAATTGCATACGAGACCTAGCCTTTAATATTTTATAATGCCTCATATTTTACACATTTCTTCTGGTGTCATTTATACAATAGGTGCACCGTCCACTCTATAGTGTACTTTAAAATTATGCAATTTATTCTATTGAAACATGCAATTTGTTTACATTGAACCGTCCAATTATTAATATGGAAAACAAGAGTTGTTAAAAAAAATGAAAAATAAGTTACAATCGTCATATTTCTCCTCGAGCTAATTTTGTGATCCAAATTTTCATGCGAGATGGTGATTTTGCTTGTTTAGCGTACAAGTTGTTTAATGTGTTGTTTGCAAATTTTATAGAACATTACGAAATCATTTATTTTCATAAACTAATCTTCACAATTTTTTGTGTGTCAAAAAATAAAAATCTTCACAATTTTCTAAAATAAGTAAATATTTAAAAACTGTCAATAATTTGCCTCTTCACAATTTTTTAAAATAAGTAAATTTTTAGAAACTGTCAATAATTTGCAAAAACACCCAAGTTTTGTAATGAAAATGTAATATTTTTATGTTCATGGGTGATATATTAATGAGCAACATCAAACATTATGGTCTTCTTCAGATCCAAGAGCTCTTAGGAGCCCAAATAATTAAAAATTAGGCTCAGGTTATAGCACCGCCATCTTTAGTAAATTCACCCCTCCAAAAATTTTAACAAAAAAATTATACATAAATTGCCGATATTACCCTTAAAATTTAACTTCTAATTATTTTTGGCAAAAATTCATATGAGACAATCTCATGCATGATAGGGTTGTTCACGGAGTTTGGAGATTATCGAACCTGAAACGAAAAAGAACCGAACCGAAAATAACCGTTGACTTTTTGACTTTTTCCGAACCGAATCGTACCGATTTTTTTTTTGGATATGAACATGCATATTACTGAATTAATCGTACCGAAAAACCGAATGAAACCACACCGAACCGTACCGGATCAAACTGAACCGAATAACTGATTTAAATATGTAATAAATTTAACTATTAATTTATTTTGTATTCATTAAATTGTATTATAGATTATTGATATCGTAATTTAATATTGAACATATCATATGAATATTTTGGCGAGATATTAGAATATTTACTTCCTTATTTGTGATTCATAATTATCGAGAATCCTATAAAATTTTTAATTTGCAATTACGCATTCTTACTCTCTCACACCAACTCATCGCTCGGAAGTCTGTACTTTCATCAATTTGGATCGACGAAAAATTCACAATAAATTTTTTAATGTGTATTTTATTAGCCATATTATAAATACACCATTGATGGTGTCTTAGGTTATTTTATTATTTTTAATTAACTATTATCCTCATGGACGGATGATAGAGGGGGCTGCACCGGGCTCCAGCCCAGTGCAAGCCCCCACTAACCTGTTATATATTTGTATATAATATATGAATAAAATTCAATATATGTATTTAAGTCCAGTCCAATATTATTTTTTATTTTATATTTAATTTACAAATCTCAATCTAAAATTAAAGATTATCTCCACACTCTCTATTCAGTTATTAAATTAAGATACAACTTTATATAAATTTATTTTCCTGATCTATCTGTCTCTCCTTCTTTTTTCTGTTTCTTATTACAATTTAATTAAAGTATTAAAACACAACAAAAAAATTATTTTATTGTAATTTTGGATATGCTTTCTTGAGGCTCTCACACCCAAACATTTAGAGTTTAATCATCTGAATATGGTTCTATTTTTTTTTTCGTTTAGTATTTTTATTTATTTAACTTGTTGAATATTAAATATCTACATTGTTCTCTCAATTTTTGTCTTTTTCTTTTGAAGAATATGTATTAATATTTTATTTTTTATTTGTTATATAATGATAAATTTTTGGCCACTTTAATATTAAAAAAAGAAAAATTATAAATGCAATAATGTACTAACATGAGTTAAATGAGATATTTTTTAAACTGATAAACATTTCTTGAAATGATTAAAAAAATACTGAGTATAAGTTGTATAATTTTGTTTTAACTAAATATTATTTATTAATAGAAAAACAACATATTTTATAAATGAACAACAATCTTTTGGACTATAATTTGTTAAAAATATAGATAAATTTAGAAGTAATTATTGATGAGTTTTATGTTTTGAAGTACTATATGACACCACTTAAATTAATATATTAAAAAAATGATATATATAAATATAAAATTTTAATGTGACGAAACTTAAAAAAAAAATCAGTCCACCCCATCGTTAAATCCTAGAACCGTCCCTAATTATCCTATCATGTAATATGTTTGAGTCTGAAGGGTAGATGCATGAATATGGTTGAAGAAGTATTGAATTCATGTGCATTTTGTGTAGATTGCACCAATATTCTTAAGAAAATTGTGATTAAAAAGAACAAGGAGTGATAGAAAAAATGAGAAAAAGGTTAAAAAAAATAGTTTCTTTGGTCCGATCCAATCCGTTCCGATCCCATTTCATTATAATCGAAAATTCATTCCAAACCGTACCGAAAAATTAAAAAATCCGTACCGTTCTGAACTGAAGTTTTGGTACGGACACGGACACTCTACTTTTAAAAATAATCAATCTTTTGACGATGCGAACACGATATTTTTAAATATCCGTTTTTAGTCCGTGCACTGTGAACAACCCTAATTAATGAGGACGAGATCTGAACTTAACAAGAAATTACAATCACCCCCCTAAAGTGTTAAAAACGTCGATGATCAATTTATCGCCCATCTCACCGCGGGCACTGCCTCTACGCGCAAGTGTCTCGTTATTTTCTCTCCAAACAGATTGCAGCTGCTTCCTCTGTACGCCACACCACCATCGCTACCACCGCGCCGCACCCACTGCAAAACAAAAATTCAGGCCGTTAATTTTACTTAAAAAATTAGTAAATTTAGTAATAGTCAGAACGTGTATACAAGAGAACCCTGTGAAAAATTCGTTAAAATTTATTCGAAAACTTAGCAAATTTTCGAAATAAAAAACCAAAAAGCAGCAAAATTTTCAGAAAAATATTTCGAAGAGAAGGGAAGATCTCTGAAAAAATAATAGTGATCCATTTTCGAAAAAAAAAAAATCGAAAAAAATACCAAATTTCGAAAAAAAATAATTAAAAATAGACAAAATTTTCGGAAATAATGTTGGAAAATTGTAAATTTTTTCATCAAATCAGATTTGGAAAGGAAGTAAAAAAAGCCATGAAAAAAAGAGTGGCAGATCTGCTTCATATGCAAAAACCAAAAAAGAAGAGGGAGTGGGAGGCGGCCGATCGCGAGGTTCTAAAATGTACACTGGGCCGGCAGTTGGGGTTAAAAATTAATCGGTTAAGAAATATGCCAAACAGCTCCCTAATGGGCCTGGCCTTGTATTGAGATTATGTACTATAAACGGGTTGTCGCCAGAGCCCGCACTTCTAATTAAGAGATTTTTTTAACGCATTAATATTTTTTTATTTTTATAAAGTTATTCCACATTCTATTTAAGAATAAAAAATAGGGATAGAGTTATAAATGGCCAAATGACAAAAAAAAACATTCTTTTTTATCATCAAATTATAAATTGTTCTTTTCTAGCCAAAAAGATACTTGTTTTGCCCATTATACCCTTAATGAATTTATTTAACAAATTAAAATTAATTAAATAAAATAAAACGTCAAAATCAGATTTTAGAAACGCAGATCAGAAAATTATATCTTCAATGCAGAGAAAATTCTCAATCATGTCGCAGCTCCTCGCCTCTATCCCCCACCACGAGCTCACCTCCCAGGCCTCTCCCCGGCAGATTCTCTATCACTTATCACAAACGGCTTTGTTCAAGATAGCATCTCCTCTCTCAAGGTAAGTTCAGTTTATAAGGGTAAAATTCAAGTCTCAAAATCGAATATTTTGGTTAGATTTTTCCATATGCATTCTCTCTTTTGTTATGTTTATGTATTGTGGAATGTGCTTATTATTTTTAAATTTTTTGAGATTGTGAAAAAATTGCTTGCAAGACTTTGTAAGAATGCCTGAGAGTGAATAACGGGTTTATTTTTTTTTACTGGAAATAGACTTGCATTGATTTATTTTGTTTGATCGATTGTGTTGGTTCAAGAGCTCGAGATTTTAATACCAGTAGATAACTGGTTCTTGGTGTTGCTAATTTGATGTGGGGTAAGTGTTTTGTTGGTGCAAGAGCTCGAGGTTTTAATACCAGTAGACTTGCATTGGTTTATTTTGTTTGATTGATTATGGTGGTGCAAGAGCTCGAGGTCATCCAAACATTGGCGAGATGTTCAAAATGTACGTAATTCTTTCCACAATATTCATTTTATTGTAATTTCAATTTGTGTTATCTATTATTTTTTCATCGTCATGTGAAATTTTTGTAGGTTATACTTGTTTGCCATGTCGGTGATGGCGATGTGGGGAATTGGATCAAATGCAAGATACGGTTGATTGAATGGGTCGTCGATATATATGATTCACTCTTGTACAACAAGGATGCTGCTCTGATCTTGAATCGAATGCAACAATTGATTCCCCTTCGGCGTTTACTGCCACCATTGCTTGAGAAGGCTGGGTTTTGGGACTTGAGTAAGTATAGAAGACATCGAGGCAAAATGTTACATGTGAATGTGCCTCCATCTCAATTCGATCAGAACGATATCCATAGTTGTGGAGTTTTTGCTTTGATGTACATAGAGGCTTTGATATCGTGGAGTAAAATTACAAAAGCTAAAATGAAGGATCGAGCATTGTTCTTCGCATTTAGGAAGAATTTAGCATTTCAAATTTTTGTACATAGTGAGGATAAGAATGCATTTGACATAGATAAGTAAACTTCAAGGCTTGTTTATCTTATGTATGATGATCTTTTGAAAATGGTATATGATGATTTTATTTATATAATATCTTGTATCTTTTAGTGTTTAAATTATTGTTTTAACATGACTACATTAAATGTTGGTATGTGCTTAATTATTAGTTGTACGGGTTAAAAAAATTGTGGTACAGACTAAAACAATTGTGGTATGGGCTAAAACAATTGTGGTACAGACTTAATATATGGTGGTACGAGCTTAATATATGATGGTACAGACTTAATATATGGTGGTACAGGCTAAAACAAGTGTGGTACAGACTTAATATATGGTGGTACGGGCTAAAACATAATTGTGGTACGGACTTAATATACGGTGGTACAAGCTTAATATATGATGGTACGGGCTTAATATATGGTGGTATGAGCTTAATATATGGTGGTACGAGCTTAATATATGGTGGTACGGGCTAAAACAATAGTGGTACAGGCTTATATATGGTGGTACGGGCTAAAATAATAGTGGTACGGGCTAAATATATGGTGGTACGAGCTTAATATATGGTGGTACGAGCTTAATATATGGTGGTACGGGCTAAAACAATAGTGGTACGAGCTTAATATATGGTGGTACGAGCTTAATATATGATGATACAAGTTTAATATATGGTGGTACGGGCTAAAACAAGTGTGGTACAGACTTAATATATGGTGGTACGGGCTAAAACAATTGTGGTACGGACTTAATATATGGTGGTACGAGCTTAATATATGATGTATATGTGCTTAATATATGGTGGTATGAGCTTAATATATTGTGGTACGGGCTTAATATATGGTGGTACGGGCTAAAACAATAGTGGTACGAGCTAAATATATGGTTGTACGGGCTTAATATATGGTGGTACAGGCTAAAATGATAGTGGTACGGGCTAAATATATGGTGGTACGAGCTTAATATATGGTGGTATAAGTTAAAAAAAAGATTAAGATGAAGATAATTGTGGTACAAGATGAACGATGGTGGTACGATTAAAGGACATTCTGGAAAAATAAAATTAAAATACAAGATGAAGATACTAGAAAAAACAAGCCCTATTTTAATTCTCAATTTTCTAAGTTTTAAAACCTGAAAAATGAAATTGCAAACATATAGAGTGATACACATAGAGTAAAATGAATTTTAAAAATTTACTCCCAAATATACGTGTAATACACAAAAAGAAATTACAATATCTCATTGTCTAATTAATTCAACAAGTCATGATAACATCATCATGAAGAACATCACTTGGGGGTGTTGGACATTTTCTTTTGTTGTGTCCAGTTTCTCCTCATGCGCTGCAATTTATCTATTTTTTTACGCTTGTGTGGCCCAGCTGATGATTCACCAACATTTTTATTTGTAGGACCTCCAATGATGTTTGTACAAGTTACTCTCTTATGTCCTGACTGCTTGCATTTTGAACACACTTGCAACCGACGATGTTTATTTCGTCTTTCCCCCGCAGAAGGAACTTTCTTGCTTTTTGGTTTCCTGGTGGCACTGCAAGATTGAGGCAAAACAACTCTACTTCTTATGAATCGGAAGGACCAAATATCCGGATGACCAACAGATATATGCAACCGTAGTATAGTTGGCGAAAGATTTTTACGTTTTGCAATAATCCGCACAAAATTGATGTACATCTAACTTTAACTTCCCGCATCAAACAATACACTAGATTATAGAAAGGAAAATTACACAAGCGGAGCCAAGCCACAAAAATCATACTTAACTCAACTAAATCTCAATTTAATGAAAATTTATAAATTAAGACAAGTTGCAAATTAATAGTCATTCATTTGTATGATTTTATAACATCAATCCGGATTTCCCAAAATATACAATCAACAAGAATAAATTCACAAAACCTGACTTAAAGCACAACAAGCAATAACACTTTTTTTTTTCTTACAGATAGTACTAATTACAACAAGCAGTAAGAAGATACTTTTTTTTAATCTATTACCTTATTGCCGCTATCGCATGTCCACATGGTATTTGATCAAGGTCAAACCTCCGACATGTGCAGGTTTTTTCATGTAGATTTACATTGTGTGATTTACTGCCAACCCTCACTTGATATGATCCATTACCAATTGGTGCAACAACCATAAATGCAGCATCATCAATGTTTGCATTCACTTGGATGGTCACCGATTCCGTTAAAACTTGGGAGCGCCCATTTACTTTTTCAAAAAACCACCTTTGGAGCATCTCACGGATACATTCAAGTAATGGACACACAGGAAACTTACGTGCATGTCTAAGGACTGAATTAAGACTTTCGGCGATGTTCGACGTCAAAAAATTATAGCGTCGTACAGGACAATATGATCGTGTCCATCCCCGTAAGGTAATGTCATGAATCAGTGTCTTATATGCTTCTTTTGTAACACCTTTGTCGACCTCCTTCAATTTTGGGATCAATTTTGAGCACTCGTCCATTGTGTAAACAGTCGTCATTTTGTAAAAAATCTCCAACAACTTCTCGTTCCTATGTGCCTTCAAGTTTTGTTTAAGATGATACCAACATACACCATGTTGGGCAAAATGATTGAGCTTGACAGGCTAATGTTGGATAAACTACTGGTGGAGCAAATGATTGAATTGAACGTTGTCGATCCATACTTACAAAAATGTTAATATCTTCATCATCAGGGCTTATGGTCAACAAATGCTTCCATTCCCTTTCACTTGTAAGAGGAACACTTTTTTCCCTCCCTTGGTTGCAATTAGACTTATCAACTTGAATTTCAGTATATCTGCATCGCCCGAACTAATTATTCCACTAACCAATCTCACTAAATCATCAAAAGTGAAAGTTGGTGATAGTATGATATAATCTGTCATACCACCTTTCCTTCCCAATATCCACCCACTCTAATAATCATACCCTTATTATCCATATCTGCAAAATTAAAGAATGTATAAGGAAAAAAATGTAAAAATGGAATAGTCATAACATTTTCTTTTTAAACAAACAATTAAAGCTTATATAAAATTAAAGAATGTATAAGGAAAATAAATGTAAAATGGAATAGTCATAACATTTTTTTTTTTAAAACAAACAATTAAAGCTTATATATATCAGTTGCAAGAGTATAAGGCATACTCAATGTCAAAAAGGTACAACAATTACAGTGATCTCCTAAGCCAAAACACCAGTCTAACTAATACATGAGCGAGCCAAACTAAAGAGAATTAAAAAAAATACACCAGAGCACTGACCACCACTACACACTAACATCAGTCTTCATAGATTAAATAATTTAGCTTGTACCACACTTATTTAAGCTCGTACCATCATTAATTCATATCATACCACACTTTATTTAAGCATGTATCACCATTAATTCACTCCGTACCACATTTTATTTAAACTCGTACCATCATTAATTCACCACATACCTCATTTTATTTAATCATGTATCACCATTAATTCACTCCGTACCACACTTTATTTAAGCCCGTACCATCATTAATTCACTCCATACCACATTTTATTTAACCACGTATCACCATTAATTCATTCCATACCACACTTATTTAAGCCCGTACCATCATTAATTCACCTCATATCACATTTTATTTAACCACATATTACCATTAATTCACTCCGTACTACACTTATTTAAGCTCGTGCCATCATTTATTCACCTCATACCACATTTTATTTAACCACTTATCACTATTAATTCACTCCGTACCACACTTATTTAAGCCCGTATCACCTTATATTATAAACCCTAAAACACTTTTTTTTTAAATAGAATGAGAGAATAGCGTTAAATTGCAATTATTGCAATTGGGTGATCAAGAGTTTCGAAACAACAATAAATGCAATTGGGTGATCAAGTGTGTGGAAACAACAATATTTTCTTAGTTTAATTTGTACGTTTTGAAATTGAAAGAAAGAAACACATAAAAGTGACGTGAGGCAATACCTTGAATCAGAATTTGACGTGGGGCGCGCGCAACCGACAGATTATTTGACCGAGGCAATACCTTCAATAATTGACGTGATGCACAATCATGAATGACGAGTGAAACTTTTTAATTTCATCTAGGGATTGTAAAAGTGTAAAATATAATAAAGTGAGAGAAATAAAAAAGAATCGCTTGTTTTAAGAAAAGATGGATAAGGACATAGTTGGTAAAAAATATATTCTCTTGGCTAGAAAAGAATAAAATTAAAAGTATGGACAAAAAAAAACTTTTTAAAAAACAATTGGCTATATTTGGGGGTTTGCACTAAAAAATAATTACTTCTAAGTCTATTTTTGTGTTTGTCTCATTTCCCTTAGTGGATTGATGAAAACATATGTTCATCTTCATGTAAAAAAACATATGTTCGTCTTTCAAAAAATTACACATCCACAAAAATTCAGCATATCTAAAATTCAACTTGAAAGCATTACAATTTGAAAAATTCATATCAAAATTGTAAAATTACAGAAATTTACATATCGGACGCCTAGGTTCATCCAAATTAAATTTCTTTAAACATGTGCTGAAATAGCACTCGGGTCAACCCAATCTCGGATTGGGCTTTGCACGTTTGGGCTTTGAACAATTGCAGTGGGCCTAGCTACAAAAGGATATGGGCTCCAAGCCTAAGACCAAAGTGCAATTGCCGAGAACCAAGGCCCAAGGTCCACGGTGTTAGTGTTAGTGTCCTAAAGACAATCCATTGTAAGGACATAATACTAAGATAATATTCAGTGTTGGTTTAATATTATTACTTATTTAATATTAAATATATGGTGTTGCACTTATTAAAATATTATGTTTGATTGTTTGCATTTGTGTTCCCTTGGGTCACTGCTGTCATTGAGTGTGTGAGAACTCAGATGACTAAAGCATGATTCTCAAATAGCCCCAATCGAGGATCATCAAGAATGAGATATTGATGATGTTGGGATAACATTTGCCAAGATCTATCGGAATGACCTCATAAACACAAATTTAAATTAACAATTATTACTAGCATGAATTTACCTAAGTGAATTCAAATAATAATTACGCCAACAACGTCATTCAAATAAAATTCACATAAAAGATCCTAGCATGCGGAATTTCTAGGAGTTTACGTAAACGTACCCATTGGAGAGACAGTCTGAGATGGACAAGATCAAGTATCTGGCTACCAACCAAAAGTCCTTCTCAAGTATTCTCAAGTCCTCGCTCAATAACCCGGTGGGAGGTTCTCCGATGAACGATTTATAAAACAAAGGAAAAAATAAAATTGTTGCACCACCTTTGTGGATTTCTAATATTTCCAGCACATGGAATTGTTGCACGCAATTGAAATTTTTAAAAAAAAACACAAATTGTCAACGTTTCAAAATATTTGATATTTTATCGGCGCAGATATTTTTCCCAAAAAAAGATCAATTCCTGTGTCTTGGGAATGAAACATTCATCCCCTATTTATAATAGAGAGGGGGGACGAAAATTAGGCTCAAAATAGGGTTAGGAAAGATCTTTTCTTGATCTCCAAGAAATCTTGAATATATCCCATATATTCTTCTTTCCATGTGTATTTTTCCACAAAAATCTCACACCCTTATTTAGCCTAATATTTAGAAAATAATAGGGGATCTTTCAAGATTGGATATTTCTTGAATTTACGAGATATTCTTATATTCCTAGAATACATATCTTTTTCCATAAAATCTTTTCAAGAAAATCAAGAAAATCCTTCTTCCTATTATATCTCTATAATTTTCGAAAATCTCTATTAAAGAAACCAAGTGGGAGATTTCTTGAATTTATGGGATAATCTTGTATTCCAAGAATACTCATCTCATTTCCATAAAATCCTTTCAAGAAAATTATTCTTCCTCTTTTTCTTTAATTATTTCAAAAAATTAAGGAAGAAATATGCAACAAAAATTTGTTTTATTTTAAGCACCTTTTATTTATTGGACTTTAATTTGGGCTACTTGAGGGGCCTTTAGGAGAATTAAGATGGACCTTCCAATGGGCTTCTGAATTCCAATATTGAGCCACAATATAATTCAGCCCATTAATATTAATTAATACCACTATATAATTAATATTGCACTATCCAACCTTAAACCATATTACGGTAATATGGCTCCCAGTTTTTATTTCTCATGTTTAAGATTATTTAGTCCACTAATTAATTAAGCCACTGAAAAGCTTTATATTAATTAATATCTTTATCCTTGGAGTAAGGACAACTCAGCTTTATTATCCATACCGGAAAATTAATTCCACTTGCAAGATTTGGTATGATAAAGGTTCTGAGCCCACCAAGGGGACCAATCACGCAAGACTTTGCAAGCACACGATTCTCTGTATTAATTTAGCAACTGTCGTATAATTAATATTATTACCCAAGATATAGGGTATCAAAGTCGCAATGATTCTCTTCCCATTTATAAGTCAAAACAATAACTACTAATCGCACACGGTCCTTATTAAGTGACAGAGATTAAGAAATCAACAACCACTGAGGTCTAACTCTTCATCCCTTGAGTAAGTGCGAATGAGTTTATCCTCTCTGCAGGTCCGCTTCAGCACATCGAATGCACTAGTGTAATTTCTTGGTCAAGACAAGTCAATCTGAGCCTTACACATCAACTTCTACCAATAGACTGTTCGGGTCTATCTAAGTTGTGAAACACGCACTAGTTTACAAGGGACTGTTAACGTGATCTTCTGTGATCTGGTATCACCACGTTAACTACAATGTAACATGTGCTGTTATATGAACGGTTTGCAATAAATATATATAACATTCAATCATATTTAAAGCAACAGTGATAAATAATTTATTTCAGTAAAAAAATGTTTAATACATAGGTTATACAAAGTAAAAGGATACTTTCACGTATAACCCCAACAATCTCCCACTTATACTCAAAGTCTGCTTTTAAGTATACCACATCACGTCTAATGTATTATACAGTGACATCTAATGTCACCTACATCAACCAAATAATATATCTCCCACTTATACTCAAAGCAGATTGACAACGCTCTTGACACCCATTCCTTCCACATGTCTCTCGAATGTTAACAGAGGCAGACCCTTTGTGAATGGATCAGCTAGGTTGTCATCCGACGTTATCTTTGCCACCTCTATATCTCTTCTCTTAAGTATTTCTCATATAAGATGGTATTTCCTTTCAATGTGTTTGCTGGCCTTGTGGGCTCTCGGTTCCCTTGAATTTGCAACTGCCCCGACATTATCACAGAAAACCGTGATGGTGCTGGGCAAATTCTGAACAACGTCCAAGTCCACTAGGATATTCTTGAGACACACCGCTTCTTTCGTTGCTTCACAAATAGCTACATATTCGGCTTCCATGGTAGAATCGGCGATGGATTTCTGCTTAACACTTCTCCATGTTACAGCTTCTCCCCCAGACGAAACACACTACCCGAGGTAGATTTTATGGAATCTATGTCCGATTGGAAATCCAAGTCCGTGTATCCCACTGGAAATAAACTTTCCGACTGATAAACCAGCATTCTATCCCGAGTTCTTTTTAGATACTTTAGAATGTTCTTTACGGCAGTCCAGTGTTGATTTCCGGGATTACTTTGATATCTTGCTACCATGCCAACGGCGTAGCAAATATTCCGTCTCGTGCACAACATTGCATACATAAGACTCCCTACTACCGACACATAAGGAATGCCTTTCATGTCATCTATCTCCCCTTGTGTCTTGAGACACATGTCTTTCGATAGATGGATTCCGTGCCTGAAGGGTACAAAACCTTTCTTGGAATCTTACATGTTGAATCACTTCAAAACAGTGTCTATGTATGAAGCTTGCGATAAGCCAATCATTCTTTTCTTTCGATCTCGATTGATCTTGATACCAAGAATATGACCGGCTTCCCCTAAGTCCTTCACATCAAACGGTTTTGACAGCCATAGTTTTGACAGCCATACCCTTACGTCTGAAAAAACCTTTACATCGTTTCCGATGTGCAGAATATCGTCTACGTATAGTACTAAGAATACCAAGGCAGTTCCGTCACACTTCTTATACACACAACTTTCAAACTCATTTTGATCAAACCCATAAGACTTGATTACATGATCAAAACATTGGTTCCAAGCCCGAGATGCTTGCTTTAGTCCATAAATGGACTTCCTTAGCTTGCAAACAAGGTGTTTTTGGCCTTTCGCAATGAAACCTTCGGGCTGTTGCATATAGATTTCCTCGTCAAGACTCCCGTTAAGGAAAGTTGTCTTGACATCCATTTGCCAGATCTCAAAATCTATATGCGCAGCTATTGCCAAGAGAATATGGATGGACTTAAGCATGGCTACAACCGAAAAGGTTTCTTCATAATCGATACCCTCCTTTTGAGTGTATCCCTTTGCCACAAGCCTAGCTTTAAAGGTCTCGACCTTTCCGTCCGATCCTCTTTTCCTCTTGTAGACCCACTTGCATCCAATGGGTTATACCCCACTGGGTGGTTCCACTAGCTCCCACACTTGATTATGATCCATTGAGCCCATCTCGGCTTCCATCACAATTTGCCAGGATTCAGAATCCTTATCTTGGACCGCCTCCTTGTAGGACCATGGGTCTGATTCATTATCCCCGAGGACCAAATCTGAAGATTCTCCTATCTCCATGAATCTCTCAGGTTGTCGAACAACCCTCCCACTACGACGAGGTTCCGGTTTTGTCGGTGTGACGCTTGGTATATCAACTTGTACAGTTGGTATAGGAGTTTGCCCTCTTATTTCGTCTAAGTTAATCTCACTTTTGGGCTTTCTATTGTTCATAAAGTCTTCTTCCAAAAATCTAAAGTGCATACTTATTACCACCTTTTGATCTTCAGGACCATAGAACATACACCCTTTCGTTCCCGTGGGATATCCTATAAACAATCTTAGTTCCGTACGTGCATCCAACTTACCGACTTCCTTGTCTAACAGGTATGCCGGACACCCCCAAATTCTAAGATGCCTCAGACTGGGTTTGCGCCCAGTCCACAACTCTTTAGGGGTTTTGGGAACCGATTTGGATGGCACCAAATTTAGAACATAAGCCGTTGTTTCCAAGGCATGACCCCAAAATGACTTGGGTAGATCTGAATAACTCATCATGTATCTGACCATTTCTAAGAGTGTTCTGTTTCTTCGTTCTGCAACCCAGTTTTGTTGAGGGGTTCCGGGTGCAGTCAACTAGGAAACAATGCCCTCGTCTAACAGGTAGTTCAAAAACCCATCGCTGAGGTATTCACCTCCACGATCAGATCGTAGAAACTTGATACTCTTTTCCATATGATTCTCCACTTCGGCTTTGAACTCTTTGAATTTATCAAAGGTTTCCGATTTGTGTTTCATGAGGAAAATGTACCCGAACCTTGAGTAATCATCAGTGAACGTCACGAAAAACTCATAGCCACCTCTAGCTTTGGTTGACATTGGACCACACACGTCAGTGTAAACGATTTGCAACACTTCTGTGGCTCTATTCCCCTTGGCTCCAAATGCCCTCTTGGTCATTTTACCCTCCAAACATGATTCCAGGTTGGAAATGGTTCCATCTGTAGGTCCGACAATGAACCATATTTCACCAACCTTTGGATCCTATTTAGATTAATATTACTCAATCTTAGATGCCAAATAAGTGTCTCGTTCACCTTTTCTGAACGTTTTCTCTTATTGCTTGAAACAGTCGATGTGTTAAAAGATGCATTTTGTGAGTGGTGTGCACAATTAATAGTATTGAGATTGTTCCGCAAAGTTCCATGACAGATAAACACATCGTTACAAAAAATAGTAACTTGTTTAGAAAAACGAACAGAATATCCATCATTAAATAGTTTTGAAACTGAAATAAGGTTTTTTCGAAAAAAACTGGAACTTAAAGAACATCTCTCAAAACTAAAATCTTGTCTTCAAAGACAGGTGCACGTCTCCCACTGCTTCAGCTGCCACTCTTGTAGCATCGCCCAGTGTGATGAGGATATCACTTCCACTAAGTTGTCGGGTCAGCTTGAACCCGTGAAGCAAACATGATCAGTGGATCCCGTATCAACTACCCACGAATGAGAAGTATACACCGCTAAACAAGTTTAGTCGTGAGAATTACCTTTCTTTCCAGCCCTTTTGGGGTTGGAACAGGCAAACCTCCATTGTCCTTCTTCACCGCAGTTGAAGCACTTCCCCTTTGGATTTTCCTTAACACCACCAGTATCCCTCATCTTACCATTGCCCTTAGCAACAGTTGAGTTTGATTGCTTATGGCTTTTGGTCCTCTTCTTCTTCTTGCTTTCCCTTGGCCTAGAAGATGAAGACGGACCACTTGCCGTCAAAACTTGAGTTTGGTGCCGAGCCCAAAGCTTACAACAAATCAGCTAACGAGGCCAAAGTGCTCAAAACTTCTAGGAAGATAGTGGAGTACCAAATCGATCTGGGTCTTCAGATCATAATCTGCACCCAGAACCTCAAGTTTGTTCAAAATGAGCCATCAATTTTTGAGGACGTAATCCCTTACGGGGTTGCCCTCCACCATTTTCAGCAAAAACATCTCTCGCAAGGTGATCTGCGAGCCCCGCGTATTTGACTCGTCAGTTGGCTCATCTGAATTTTGGTGTGTCAGGAATCCACTTGTGCTTTTGTGCAGTTAAGACAATCATAATTTTTCGTTTCCAATCAACATAGTTTCCAATACAATTCTATTGACTTTAAGTATATTAAGAGTGGATTAAAAGGTTGCGACATGCTGAACTGAAATAAATAGCAATTTGTACAAGTACGAAATATCACATAATTCGATCACATTATTCATATCAAAATCTCAAAACAATATGAACATGCATCAGCCGACATCTCAAAACAGTTTAAATAGGTCACGTTGGGTGAACTGTATATTTAAACACATTCAACCAGGTTACAAACAGGAACAGTTACAAACCTTTAATTCAAAATTAATAGTCGGCTCCCACTTGACCAATATAAAATTGACAGGGACTTCGGAGAAGTATATGCATATCAATTTTATACCTAAGTAATAACCATGATTAAATACAGAATTATTACTTTTCTTTGAACGAGCCTCGTTGGGAGGGTCATCGTCGCCATTAATAATAATTCACAATCATCCTTTTGGGAATTTATTCATGTGAAAACCATCTTTTGACCGTTCCGTTGGGGAAATTTCTCCAAAAGAATTCAAAAATAAATAAATCACGGAGGTCAATATTGACGTAATTTTATTATCCGGAATAAAATTTGTCAATTAAAACATACTTAGTAATTTTCGAAAGTGATATTTTCTTTTGACAATTTTAAATCACGCAACACATTTAACAAATAAAATAGCACGAATTTAAAACACGCATCAAGATAAAATAAATCAAGTTGGGCACATATATCCAACTGTCATGGTTTAAATTTCATATCTTGATCTTGAGAAATCGTCTCTTCTTTTGCCTTCATCGTTCGTCTCGAAAGGCTCCCACTGAATCTGCAATAATTCTTTAACGAGTGTCCTCCGTCTTGGGTTAGGACAACGTCCGAGTAGCTCACGACCCGGAACGCGAGTCCGCGTGCGCCTCGGTCCGACTCGGCCATCTCGCCCGCCGCCCTACGGTTTTGTGCTGTTGGCATCGCTGGGACGCATCCGGCCCGCTCCCCACGCCCGTCGCCAGCTCGGCCCAGCCGGCAACACATCATGCTACAAGGCGGAAGTCCGTCTGCTGTTTCCAGCGCCCAGGCTTCGCCATGCCCCCGCCCACGATCGCTTTGGTCGCGTGGTCGCTAGGCGTTCCCGCCTAACTGCGTGTTCGCCTTTCGCTCGCAGATTCGCACGGATGACGTCTGTTTTTAATTCTCTGTCTCTCGTCTTCGTTCACGATCCGGTTACAATTTATTTACAAAACAAATAAACCTAGATCTGGACTAGTCTATTACATTGAACAAATCAAACAAATACTAATCTACTCGTGGATTTTCTCACGAGGCAAAAACGAATCCGAACGAATCAATTAAAAACCAATAATTTATTTGCATGTAAATAAGCACATTAAAATACCATGATCATTGGATACCGCAAAATGCATCTAAATAGTTCTACTATCCAATTTCAAATTTTAATGAACAACAATTTAAATTACGATTTAAAAGATCGTAACCCCAACGAGGCTCTCGATACCGATTGTTGGGATAACATTTGCCAGGATCTATCGGGATGACCTCATAAACACAAATTTAAATTAACAATTATTACTAGCATGAATTTACCTAAGTGAATTCAAATAATAATTACCTTGACAACAACGTCATGCAAATAAAATTCACGTAAAAGATCCTAAATGCGGAATGTATAGGAGTTTACGTAAACGCATTCGTTGGAGAGACAGTCTGAGATGGACAGGATCAAGTATCTGGCTACCAACCGAAAGTCCTTCTCAAGTATTCCCCAGTCCTCGCTCAATAACCCGGTGGGAGGTTCTCCGATGAACGATTTATTAAACAAAGAAAAAAATAAAATTGTTGCACCACCTTTGTGGATTTCCATTATTTCCAGCACATGGAATTACTGCAAGCAACTGAAATTTTTCGAAAAAACACAAATTGTCGACTTTTCAAAATATTCGATATTTTATCGATGCTGATATTTTTCCGAAAAAAAGATCAATTCCTGTGTCTTGGGGATGAAACATTCATCCCCTATTTATAATAGAGATGGGAGACAAAATTTAGGCTCAAAATAGGGTTAGGAAAGATCTTTTCTTGATCTCCAAGAAATCTTGAATATATCCCATATATTCTTCTTTCCATGTGTATTTTTCCACAAAAATCTCACTCCCTTATTTAGCCTAATATTTAGAAAATAATAGGGAATCTTTCAAGATTGGATCTTTCTTGAATTTATGAGATATTCTTGTATTCCTAGAATACATATCTTTTTCCATAAAATCTTTTCAAGAAAATGAAGAAAATCATTCTTCCTATTATGTCTCTATAATTTTCTAAAATCTCCATTAAAGAAACTAAGTGGGAGATTTCTTGAATTTATGGGATAATCTTGTATTTCAAGAATACTTATCTCCTTTCCATAAAATCCTTTCAAGAAAATTCTTCTCCCTCCTTTTCTTTAATTATTTCGAAAAATTAAGGAAGAAATATGCAACAAAAATTTATTTTATTTTAAGCACCTTTTATTTATTGGACTTTAATTTGGGCTACTTGAGGGGCCTTTAGGAGAATTAAGATGGACCTTCCAATGAGCTTCTGAATTCCAATATTAAGCCACAATATAATTCAGCCCATTAATATTAATTAATACCACTATATAATTAATATTGCACTATCCAACCTTAACCCATATTACAGAAATATGACTCCCGGATATTATTTCCTGTGTTTAAGATTATTTAGTCCACTAATTAATTAAGCCACTGAAAAGCTTTATATTAATTAATATCTTTATCCTTGGAGTAAGGACAGCTCAGGTTTATTATCCATACCGGAAAATTAATTCCACTTGCAAGATTTGGTATGATAAAGGTTCCGAGCCCACCAAGGGGACCAATCATGCAAGACTTTGCAAGCACATGATTCTCTGTATTAATTTAGCAACTGTCGTATAATTAATATTATTGCCCAAGATATAGGGTATCAAAGTCGCAAAGATACTCTTCCCATTTATAAGTCAAAACAATAACTACTAATCGCACACGGTCCTTATTAAGTGACAGAGATTAAGAAATCAACAACCACTGAGGTCTAACTCTTCATCCCTTAAGTAAGTGTGAATGAGTTTATCCTCTCTGCAGGTCCGCTTTAGCACATCGAATGCACTAGTGTAATCTCTTGGTCAAGACAAGCCAATCTGAGCCTTACACATCAACTTCTACCAATAGACTGTTCGGGTCTATCTAAGTTGTGAAACACGCACTAGTTTACAAGGGACTATTAACGTGATCTTCTGTGATCTGGTATCACCTCGTTAACTACAATGTAAAATGTGCTATTATATGAACGGTTTGCAATAAATATATATAACATTTAATCATATTTAAAGCAACAATGATAAATAATTTATTTCAGTAAATAAGTGTTTAATACATAGGTTATACAAAGTAAAAACATACTTTCACGTATAATCCCAACAGATGATGCAATGGAGATTGGTGTGCGATCTGCATCATACTCTTAGAGAGTGTAGTAAGATCTCACTTGCTACGAGTTACTAGGTATCTCATGATGGATGCACAAATACCTTAGAGGGTATTGGTATACCCATCCGAGAAACCGTTTGATGTAAATCCACTATATGTATCTACGGGTGTCTTGGTTAGTGGCAGCGATGCGTGTTGGGAAAATCGGGGTGCCCGGATCTATTCGAGGTGATTATTTAAATACATATTTAAATTAAACAGTTAATTACTAACATGAATTAATCCTAAATCAATTCAACATAATAATAAACAACATGCGTACACATAATTCACGTAAATCCTAAACATGTGGAACTAGGAGTTACGAAATTACTAACCTCTTGAAGAATCAAACGGATGAGTCAACCCAAGATCCTTCCCAAATATATCCCCAAAGTCCACGAACTCTGTCCGGTGGGAAGATTTCAACGAACGATTTTAATGGGAGAGAAATTAAATATTTTGCTACCACCTTTGTGGATTTTTAATATTTCTAACACATGGAATTGCACTTGGGAATGAAGAGCTCATCCCCTATAAATAGGGAGGAGGGGTTCGAAATTTTTAGGTCAAGAAAATAAGGAAGGAAATCTTTTCTTGATCCCCAAGAAATCTTGAATATATCTTCTATATTCTTTTCTCCTTAATTAAATTTTCCATAAAATCTCTTCCCCTCTTCTACCCATTATTTTCGAAAATTACACTATTATAGGAGTCAAGATTTGACTTCTTGAATTTATGGGATAATTATGTATTCCTACAATAATTATCTCTTTCCATAAAATATCTACAAGAAAATCAAGACAATCTTTTCTTCCTTTAATAGACAAAGTTTTCGAAAATTACTAAGTGGAAATATAGCAAGAATATTTTCTTCTCTCTCTCATTAATTGGACTTTATTTTTGGCTATTTGGGGGGCCTTTAGGAGAATTAAGATTGGACCTCCAATGGACTATGAAGCTTTAATATTTTGGGCCAAATATTATTCAAGTCCATTAATATTAATTTACTCCACTATAAAATTAATATTGAACTATCCATCTTAACCCATATTACGATTTCACATATAACATGGCTCCCGGTCATTATTTCCCTTTTTTAAGATTATCTTAGTCCATTAATTAATTAAGCCACTGAACAAGCTTTATATTAATTAATATATTTGTCCTTGGAGTAAAGACAACTCAACATTATCAAGCAAGACGTACTTGCACGCGATTCTCCGTATTAAATGTCAGCAATCGTCATGTAATTAATAATATTGCCCAAGATATAAGGTATCGAATCGCATTGACTCTCTTCCCATTATAAGTCAAAGCAATAGTTATTAATTTCACACGATCCTACTTAAGGGACGGAGATTAAGAAACAACGTACCACTGAGGTCTAATTCTTGTATATTCAGTACCGAATATTTTGTCCTTCTGTAGGTCCTCATTCAGTGCACCTAAATGCGCTAGTGTGATCTCTTGGTCTAGACAGACCAATCTGGGTCTCACACTTCAACCGTTCATGATGGTTCGTTCATTTCCATCTGGGTTGTGAATTTATACTTAATTACGAGGGCTATTAATTTGATCTTCAGTGATCGGGTATCACCAAATTAACTACAACGTAATATGTACTGTCTTATTGAACGGGTTTGCAATAAACATATATAACATTCATTCATATTTAATGAAACAATGATTAAATAATTTATTTCAGTAAATAAATAAGAAACTTCAGTTTGGTTATACAAAGTAAAAGCATACTTTTCAGTATAACCCCAACAATCTCCCACTTACACTCAAAGTCCTTTTAAGTATATACTACAAGATCTCGTGTTCTATGTGACATCTAATGTCACCCCACACGAACCTAATAATATTTCTCCCACTTATACTCAAAGCAGATTGGCAACGTACTTGACACCCATTCCTTTCACAATTCTCTCGAATGTACTCTGAGGTAGACCCTTTGTGAATGGATCTGCTAGGTTGTCTTCCGATGCAATCTTAGCCACCTCAATGTCTCCTCTCTTAAAGATTTTTCGTATGAGATGGTATTTTCTTTCAATGTGTTTGCTGGCCTTGTGGGCTCTCGTTTCCCTTGAATTTGCAATTGCTCCAGCGTTATCACAGTAAACCGTGATCGTGCTGGGCAAATCCGGGACAACGTCCAAGTCCACTAGGAAGTTTTTGAGCCAAACCGCTTCCTTTGCTGCTTCACAAGCAGCGACGTACTCGGCTTCCATGGTGGAATCAGCGATGCATTTCTGCTTTACGCTTCTCCATGTCATGGCTCCTCCCCCCATGCAAAACACACTACCCGAGGTAGACTTTCTGGAGTCAACATCTGATTGGAAATTCGAGTCCGTAACCGGATGGGGATCGATCGGTATCGACTTATAAACCAACATTCTATCCCGTGTCCTTTTCGGTGCTTCGAATGTTCTTTCTTTGCAGATCCAATGCTCTTTCCCAGGGTTACTTTGATATCTTGCCACCATGCCTACGGCAAAGCAGATATCCATCTCATACACAACATTGCATACATGAGGCTTCCCACAGCCGAAGCATAAAGGATACTCTTCATGTCATCTATCTCTTTCTGTGTCTTAGGACACATCTCTTTGGATAGATGGATTCCGTGTCTGTAGGGCACAAAGCCTTTCTTGAATCCTCGCATCTTTGAAGCGCTTCAAAATAGTATCTATATATGAGGTCTTGCAAGCTTGATCATTCTTTTCTGCGATCTTGAGTGATCTTGATCCCTAGGATGTGACCGCTTCCCTAAGTCCTTCATATCGAATCGTTTTTGACCGTGCCATGCCCTTTACGTCCGGATAACACCTTTACATCATTTCCGATGAGCAGAATGTCATCCACGTATAGTACCAAAAATACCAATGCAGTTCCGTCACGCTTTTTATAAACTTAACTTTCAAATTCATTTTGATCGAAACCGTAGGATTTTATAACTTGATCAAAACACTGATTCCTAGCGCGGGATGCTTGCTTCAGCCCATAAATGGACTTCCTAAGCTTGCAAACCGGATGCTCTTGCCCTTTATTAATGAAGCCTTCGGGTTGTTCCATATAGATTACTTCGTCAAGATTTCCATTAAGGAAAGCTGTCTTGACGTCCATTTGCCAGATCTCAAAGTCTAGATCTTGTGACAATCGACAAGAGAATCGCGGATGGACTTGAGCATATTCTGACAGCGAAAAGGTTTCCTCATAATCGATCCCTTGTTTCTGAGTGTACCCTTTAACCACAAGTCTTGCTTTGAAGGTTTCAACCCTTCCGTCCGGTCCCCTTTTCCTCTTGTATACCCACTTGCATCCGATGGGTTTTACCCCATCAAGTGGTTCGACTAGCTCCCACACCTTGTTGTGATCCATTGAACCCATCTCGGCTTCCATTGCTGTTTGCCAAGATTGAGCATCTTTGTCTTGGATCGCCTTGTTGTAGGACCATGGATCTGATTCTTCTGCGAAGATCAAGTCCGAAGACTCTCCGATCCCCAAGAATCTCTCGGGTTGTCTAATAACCCTCCCACTATGACGAGGTTCAGGTTATGTAGGCGTGACGTTTGGTATATCATTTTGTACAGTTGGCAACGGAGTTGGCCCCCTAAGTTCTTCTAAGGTAATTTCACTTCTAGGCTTTTCATTTGCTCATATAGTCTTCTTCCAAAAAATTTAAAGTGAGTCTTGATTACCACCTTTGATCTTCAGGACCATAGAACATGCATCCTTTAGTTCCTTCAGGGTACCCTATGAACATCCTTAATTCCCAACGTGCATCCAATTTACCGGCCTCCATGTCTAGCACGTATGCTTACAACCCAGATCCTAATGTGTCCAAAAACCGGACTTGCGTCAGAGGGTCCCCTGAACGGTTATGTGAGGGCGTAAGTCTGAGGGGGGTGAATAGACTTCTGAAAAATCCTTTTAAGTGCGGATCGGTGTCTGGCGGATAGCTTTGTCCAGTCTGAAGTGAATCGATTCGATTCGATAACCAACTTCTTAACGCAGGAAAAGCGGTCGATTCGGTAATTATCGGATTAAGCGATCGTCTGAAGCTTAAGTTTTACCCGTGAAAAACCGGTTTGTATAAATCGATTCCAAGTTTTATCTTTTTAATCGATGTCGTAAATCAAACCGATCGGATCGAAGCTTGGTGTCATCGATCTTAACTTAGAATGTATGCGCTTTAAGATTGTGCGATGTGAGAGCGATTAATCAAAGCAAAGAAGGCACACAAGATTTATAGTGGTTCGGACAAACCAGTCCTACGTCCACTCTTCCCTTTCACAAGGGGCACCAACTTAACCGACTTAACCGATGGACCTAGGTTAGTGTTGTAGTCCAACCCCAGTACACCAACAGATGTTTTAAGAGTTCTCACTCAACCGATCCCGTAAATCAAGATTAGAAACCCTAGGATCGAATCTTGCTAAACAACTTATCCTAACTTGGGGGTTTGGGTAAGATTGTTGAGGTTCCAACTATGAAATCTTTTCTTTGCATTATAAAACACTGATAGCTAGATGAAAAGATTTCTTGCTAAGAACTTATGGGATGAACACAATATAAAATAAGCTTGTAGTTGTGTTCTTCGTATGCGAAAATCGACTATAGTTTGAGCTTCTTGATTATGTTGTTTGTCCAAGCATTTCCGTGTTTCACTCTGAAGTATGATCCCATATTTATAGACCTTGAGATCAAAGAGCCGTTGGAGAGCAATTTGAATCTCGGGCTATTTTAGGTAGAGTTCTTGAGGCTTGATGTGACGTGCTTGAGGCAATCCATGGCTGAAAGTTTATAGCCGTTTGAGAGAGCAACATCGAATCCCGCGAGTATCAGCTCTGTTCATACGTGTTTCTTCCTTATTGGATGAAAGCCTTGCTTTGCAGTGTTGTTCCTCCAACTAAGGTTTGTATTCATCTTGTTCAGATCGCAGACGTATGATAAGATGAAACATCAGTTTTCATCTTATGAGTGATCCGATCGATCTGAATCGATCGATCCACTGATGGAGTCTTCTCGCCTTTTGTTGACTTAGCTTCAACCGGTGACTCTACCGCGATGTAGGTCTTCGGTCTTATCTTCCGAAGTCATCGATCTTCTAGTATAGAGGTTTGAGCTTCATGACTTCCGCTGAGTTATCTGACAAGATCAGTTCAATCTGATCTTTCGTTCTGGTTTAGCGTTCTGCTCTGTCGGATATCAGCTTTCTTCTGATTCTTCAGATCTGACCTTTACATATTGAGTTCCCCCTCAATATGTGACCTATCTATTACATCAGTTTTTTCTATACAATCATTATCAACTGGGTCTCCTATAGCGAAGAATGAAAACATCGGTCGATTAACAGTCCGGTGGTCCTATTACATGTGTTTTTGGAACTTTCATCAAAACTATAAATTTCCCAACAATTTCCCCTTTTTTTGATGAAACCAAAACACTTGAGAAAACCAAATAAGTTGATAAGTATAGAAGCGGTTAAAAGCAAGTAATCAGAAGACAAAGAGATTTTGTCTTGGGATCAGAAAAATAAACTTTTCATTAGATATGATGATTACATGTTACATCAGAAAAGTTTTGAATTTAAAAGCAGCTGATCCCTAGACGTCTTCTGAATCTTCACTCCTTGGGCTTGTATCCTTCTGGCATTTCTCTTTGGTCTTGTGGAATGTTGAAAATCTGATAGAGTTTCCATTTGACATCAGTTGTCTGCACTTGATCAGTTATCTGTGATTTGCTCAATATGTCAAAGTAGAATCTCTCAAATGCCAGTCTGTCAAATGAGCCATCTGCCTTCTTTGAGTATATTAACAGATCATACTCTTGGCGAGATATCTTTACATTTATAAGCTTGGCCTCATTTTCCAGATACTTCAGAAAGTCTGGATATTTATTCTGTAACCAGTTGAGGAACTCATCATCTGGTGATTCTTCTTTTGGAACAAGATCAAGGACAAAGGCATCTAGAAGCCATTCACTTCTGATCTTATTCCATTCCTCAAACCTCTTAGCGTGTGCAGCATTTTTTGGTATAATCTCGTCGACTCTTGCTGGCAACAGAGGTTCTGGTGCAGATTTTCCAGTTAATCCTTTCTTAGCCCTTGATTTGAACTTCTGTTTCAACCCTTCTGCTTGTGCCCGTTTTTCTGTCCTTCTTTCTTCTTCAATCATCTGCTCTTTGGACAATTTCTGATTAGCTCCTTATCGGCCAGATCGACTAAGGCTGTGCTTCGGTGACTTTCTGGTGCAGAGTCCAGATTTTGATGTCCCAAACCCCGCAGCACCTTTCTTGCAATTGAGCTTTGTCCATGGGCCTTGTCTTACGATGTGTCGATTGGTTTCTCGAGATCCTTCCCCTTTTTTGGTTTGATCAAAAAGCGCATTGAGTGGGAAGTCGAGACCCAAAGTTGATTGACAATGCTGATTTAGATCATTAGCGATAAACACAAGATTGAGTTTGTTAGATTACGACAGGTTATGTCGAGTTCTTTCTTGGCGATTTCCATTGTAGCGAGAGTGTCCAAATCATTTTGTCAAATTTCTCTTCCGATAACTTTCGAGCCTTTCTCGATGGCGTCGAGAAAAAAGATTGATTTTGATCCAATTGTTTCACTTGTCATCAAACCGATTTTTGTAAGCTCGGCCAGAATATGGTGGTCATAGATTGGGAGAACCGATCTCTGATTGCTTCGATTTGTTTGAGGCTCGATTTGTCTCGATCGATTATCACTCCTCAATCTCTTCTTTCGAGATCTTTGAGACAAGATCTCCTGAAGTTGATCGATGGTGATTTGAGATGTAAGAATTGGATCCATCACTTGATCAGGTTCAGTTGTTTGAGCCTCCAGTGGTTGGTCGTGAACTGCAGCACCAGTTCCACTTTCATCGGCAGCTCCGGCATTCACCATTTCAGCGTCTGTTTCTGGAGCTTCTTGAGCAGTCTCCAGCTTCTCTTCTTCCGGCAATTCCAACTTCCTGTTGATCAGAGCTTTCCGCATTTATCGATATGAGCTCACCGGTGATCCCACTTTTGGCGAGACTTTCTCATATCGAAGTCAAAATCTGCGAACTCATCCGCACCACCCATCTGTTCAACAAGTAAGATAAGATCTGAGAAGCTTTTTAATCTGAGATCTCTCCAGGTGAGGATCTCCATGACTTCTTCTCTGATAGCAGGATGGGCGACCAGTTGTGGATACATCTCATCAATCTCCCGTTCAATTCTTAGTCTGACCATTTTTCCAGTGATGGTCTTTGTTGATCTGGATGCAGGAATGATCTGTCGGATTCTGTTTGGATGAGATGTGGAAGCTTCTGGTTGTGCTTGAATCGGCGGAAGTTATCTCGATTGGTTCAACTGCGCAGGGTTCTGCTTTGTAGTGGCGATTGTATCTGGTTCGTTCAGTTCATGAAGCGGGTGAACTAGCGATGAGAGATATGCTCTGCGACCTTTAGTCGAAAGCGGTGAATCGGCAACAGGTTGAGGAGAAGTAGATTTATCAGCTTGTGCTTCTACCTCAGATCGTTCTGGCGAGCCCTCAGGTTGAGAAGCTTGCCTGTCTGATTCTGTTCTTTGTTGCGCAACCGAGCTGACCGGCGCTTTTTTCTTCTTCGACTCATCTTCTAGTCTTTAGAGTCGAGGTAGGTTGCTTTGCTTTCTTTGGCCTCTTCTCCCTGGGCCTTCACCGATTTCGTTTCTTTTTACGTGGAGCAACCGGGTGTGGATGAGGCGGCTTCTTTGCTCTTTCCTTTCTTGATTTTGTTGGAGTGGGCTCCGTGTCATCGTCTCGTGGCCCATATATAACCCAAAGTTGATGAGGAAGGCATTGTAGGACTTCGATCCATTACGATTCCATTCCATAACTTGGCGGTTTGTCTTTTAATATAAGCGCAACCTTGTTGAGATTGGCGATTCTCTTTTTGAAAAGACTTGCTGGATTCATTGACTCCAAATTTTTTAGTGTTCTTGGAGCAAGATGGCTTTTCGAGGAAGCCGTGCCAATTGATGTTACGAGCCCCATCAATTATTCTTTGCCATCTTTATATTTTTATCGATGTGAGAGCATCCGGGCTAAATGAGATTCCTATGATCGTTCTTGGAGAATGTCAAACGGCGATCTGTACTTTCTTTTTTGAGCATTGGCCCGATGAATCCGGGTCGATGTTTATCCGCCTCTCTTAAGAGCTCCTCTCTTCGATTTCTTCATCCTCATTCTCCTGTAATGTGCGGTGAGATTCGCCTTTTGGCAAAATTTGAACAGCATTTGAGTGATGTACGCATTTGTCGATCTGATTTCATCTCCGTTATTTGTCGACATCATTAAATCTCTTTTTTTTTCAGATCCACACTCAAATTTCGCAAGAATTGAAGTGCTTCATCTTTGCATCACCGATTGCGAGAGGCGAGCAATATGTTTCGATCCGGCCTTCTTCGAAATTTGTTCCACCTCCATGGATTCAGAATCCTCGGTGGTTCCAAATCCCGAACGAACTTATCCTCAAAGATCTTCGTTGCGATTCCTGCATAATTGCACATGATCTTTCCAAGTCCATGAGTGGCCATCTCACGGTGAGATAGACTAATTAAATTTGTGCATAATCAATATCAATATCATTCCGCTGAAAACAAAAAAGCAATGAAGCATAATTTCCTAAAAACAACTTTTGAAAACAATGTTTTTAACGGAAAGAAAGATTCATCATTAAGCTTAAAAAAAATATTACCAGATTCAAATTTTCGAGAGACGATTTTGAAACGTAGAGTAAAATTTGAAGTTTTTCAATGAGAGTAATGCAAGTTTGTGAAGCGTAAAAACTCGTAAGGTTTGATGAATCTTATATAGAGGCGGAGGGTACAATAAGACAAGATTTTGAAGATCAATCGTTTTGAAAAGATTATGCGCTCCAGTTTAGCGGTTTTTTGATCGTAGGGTTGGGAAAACGACGCGTCACAAAAACTTTTGGATTTAAAAAAGCACGATCAAGTAGCGGTTAATACATGTACCCCACGTCCGCGTTAAATGATTTTGCGAGTACACGTCCACAAGGATAAGTGGAGGTACAAATAAAAGGCAAATAAAATCGGATCTTGATCCGATAAATAAATAAAGAACAAGAGAAGAGATCGTGTCTGGTTGGTGATGTTGTTATCGATTAATATTACTTGTCAATGTTGATTCCACTTGTTGATCTTAATCATTCTCCTAAGCCTTAAGAAATTTCCCAAACCCGATCCTTTTAACCGATCTTCTCGATTCGATCGATTTGTTGAAACTTCAGCTTAAATGATCTTTCCTTGAAATCGCCCCCGATTTCCCTCTTTGATCCTCCTTGATCGGTTGAAGTTCCCCTTCAACTGATATTTCTGACATAGAAATGATATATCGATTTATTGGAGTTTCCGCTCGTGAGATCTCTCTCATCCGATCATGCTTGTAAATAATCGATTTTTGGTTGACCTCATCCCCGATTCTTTTTTCAGATTAAGCCAATTCTTGGGATAAGTGTTCTTTGCCAAAACTTAGTCTAGAGTAGTAGCTTCTATTCCCTAAGTAGGCGTGATTGACATCGTAAATATCGTCTGAATCTCTCGATATGTCAATCAACCGTAAATTTATCCAATTATCGATCGGCGTGATTTCTACATCGCCCTCCTTTTGATGCAAATTTCTCGGATAGGCTTCTTGAACCCGACAATTGCATTTGCATCCTTGCTTGGCCTCTATAAAATGGACCAATGTTTTACACAACATCACCCATTCACCATACTTATCTTCTTTGTAAGAATCATGTATCTTGGTGAACCCTTGTTTCCGGTGAGACTTCCTAAAACACTTTTACACCCTTTTATATGGTTTCATCTTCTCAAATCAACCCTTTGCATCCCTTATTGCTTGTTTTTTCTTCATCATCTTCGATTTCACATCTGATTCTGTCAAAAGCTTCTCTACCACCGGTATGGCGGATCTGGCTGTTGCAAACCGAGAAGACACTTCTCCCAACCGTATGCACCTTGTGTGTCTATCTGGATGACGTAACGAGAACCATCAGACTTAGTCTGGTATAAAATATGAAGCACATGTGCCCATGAGATCTGATGACCAACTCTTTGGCACACGTGCTCCATTTAACAGCTGGAGAGCCCTACTACTCCTCCTTTTTAGGGCTCTCGGCTTAGTAATCTGTCAATGCCGCTCTCACTTCACTTGGAGAGTCCATCGGTTTTGCGGCATGGGATTACCTTTGAAGCCTCCCCTCACCTGTTAAGTGGGGAAAAAATGAGAGCGTCGATTTCATAAAATCTCTCTCTCTTCCCCATTAACACTTACCTAATGAGTTCGGGTTTGGGGTTTGGATCACGAGTTAAGGGTCCTAGGTTTAGGATTTTGGTTAACATTTATGTCTTGACCTCCGGGTCTTCTTGTACTTGTAACTTCGTAATGTAACCTCACCTTCGGTTTTTTATCAATGAAAAGTTACATTATTTCATTTTGTTGTGTAAATTCACTTTTCTTTATGCGATTGATAAAATTCTTAATCTCTCGAATCTTGCTTGTTGAATATCATTTCAGCGAATCACAAAGAAATACTATAACCAAATTTGATTTAATCAGATAATCCTTTAAACTGAGCATTTACCTTAAATCTGATAAACCTTGAATCTGATCAGTTCCTTTAAACTGATAGACTTAAAATCGATAAACTAAAAATCGATCGATTCCTTTGGATCCAGTAGCGTGTATGTCGATCGATTTTTTGCTTATCGATCTCTTGAGATCGATTAAGATACCAAACTCAACTGATTTCTCTCGATCTGGTTAGTCTCTTAACCAAATTTAGTTCGAGAGCATTCCATCAAACATTTTTTATTGACATTTCTCCAAGATCTAGAAGTCCTAGCTCATTGCATAAATCTCTGAATCTGATCTCAGCTAGTGGCTTGGTTAGAATATCAGCCTTCTGTATATCAGTATGAATCTTTTCCATTCTGATATTCTTCTTTTCAACGTGATCTCTTATGAAGTGGTGTCTGACATCTACATGCTTGCATCTTGTATGTAGAATGGATTACGAGTGATTGCAATAGACTATTATTGTCACGTAATATAGGTACGTTCTTAGCTACAATGTTGTAATCCCTCAATTTCCGATCGAGCGAAGCGATTGGGAACAAATGACTTCTCCTGCAGCCCATATATTCTCGCTTTCGGTTGTTGATGTCGCAATCGATGTACCTTCTTTGAAACCACGAGATCGGTTTACTTCCTAAGAACCGACATGTTCCCGAGGTTGATTTTTACCGATCTTGCAACCTCCATAATCGTAATCGAAATACCCACTAAGCTCTAGATTATCATCGATGGGTAGAATAAACCAAGGTTTATTGTTCCCTTCAGATATTAAAATCCGCTTAGGCTTTCTTCTAGGTGGTGACCATTGGATTTGCACCTTCAAATCGCACATACACCTATCTGCGAAAGTGATATCCGGTCCGGCTGGCGGTCGGTATAATAAAGATCCAATGAGAGCCCTATATTCCTTCGATTTGTTTTCGACCGCCTCATCTGGATCCATCTTGAATCCAAATCATCATAGGAATTTTGGCTTCCTTGCTATTTTGAATTCCAAACTTAGCCAAAATATTCCTAGTGTACTTTGCTTGGCGATGAATATCCCTTCCGAACTTTGTTTAACTTGGAGACCTAGAAAGTAATTCATCGACCCATCATGGACATCTCGAATTTCCTTGCATCGGTTCTTTCAATCTTTCACATAGGTTCTTGTTTGGAGATCCGAAGATGATGTCGCCCACGTAATCTCGAACCATCGAATATCTTCTCCATCTTCTATTCTCGAATAAGGTTACGTCCCAATTGTTCCTTTAGTGAACCCACTTTCGATCAAGAACCGAGAGAGTGTATCATACCGAGCTCATGAACTGTTTGAACCATAAAGAGCTTTTTCTTAAACGATACACTTGGTTGCCTTTTTCAAAGCACGGAGGTTGTTAAACATAAACTTCCTCCGCTAGTACCCCGCTTAAGAAAGCACTCTTTACGTCCATCCGATACCACGATGAACCCTCTGTGGGAAGCATAAGCGAAAACAAACCGAATGGCTTCAAAGGCGGCGGCCCGGTGCAAAGGTCTCATCGTAATCAATTCCTTCGATTGTGAATACCCCTTAGCAACAAGTCTTGCCTTATTTACGGTGATAACATTTTTCTCATCTCTCTTGTTCTTGAAGATCCATTTCGTTGCCAATTACGTCTTGATGGCACGGTGCATCTACTAGTTCCCGTACTTCATTTCTCTCGAACTTCTTCGACTCCTCTGCATGGCTAGAATCCGGTTTATGTCTTGTAATGCTTCCTCGATTGTAGTAGGTTCCTTCATAGACGAGATAAACAGCAATACATGGCACTTTCACCAATCGATGTCTAGTTTTAATTTTATCGACGGGTCTCCAATTATCGGATCGGTTGGATGGTCGGTTATCCGTGTCCTTCATTACGATTTGCGTCGGTTTTGAGAACATCGTCCGTTTTCCGATAAAATCTTATTACTAGTGATTGGGAGTGGTGCGAGGTTATGGTCCGCTTGATCTGAACAAGTCTCGGTGATGTTGGAATCATCATGTCTTGATGTCGTTAAGTGAGAACTCGAAGTTCCCACGAACCGGATGGTTCGATTCTTCTTATCTCGGTGAATCGGCTTTTTCATCGGCAGTTGTTAGTACCTTAGGATCGATTGATCCGGTGAATCAGCTAGATCTGGAATGTAAATTGATCTGATTTACGATCCTTTATCCTTGATCGTTAGTGATCCATTTTACGAATATCGAGGTTACGTAGATCGGTACTTCTTGTTCGAGGCAGATTTCTCTTGATCGAAGATGCTTCATCAAAAGGCTACATGGGGTGTTTCTTCCACAACAAGGTTAGTTTGTTGTAGACCTGGAAAACTTTGCTAGATGAGGAATACCCTAGAAATATACCCTCATCAGACTTGGCCTCAAAGGTCTTCAACTGACTTTTCCCATTGTTGTGTATGAAACACTTGCACCCAAAAACATGGAAGTAAGAAACACGAGGTTTTCTGCCCTTCCACAGTTCATAGGGTGTTTTGTAGTGAGCCTTAGTCGAGACATCCGCTTCTGCGTGGCATGCAAAGGTTGATTATACGCTTAAACGGTTTGGTATCGCATGTTCAATTAACATTGTTCGGCGAACTTCTTTGAGAGTTCTGCTTTCTCCGCTCATTTTACTCCATTCTCATTGTAGGCGTCCTCGCAGCTGATGTTTCATGCTGTATACCAAACTTAGAGCAAAAATCAGTAATAAAGGAGTTCAGAAATTCTGTACCTTTATCTGATCTGATTTTTACTACGCTGACACCCTTCTCATTTTGTAATCTTCTTAGTAGCTCGGGTATCTTGGTTGTCGTCTCATTCTTCTTATGTAAGAATATAACCTAGGTAAACTTGGAATAGTCATCCACGATTACGAGTGTATTTAAGTCCGTTGAGATCGATTTGGTGTAACTGGTCCAAACAGATCCATATGAAGGCGATTCTTGGTACTCTTGGATCTTTGGGTCCGGAAAATCCCTTTGAATGAAGCTTTGACTGTTTTTCCCTTCGACATGCGTACATATACGATCCTTTGAGAACACTTCATTCGGAAGTCCTTCCACTAGAGACATCCTAGCTATCTTATTAAGAGTTTTAAAGTTCAGATGGCTCATTCTTTTGTGCCAGAGCCAACTGCTACTTTTGGAACTCTTAACAATCAGGCATGCATTTCTTGGACAACTGTTCCAATCAGCTGTGTAGATCGTCCCTTTTCTTGAACCAGTTAGCAATATCTGTTGAGTGACTCGATTCTTGATAGTGCATTGATCAGTCGAGAACTCAACACTGAATCCGTTGTCGCAGAATTGTGAAACCGATAATAGGTTGTGCTTGGACCTTCCGACAAAACGAGACTCCGGTTACTTGTACATCATCATTCTCTAAGGTTCCGAACCCTTTGGTATAACCAAAGTTATCATCACCGAAAAGAGTACCGCGCGGCCTTTACATTCTATGTAAACCGAGGAGATGTTTGCTTCGATCATGTGCCTTGAGCATCCACTATCGATGTACCGATAGTTGCTTGCACACCTCCTTTGTTGGCGGACCCACGCCTACACTGCAATCGGATCGAGGTTTTAGGTACCCTTCGGATTGGGTCCCGAGGGGTTAGGTTTGGATTTGGGGATCCATACAAACAGAGCACTTCTATGGTGATCGGTCGGATCGAAGGCTGATTTGTCTCCCATACTGTCAACATAATCATACTTATCCTCATATGCTTTTCTCGATTTGTATGATTACTTGTGTGAACCTTGGATGACTTAGAAGACTTATGATTTACCTTTTCGGTTTGTCTTCTTTTTTATCGATGTGGTTGTTCAAAAAGAGATAGCCCTAAATTTACGACTATAGGGGTAAATCATTTTGCTACCATCAAAAGATTCATATCCTTTTCGCATAGATGGTTTTCGCAGTTTACGAAGCATGCTTATTAGGCGGTGACCGTGGATTTGGGTCTCGATTAGACTTCCCTTTTGTAGGTTGTCTTTTTATTCCTCGATCTGTTGATCGAGTTGAGGTTTCTTCGGAAAGAACCGGGTTCTTCCGTTGATTCCTCGGTGATGCTTTACCGGTTGGGGTCCATTTCATTTCCCTTTACGGTTGGGCACTTGCCTTACCGCTCAACCGTCTCTTTACCCCTATTAGATACAAGTTTAGCTTTTGGTGTATCTTTTTTCGAAAATTGGCCGATTACACCTTTACGAGATGAATCGATCGGGGCTTTTGAGGATGTGGAGGGTTTCTCATAGCCAAGTCCCTCCTTATCAATCTTTACTTTCGAAAATAGGCGTTCATGTCTTTAACGGTTTGAGATGATTTTGAAAAAAACATCTATTTTCTTCGCAGTTTTTCCTCGGAGGATTTCGACTTTCATGCATTCTAATAGCTCATCGAATTTTGCTTGCAAGATTTTGAAGTCATCGACTTCTTTGTCTGTTAATTTCCATCTGTTCTTTGATCTGCTTTTCTTGATCGAAGCTTTAACCGAGAATTTTAAATTCCTCGGTTACTTACGGCGATTTAATTGATCTAAGTTGAAGGTTTTTCCGAGATCATTTTCTTGACAAAATGATTATTTCGATCCTCGACTTATCATTCTCGGCTTCCACAATAGCATAAGTTTCTCTTGCGTTGGAGAGATCTTCAAGCAATTGCTCTGAGTAGAGGCGCAGTCAATCTCCCCCAAAAGTGCTAATGATAGCGGTGTAGAAATGACGAAGGGGTTTGGAGGTTACCTCGATTTGGTCCTCCTCGCCATCGAGTGAGTTCATTATCGTCGATGAGAATATCAGATCTTCACTTTCATAGAAGTCGAAGGTAACCTTCTTGTCGAGGCGAAGTCTTCTCTGACTGAGGAGTATCCGAGTCCTCGGAGGCGGAGATAGGAATCGTCAATTCTGACGTGTCGTGAAACCATGGCTCTTACGTCTCTAAACCGTTGCTCTCTTTTTGTTCCTCTTTTCTTCCCTCTCTCGGCGTCGTCAGGCGTCTGTCTTATAGTGACTGGCTTCTCCACGATTGAACAACTCCTGGATCCACTGTTCCCTTCCTTCCGTGAATCACTCATTCAGATATGACCTATCGGTGATTTCCTTTTCGATGGTAGTCAGTTTCTTCTATCCGATTGGTTATCTCTTCCTTCATTAAATCGACTATCTCTTTCCCTTTCATCTCTGTGATCCCTCCGATCATCAGATCTGGTTCTTTCTGGAGATCTATTGTCTGATCTCCTATCTCGTCCTCGGCTATGTTGATAGTCCTTATAAAATCTTCGATACTTACCAAGTTGTATATCTGACTTCTCAAGCTTCCTGGTAAGCAACGCGATCTGCTCGCCTGACTTAATATATTTCCAATGGGTTCATTGGCCTTTGTTCTGCTACTGGTTGCCTTGAAAGCAACAGATTTTGAAGTCGAGGTTTCAGCAGGGGCCTCGTCTTCATCAGCTTGACCTCTTTCAATCAGGTCGAACTCGTGAGCTTTAAGACTCAAGAACAAGCTACTAGGTTTCATTCTTGAAATGTCACGGCAATCTTTGATTCTGGTGACCTTCATGTCCCACTTCTTGGTGAGAGACCTTAGGATCTTATAGTTGATATTTTTTATCGGTCATCTCTCTACCAAGTTCTCGAAGCTTGTTTATAGACATTGTAATTCTTCCATCGAGTTAGTTGATGGTTTAGTTGGCAGCATCTTCGGTTTCTCGAACTTCACCGGTTTCGGCTTGAAGATCTACTGTCTTTTATCTGTTCATTTCCCTCGCAGATCTCGGCGTATCCCACATTGCTTTTTGATTTGAGATACTTAATCTTCTCTTTGGTGACCTTATCCATTGTCTTCATGATGATATGTCTTGCAATGGTGTCCAGTATCTATTTTCTTTCTTCTGTGTCCATCGAAATTTGGGCTTTTTTTCGTACAAGACTTCGCGTGGGAAAATCCGGATCTCCTCCGATTGCGGGATTGTCGTAGTAAATGATGATGGGTCCTCTCTCGATGACTTCCATCATTCGCCTTTGACGAGCCTAGATGGTTGGACATATATATGGCCCAATCGCATACTCATCAATAGAGAACTTCGGCAGATCATGATACATAACCGGATGTGTTATCCATCTTTGAGTGATTTTGGAAAATGAATGAGTTTTTAAACGGTTTTTCAAGATCGGATTCGTTGACCACAATGACACGTAGTCGGTGGTCGGAAGAACCAACCGCTTTAATACCACTTGTAGGTCCCGATCAGGTTATGTGGGGGCGAAGTCTAGAGGGGAGGGTGAATAGACTTCTGAAAAACTTTTCGTCTGGATCGGTGTGTCGGCGAATAGCTTTGTCAGAGTCGAAAGGGAATCGATTGGTCGATAACCAACTTATCAACGCCCGGAAGGCATCGGTTCGGTAATTATCGATTAAGCGATCGTCTTGAGCTTAAGTTTTACCCGTGAAAAACCAGGTTTGTATAAATCGATTCCAAGTTTTATCTTTTTAATCGGATGTCGAAATCGGGTCGATCGGATCGTAAGCTTGGTGTCATTCGATCTTAACTTAGAATGTATGCGCTTTAAGATTGTGCGATGTGAGAGCGCGAATCAAAAGCAATAAAAGCACAAAAGATTTATAGTGGTTCGGACAAACCAGTCCTACGTCCACTCTTCCCTTTCACAAGGGGCACCAACTTAACCGACTTAACCGACTGGACTTAGATTAGTGTGTTAGTCCAACACAGTACACCAACAGATGTTTTAAGAGTTCTCACTCAACCGATCCTTAAATCAATTTTAGAAACCCTGATCGAAATCTTGCTAAACAACTTATCCTAACTTGGGGGTTTGGGTAAGATTGTTGAGGTTCCAACTATGAAATCTTTTCTTCGTGATAAGCGTACCGATAGCTAGATGAAAAGATTTCTTGCTAAGAACTTATGGGATGAACACAATATAAAATAAGCATGGTAGTTTGTTTCTTCGATGCGGAAATCGACTATAGTTTGAGCTTCTTGATTATGTTGTTTGTCCAAGCATTTCCGTGTTTCACTCTGAAGTATGATCCCATATTTATAGACCTTGAGATCAAAGAGCCGTTGGAAACAATTTGAATCTCGAGGCTATTTTAGGTAGAGTTTCAGTTTGCTTGATGTGGCGTGCTTGAGAACATGGCTGAAAGTTTATAACCCGTTTGAGAGAGCAACATCGAATCCACTTGATATCGGCTCTGTTCATACGTGTTTCTTCCTTATTGGATGAAAGCCTTGCTTTGCGATGTTGTTCCTCCAACTAAGGTTTGTATTCATCTTGTTCGGATCGCGGACGTATGATAAGATGAAACATCGATTTTCATCTTATGAGCGATCGATCGATCGAACCAATCGATCCACTTTGATGGAGTCTTCTGGCGCTGTTGACTTAGCTTCAACCGGGCCGACTCGTGATGTAGGTCTTCCGGTCTTATCTTCCGGAAGTCATCGATCTTCTAGTATAGAGGTTTGAGCTTCATGACTTCATTTGAGTTATCCGACAAGATCGGTTCAATCGATCTTTTCGTTACGGTTTAGCGTTCTGCTCTGTCGGATATCAGCTTTCTTCCGATTCTTCAGATCTGACCTTTACATATTGAGTTCCCCCTCAATATGTGACCTATCTATTACATCAGTTTTTCTATACAATCATTATCAACTGGTCTCCTATAGCAGTAATGAAAACATCGATCGATTAATTGTCCGATGGGTCCTATTACATGTGTTTTTGGAACTTTCATCAAAACTATAAATTTCCCAACAGCGCCCCATCCACAATTCTCTCGGGGTTTTAGGTACCGATTTGGATGGCACTAGGTTCAGAATATAAGCCGTTGTTTCTAATGCGTAACCCCAAAACAATTTTGGTAAATCTGCATAACTCATCATCGACCTTACCATTTCTAAAAGTGTTCTATTCTTTCGTTTTGCAACCCCGTTTTGTTGAGGGGTACCGGGTGTAGTCAACTGGGATGCAATCCCCACTTCCAATAGGTAGTTCAAAAATTCATCGCTGAGGTATTCGCCTCCACGATTAGATCATAGAAACTTGATACTTTTTCCCTTATGATTCTCTGCTTGAGCCTTAAATTCTTTGAATTTATCAAAGGTCTCAGATTTATGCTTCATTTGGAAAATGTATCCGTAGCGTGAGTAATCATCGATAAAAGTAACGAAATACTCGTAGCCACCTCTAGCTTTGATTTGCATTGGACCACACACATCGGTGTGAACGATTTCTAACACTTCTTTAGCTCTAAGCCCCTTGGCTCCAAATGCCCTCTTGGACATTTTACCTTCCAAGCACGATTCGCAAGTCGGAAATGGCTCAATTTGGAGAGACTCCAAAGCACCATATTTCACCAACCTTTGAATCATTTTTGGGTTAATATGACCTAATCTTAGGTGCCAAAGAAGTGTCTCGTTCACGTCAGCCGAGCGCTTTCGTTTACAAGAAATAATAGATGTGTTATAGGATGCATTTTGTGAGTGATGTGCATAGTTAATAATATAGAGATTGTTCCTCAAAGTTCCGCGACAGATAATCACATCGTTACGAAAAATAGTAACATATTTATCAAAACGAATAGAATATCCATCGATAAACAGTTTAGAAATAGAAATAAGGTTTTTCCGAAAAATAGGAACATAAAGAACATCTCTTAAAATTAACTTCTTGTCTCCATAAGACAGGTGCACGTCTCCCACTGCTTCAGCTGCCACTCTCGTAGCATCGCCTAACGTGATGAGGATTTCACTCCCACTAAGTTGTCGTGAAGCAAACATGATCAGTGGATTTTGTATCAACTACCCACTAATGAGAAGTGTACGATGTCAAATAGGTTTCAACAACTAGTGTGTGAGAAATACCTTTCTTTCCATTCCTTTTGGGATTGGAACAGGCCAACCTCCATTATCCTTTACCGCAGTTGAAGCACTTGCCCTCTAGATTTCATTAACACTACCAACATCCCTCATCTTTCCATTGTCCTTGGCAACAGTTGAGTTTGATTGCTTATGGCTTTTGGTCCTCTTCTTCATCTTGCCTTCCCTTGACCTAGAAGATGAAGATGAACCACTTGCCGTCAAGGCTTGAGTTTTTGTGCCCCATCAACGTCTCTGCCGCGACCAAAGCTTACAATAAATCAGCTAGCGAAGCCAAAGTGCTCAAAAACTTTTGGGCAGAGAGTGGAGTAGCAAATTGATCTGGGTCCTAGATCATAATCTGCACCCAGATCCTCAAGTTTGTTCAGATGGGCCATTAATTTTGAGGACGTAATCCCTTATGGGGTTGTCCTCCACCATTTTCAACGACAACATCTCTCGCATGGTGATCTGACGAGCCCCGCACTTTCGACTCGTCAGTTGGCTCATCTGAATTTTTGGTATGTCAAGAATCCACATGTGCTCTTGTGCACTTAGAACAATTATAATTTTTCATTTCCAATCAACAAAGTTTTCTCCGATGAGGAGGTTATCTTTCAGTATATTGAACAGTGGATTAAAAGGTTGTGACATGATGAACTGAAATAAACATATATTTTGTATCAATATCCAGATCAACACAAAATTAAATCACATGATTCATATTAAAATCTCAAAAAAATATGAACATGCATCAGCCAACATCTCAAAACAGATTTAAATGAGCCTCGTGGGAGGGTCATCATTTAAATCACATTCAAGCGAAATTACAAACAAAACAAAAAAAACCTTTAATTTAAAAAAAAATAATAGTCGGCTCCCACTTGACCAATATAAAATTGACAGGGACTTCGGAGAAGTATATAAATATCAATTTTATACCTAAGTATAAACCATAATTAAATACAGAATTATTACTTCTCTTTGATCGAGCCTCGTTGGAGGGTCATAAATGCCACTAATAATAATTCACAATCATCCTTTTGGGAATTTATTCATGTGAAAGCTATCTTTTGACCCTCCCGTAGGGGAATTTCTCCAAAATATTTCACAAATAAATAAATCATGGAGGTCAAAATTAATTTGTATCAAAACAAATTAATCATCAAAACATACTTAGTAATTTTTGAATTTGAGATTTCTCGTTGGGCAATTCTCATGCAAACACATTTAAACAAATTAAATAAAGCACAAAAAAAAAACAGTAATAAATCAAGCAAAGCAGAAAATAAACACATTGGGCACAAATTATCCAACTGTCATGCTTTGATTTTCTTTGGCTTGATCTTGAAGAAACGTCGTCTTGAATTTCTCCCACTCGTTCGTCTCGAAAAAGAACTCCGTCTTGAAGCGCCACGCCATTTCCTTCGCGGCAAGGATGCCCGCCCACATCCGACCGGGTTGCCGGCAGCGAAACATCCACGCGCCAAGCGCGCAAATCTTTCATCGCCAAAGCTCGGCAGTCTTAGAAGGTGGTGGGAAGGTCGCCCGTCACGCGCCCGCCCGCACACGTGCATCCGCCCACACGCCTCACCTCGCTTTCGCCCTCCTTCGCCCATCCATCCACGAGCATGGTGCCACGTGCCACCGCCATGCGAGCCCAGCCGACCCGCCCGTGCGCCCGCTAGGGTCGATCCCGCCTCGGCGCCTAGCGCCTAGGCCCCTGCGTGCGGCGTCATCCGCTCCGCGTGCGTGCCTCCCTTGGCACGTTTCACATAGCGCACGTCGCCCATGTACGGGTCCAGATCCGTCTTTAACTCGTCTCCGTCTTCATCTCCGATTAGGTTACAATTTATTTAACGAAAAATAAATACCTTAAATCTAGACTAGTCTATTACATTGAACAAATCAAATTGTCTAATCTACTCGTGGATTTTCACACGAGAAAAACAAATCCAAACGAGTCAAATTAAAAACCATTCTTTCATACGCATGAAAATAAAACACATTAAATACCATGACAATTGGATACCTACAAAACAGATCTAGCAATTCTACTATCCAATTTCAATTTAATGTCCAACAATTTAAATAACAATTTAAAAAATCAGAGCTCGAAACCAGAGCTCTGATACCAGTTGTTGGGAAAATCAGGGTTCCTGGATCTATTCGAGGTGATTATTTAAATACATATTTAAATTAAACAGTTAATTACTAACATGAATTAATCCTAAATCAATTCAACATAATAATAAACAACATGCGAACACATAATTCACGTAAATCCTAAACATGCGGAACTAGGAGTTACAGAATTACTAACCTCTTGAAGAATCAAACGGATGAATCAACCCAATAGCCTTCCCAAATATATCCCCAAAGTCCATGAACGCTATCCGGTGGGAAGATTTCAACGAACGATTTTAATGGGAGAGAAATTAAATATTTTGCTACCACCTTTGTGGATTTCTAATATTTCAAACATATGTAATTGCACTTGAGAATGAAGAGCTCATCCCCTATAAATAGGGAGGAGGGGTTCGAAAGTTTTAGGTCAAGAAAATAAAGAAGAAAAAATTTTTTTGATCCCCAAGAAATCTTGAATATATCTTCTATATTCTTTTCTCCTTAATTAAATTTTCCATAAAATCTCTTCCCCTCTTCTACCCATTATTTTCGAAAATTACACTATTATAGGAGTCAAGATTTGACTTCTTGAATTTATGGGATAATTATGTATTCCTACAATAATTATCTCTTTCCATAAAATATCTACAAGAAAATCAAGACAATCTTTTCTTCCTTTAATAGACAAAGTTTTCGAAAATTACTAAGTGGAAATATAGCAAGAATATTTTCTTATCTCTCTCATTAATTGGACTTTATTTTGGGCTATTTGGGGGGCCTTTAGGAGAATTAAGATTGGACCTCCAATGGACTATGAAGCTTTAATATTTTGGGTCAAATATTATTCAAGTCCATTAATATTAATTTACTACACTATAAAATTAATATTGAACTATCCATCTTAATCCATATTACGATTTCACATATAACATGGCTCCCGGTCATTATTTCCCGCATTTAAGATTATCTTAGTCTATTAATTAATTAAGCCACTGAACAAGCTTTATATTAATTAATATCTTTGTCCTTGGAGTAAAGACAGCTCAACATTATTATCCATGCCGGAAATAAATTTCCACTTGCAAGATTTGGCATGATAAAGGATATGAGCCCACCAATGGGACAAATCAAGCAAGAAGTACTTGCATGCGATTCTCCGTGTTAAATGTCAGCAATCGTCATGTAATTAATAGTATTGCCCAAGATATAAGGTATCGAATCACATTGACTCACTTCCCATCATAAGTCAAAGCAATAGTTATTAATTTCACACGATCCTATTTAAGGGAAGGAGATTAAGAAACAACGCACCACTGAGGTCTAATTCTTGTATATTCAGTACCGAAGAATTTGTCCTCTTGTAGGTCCTCATTCAGCGCACCTAAATAATAGTGTGATCCCTTGGTCAAGACAGACCAATTTGGGTCTCACACTTCAACCGTTCATGATGGTTCGTTTATTTTCATCTGGGTTGTGAATTTGTATTTAATTACGAGGGCTGTTAATTTGATCTTCAGTGATCGGGTATCACCAAATTAACTACAACGTAATACGTACTGTCTTATTAAACGGGTTTGCAATAAACATATATAACATTCTTTCATATTTAATGCAACAATGATTAAATAATTTATTTCAGTAAATAAATAAGAAACTTCAGTTTGGTTATACAAAGTAAAAGTATACTTTTCAGTATAACCTCAACAATGCGACACTCCTTTGACTTGTGGTCAATACGCACGACATGTGTGGAGTGATGATCTTTGACCATGACCAACACTTGCACCCTTCCATGGGTAGATATGACTTGTATTGGGTTCATCACGAAGTGCATGTGCGTGGTAGTTGAGCCGAGAAAAGGATTCATTCCTCAAAGTGGATTTAGAGAGAATATTCATATTCTCATCATAATTGGATCAAAGTCATTGGCCAATGCACGTTAACTTGGACTTTGTGGACAAGTGTGACACGAGTGATCAATTAGTGATTAGAGATAAATTGATTAAATTATTTGAATAGACACTTCATCATGTTCAAGACTAATTGAGTATTCGTGAATGAAAGGAGGAAATCTCAATAGCCCATGTTACAGTTACAGGTAGTTGCACGTTTCTCGCAATGTACCTCATATATTGAGAATGTCTGATTAGTCTAGTGTTGAATTAAGACCGTTGGTTTGACTAATCGCTCGATATATGAGGGTCTATGGGTCACACAACAAGTAGTTCCCTTTTACGGATTATAGTTGGTTGATTAAATGTTAAATTGGATTTAATATTTAATTTATGGAGAATTAATTAATAATAAATTAATTTGGAATTAATTATTATTAATATTTAATTAAATTAAATTTAATTAAATAGGAATTCCCAACAATAATATATGGAATATTATTGTAGGATTTAATATATATGGAAATAAATCGTAGAGATTTAACATATATGGGAATCAAATCCGTAGAGATTTTATATGTAGGAAATAAATCTAAGAGATTTATTCAAACAAAAATTAGGGATTTTATTTTACCAATCAGGTTAGCTTAAGATTTAAGTTGGGTCTCTCCTATATATATGAGCTCTTGGGAATCCATAATACGGTTGTTCATATTTTCTCCATAAATCTAGAGTTAGAATTTTCCTAGCAAATTCATCTCGGGATTCAAAGCTGGCAAATCTGTGCAAGTCTGTGAACGGGGATTACGTGGATACCATAGTTGAGAAATTTTCTCTTGAATTACTGTAAGATTTCTTGTTATGTTTATTCGTAATCATTTGTATGCAATTATACGTTCGTTGTTGGTGAACTTTAATTTCTGCTGCGCATGTATTACGTGTTTATGTGCCAATATATTCCAACAGTGGTATCAGAGCTCCAGGCTCTTGTTTTTAATTGCATATTAAAACTGGTTTTTAATTATTATTTTTAAAAACTTGGGGCACGGTTTGTTAGACAAAACCGCACCCCTTTTATTTGTTTGTTGGCCGCTCGGCCTCATCCTCTTCGTCCCCAAATACTAGGGTTTCCCCTTTTGGGGAATCGCTGATGTACTCTCTGTGATAACCTTCGACCGGCGGCGCTACGCCGCGTCGCTGAAGGCCGGCGCTAGGCATTGCGCCTCGTGACACGTGCGGAAGCCCACGGTGCAAATCGCAACACTGTCCCGCTCCGATTTCGTCTTCGAGACGCTTCCTGTTCCGCCTCTTTTCACAGCGGTGCGCCACCCTCCACTCGGTTCGTTTCGCGGTGGTGCGCCACCGATTCGTTCTGATTTTGAGTCCTGTTGCTTGTGCATTTTCGAGGTTTGACCTGGGTGTCTATTTCGATGCGTCTCAAGGCGGCGCGCCACCGGAATCGAGACGAATCAGTGGCGGTGCGCCGCCGACTCGATCGTCTTTCTCTGTTGTTTATCTGGTTTCGAACCAGTTTTTGACCAAGGGGCCGTGGCTCCGTGCACGTGCCCCTTCCATTTCGCTCGTTCACGACGGCGAGTCACCCGCACGCTGCGTGTGGCGTTGGCGACTCACGTTGGCTAGATGGTCGTGTTTGCCGCGTTGTGAATTGCCTGTTTCGTCGCCTCTATTTTTTCGAACACTGAATCTGGATAAATTTTGTTTTGGTTCTTAGTTCGATTTAATGGATTAATTAATTGAATTAATTATGATGAAACTAAAATTCTGGAATTTGGTTGATTTGGGTGTTTGGATTTTTCGGATTGGATTCGATTTGGAAGGGTGATGATGTAGGAGGGCTGTTTTGCAAATTCAATTTGAGACAGACCCTCTCGTGTAAATTTCAGAAATTGCACTTGAGCCCCCAAAAATAAATAAATTAAAACTGAATTTTGGAATCTTATTTGATTTATTTCTGAAATTAAAATTGGTTGGACCAAGACGATTAATTGGATTAATCAAAATTTAATAATCCTAAAATTGAATTTTTAAATGAATTTAAAATTCAGTTTTCTAAAAGGATTTATTAAAACCCACTGTTAACTTGTTTACTCGTTTAAATTAGTTAATGCATTTTAAGTCCGCATTATAACTGTTTGGGTAGGCGGTGCCCAATATTTGTCGGACCGTATTAAATGCTTGGGTACACGGAGCCCAAATATTTGTTAGTCCGTATATGTCATGTTTGGGTAGGCGGCGCCCGTAATTGCTCAAATGTGACTTAGACATCATGATGGATCTCAATTAAGCAATTAATACCCTGCTTTTAACGTTACTCACTAAAATATGGTTTTCTCATTTATTTGATAAGATGTCTTCCATCAAAGTTAAAAGTAAACAGGAGATTTCATTCCAATGAGTACTTAAAGATCCTCGTCTTTTGCTTGGATCCACATATAACGGGACTTTTATAGGGACATGTAATATCGCCACTTGATGGTTGTAAACCAACTTAACTTTGTTTCGCTAGCCCTCGCGGGGAACAAAGGGTAAGGGACATCAGTCGAACTAGGTTCGACAAACTGGAAATTGTAGTTTTGCAATTGGTTTGGAGACCTACCAGTTATGTTGTCGTAATGATCAGCCCTCCCTGGGATTATGATAGTAGTAATGTGGATTCTAGTCCATTATGATTTATATTAGATATAAATTCGTACTTTTCCGATGAGGTCGTTAAGTATGTGAAAATAATGGAAGCAAAATAAATTTAAAGGCCATATTTATTTTTATTGATGAATATTGATCATAGGAATTATGTGTCTCAGCCTCTGAAACAGGTGTGTTTGTTATTAAGATAAACATATCCACAAATGACACTAACTGTTGGGTATTAAATATCGATTGTGGCTCATACATTTGTACAAATGTGCAGGGTCTCAAGCATAGCAGGGCAGTTAGGCCGGGTGAAGTCGCTTTACACGTTGGGAATGGAGCAAGAGTTGCTGCTGAACGTGTTGGCATTTACGTTTTAGATTTACCCTCTGGTTTTAGACTTGAACTGAATAATTGTTATTTTTTTCCTTCTATTACCCGCAACATTATTTCTATTCTGATGTTGGATATTGAAGGTTTTTCCTTCCATTTTGTAAACAATAATTGTTATTTTTCGCTTAATGGCGACGTGTATGGAAATGCTCCTTTATCTAATGGTTTATATTTGTTGCATTGTGGACATAACATTCTTAATATACAAAATAAAAGACTCAAACTTAGTAATCATGAAAACCCGACTTACTTGTGGCACTGTAGACTTGGCATGCAAATGAGAAAAGAATCGCAAGGTTAAGAAAGTTGGACTACTTAGCCCCATTCGACTTTGAGTCTTAAGGAAACTGCAAATCTTGTCTTAAAGGCAAAATGATCAACAAACCCTTTTCTGGGAAAGGGGTTCGTGCCAAAGAAGTTATAGAGTTGATCCACAGTGATGTTTGTGGACCATTGCCCACTCTAGCTAGGGGTCACTTCGGCTACTTCATAACTTTTACTGATGATTTCTCTAGGTTCTGGTATGTGTATCTGATAAAACACAAATCCGAATCTTTTTGAGAAGTTCAAAGAGTATAAAGCTGAAGCAGAGAAGCATCTTGGTAAGAGTATTAAGACTCTTCGATCGGATCGAGGAGGAGAATATCTTAGCCATGAGTTCACTGATTATCTGAAGTTGCATGGAATTCAATCACAATTGACTCCTCCCGGCACACCCCAAATGAATGGAGTGTTCGAAAGGAGAAACTGAACCTTGTTTGACATGGTAAGGTCCATGATGAGCTTTTCCTCTCTTCCAATATTCTTATGGGGATACACACTCCAAACCTCAATCTACATTCTAAATATGATTCCATCCAAATCAGTTGAGCGCACGTCATACGAGGTATGGCATGACAAGAAGCCAAATTTCTCTCACATGAGAACGTGGGGTTGCCCCGCATTTGTGAAGAAAATGCTCACTGATAAGTTGGAATCAAAAGGTGAAAAAGGTTATTTTGTGGGATATCCTAATAAAACTAGAGGATATTATTTCTATCTCCCTGAGAAACAAACAATGATTGTTTCTAGGCAGGCCAAATTCCTTGAAGAAGACTACGTCTTCAAGGAACAAGGCCGTAAGACGATGAAACTTGAAGAAATTCAAGAACTACAAATTAATAAGGAGACAGATGTCTTGTCAAAGGAACATGACAAAGAATCAGTGGGAGCATTCAGCAGCTCACATGGTGGAAGTTTATCAATAAGTGATCCTCTTTTAGCCAGTGGGAGCGTAATTGGGGTTGCACTGCCCGAGCAACGAACTCCAAGTAGGCTGAATGAGAACAACATAGTTCAAACTCCCGCTCAAGAGGTATCCGGAAGTGCTCAAGGAGCATCCGGAAGTGTCGCTCTTGAGGCCTCCCCGGTCAACGATGAAATCGCTGCACCACAAAATTTTCACAGTCAGAATGTGCAGCCCGAACAACCATAACTCCTTAAGTCCACTAGAGTTCGTAATCCGATCACCAGATATTATGGTTTCTTCATGGAGGAAGATGATAGCGTGGAGATACCGGATAAAGACGAACCTAGAACTTACACTGAGGCAACATTAGATGTTGACTCAAAGAAGTGGCATGAAGCCATGAAATCCGAGATGAACTCGATGTACAACAATCAAGTTTGGGACTTGGTTGAGTTGCCTAAAGGGGGTTGCAAATGGGTCTTCAAGCATAAAACTGGTGCAAATGGTAAAGTACAGACCTATAAGGCTAGGTTGGTGGCGAAAGGATATAGTCAACGCGAAGGCATTGACTATGACGAAACTTTCTCACCACTTGCTAAGATCAAGTCCATTCGAATTTTACTTGCGGTAGCAGCACATCTAGATTATGAAATTTGGCAGATGGACGTCAAAACAACTTTCCTCAATGGCAACATTGATAAGGAAGTGTTTATAACTCAATCTGAAGGTTTTATATCAAAGCCAAAATCTAATCTTGTGTGCAAGCTTAAATGATCCATTTATGGACTGAAGCAAGCTTCTAGGAGTTGGAATATCCGATTTGATGAGGCTGTCAAATCATTTGACTTCATCAGAAACTTGGAAGATCCATGCGTCTATCGAAAATGCAATGGGAAGAATGTTGTCTTCATAGTTGTGTATGTTGATGACATACTCATTATGGGAAACAATATCCCACTCATGCAGCCCATGAAAGAATGATTGTCAAAGACCTTCATGATGAAGGATCTTGGTGAAGCCTGCTACATCTTAGGGATCAAAATCCATAGGGATAGATCCAAGAAGATGTTGGGGCTGTCACAGTCCACCTATGTAGACAAGGTGTTGAAGCGATTTGCGATGGAGAACTCCAAGAGAGGTTCTCTGCCGGCATGTCATGGGATAAATCTGTCTAAATCTGTCTAAGAATGATTGTTCTTCTACAGACGCTGATATCCAGCGCATGAAGGATATACCATATGCATCTGCAATTGGATCCATCAAGTACACATGACTTGCACTAGGCCAGATGTCGCCTTCGTTGTCAGCACCACTGTTAGATACCAACAAAATCCGGGTGAACCTCACTGAATTGTTGTCAAGAACATTCTTAAGCACCTCAGACGTACTAAAGATTGCTTTCTGGTCTACGGAGGACAGTCAGAGCTAGTTGCCACTGGCTATGCTGACGCAAGTTTCCAATCTGACTGTGATGATTATAAATCTCAGTCAGGCTATGTGTTCACTCTTAATGGTGGGGCGGTTAGTTGGAATAGTTCCAAACAAGATACTACCGCGGATTCAACAACCAAAGCTGAGTACATTGCTGTGGCAGAAGCTGCCAAAAATCTGTCTGGATAAAACAGTTCTTAAGTGAACTAGGGGTAGGTCCGAGTGCCAGCAGTCCAATAAAGTTGTATTGTGACAGCACTGGTGCGGTTGCGCAAGCTAAGGAACCGAGATCCAATAACAGAAACAAACATGTACCGAGGCGTTATCACTTGATAAGAGAGATAATCGCTAGAGGAGAGATATAGTTAGAACGTGTACCCACGGAGGATAATCTGGTTGATCCTTTCACCAAGACTTTGAGTGTTCATGTACACACTAGACATTTTGATGGTCTAGGGGTTAGACATGTAGGTGATTGACTCTAGTTCAAGTGGGAGATTGTTAGTGTTAGTGTCCTAGAGACAATCTATTGTAAGGACATAATACTCAGATAATATTCAGTGTTGGTTTAATATTATTATTTATTTAATATTAAATATATGGCATTGCACTTATTAGAATATTATGTTTGATTGTTTGCATTTGTTCTTATCTGTGTTCCCTTGGGTCACTGCTGTCATTGAGTGTGTGAGAACTCAGATGACTTAAGCATGATTCTCAAATAGCCCCAATCGAAGATCATCAAGAATGGGATACTGTTGATGCAATATAGAATGATGTGCGATCTGCATCATACTCTTAGAGAGTGTAGTAAGATCTCACTTGCTACGAGATACTAGGTATCTCATGATGGATGTACAAATACCTTAGAGGGTATTGGTACACCCATCCGAGAAACTGTTTGATGTAGTTCCACTATATGTGTCTACGGGTGTCTCGGTTAGTGGGAGCGATGCGATACTCCTTTGACTTGAGGTCAATACGCATGACATGTGTGGAGTGATGAACTTTGACCATGATCGAAGTTTGCACCCTTCCATGGGTAGATATGGCTTGGTTTGGGTTCATCACGAAGTGCATGTGTGTGGTAGTTGAGCCAAGAAAAGGATTCATTCCTCAAAGTGGATTTAGAGAGAATACTCATCTTCTCATCATAGTTGGATCAAAGTCATTGGCCAATGTACGTCAACTTGGACTTTGTGGATAAGTGTGACACGGGTGATCAATTAGTGATTAGAGATAAATTGATTAAGTTATTTGAATAAACACTTCATCATGTTCAAGACTAATCGAGTATTTGTAAATGAAAGGAGGAAATCGCAATAGCTCATGTTACAGTTACAGGTAGTTGCACGTTTCTCGCAACATACCTCATATATTGAGAATATCTGATTTATCGTCTAGGGTTCAATTAAGACCGTTAGTTTGACTAATCGCTCAATATATGAGGGTCTATGGGTCACACAACAAGTAGTTCCCCTTTACGGATTATAGTTGGTTGATTAAATGTTAAATTGGATTTAATATTTAATTTATGGAGAATTAATTAATAATGGATTAATTTGGAATTGATTATTATTAATATTTAATTAAATTAGATTTAATTAAATAGGAATTCCCAACAATAATATATGGAATATTATTGTAGGATTTATTATATATGGAAATAAATCGTAGAGATTTGACATATATGGGAATTAAATTCGTAGAGATTTTATATGTATGAAATAAATCTAAGAGATTTATTCAAATAAAGATTATGAATTTTATTTCCCATTAGCTTAAGATTTAAGCTGGGTCTCTCCTTTATATATGAGCTCTTGTGATCCATAATACAGTTGTTCATATTTTCTCTATAAAATCTATAGTTAGAATTTTCCTAGCAATTTCGTCTCGGGATTCAAAGCTGGCAAATTTATGCAAGTCTGTGAACGAGGATTACGTGGATACCATAGTTGAGAAATCTGCTCTTGAATTACTTTGAGATACGTGGATACTTTTTTTTTTGATTGGATGTAAGATACGTGGATACTATAGTTGAGAAATCTGCTCTTGAATTACTGTAAGATTTCTTGTTATGTTTATTTGTAATCGTTTGTATGCAATTATATGTTCGTTGTTGGTGAACTTTAATTTCCGCTGCGCATGTATTACGTATTTACGTGTCTCTATATTCCAACAGACGGGTCACGGGCTAGGGCTCGATTGCAGCTGACGGGCGCCCGCACACGTGTACTCGCATGTGTGGGCTATTGGACCGTTCTTTAGCTACTATAGTTGAATTCTACTAACTAACTTCTATTAATAAGGTAGACAATCCCTCTAAACTTTTAACATGGGACATTAATTCCAAATTAATTTTTCCACACTTCCCAACACTATTTAATCCATCGTCTCAATTTTGTGATTTAATTTCTCGCTCACTGAAATTCGATTTTGGAATTATAAATTTACTACGGTCATCTATTTATGAAAATTTTTGCTTTCTTTTATCCTTATGAAATTTTGCTCCCTTTTATCCTTATGAAAAATTCTACCCATCTTAGTATGAAATTCTGAGTTCGTTCCTAATTGTATCGATATTTTAATATTTATTTTTATAATGCATGTTTTTGAAATTTCTTGATGGGCGCATTTTATGAATTTCTAATGGTTCATTATTATTATAGAATTAATATAAATGAATTGATTTTACGTTTTATATAAATCCAAATGTTTAATATCAAATGAAAAAAATTCATGATATTAAAGCTTTACTCTACCAATATAATAAACCAAAATTGACCCCATCCAGCTATATATCATAAATCAACGACATATTCTTGCAGAGAAGGAGTCATGCCATCAACATCGTCGTCAAAATTGACGGCGGGGCTTTGTAATACTCACTTTTTTTTTTTATTCAATAATCATCCAACGCACTATAATTAGGGGGTTGAACATACAGTTATTCGATTATCGAAATGAAACGAAATAGTAAAATTAAATTAATCGAAATATTTACTATAATAAATCCAAAGCGAACCATTTTACGTCATAACTGGTCATAAATTGAACCGAATTTTTAGGTTCAGTTTCGGTAAAAATTAATATAACCGAAATAATTTGGCATTATGAAATTAAACTATTTTTAAGGGCACATTTTAATTTTTTAAGGTAAAAATTCAGAAATTAAATAACACAACACAAGATCCAATGTACTACACTGCTACATAAATTTATAATCAACATATAATGTATATATAGTATAATATTTAGATAAGAAAATGAATAAATTAATGATCTAGAATTATGATTATATATATAGAATTTATTATTTCGGTTTGATTTTCGATTTTCGGTAATTTTACCTTAAAAACCGAAAACAAAAAATTTTAAAATTGAAAACCAAAACCGAATCAAATACCAAATTAACCGAACCAAATTTATATTTCGGTTCGGTTTGACTCGATTTTTACCAAATAATGCTCACCCCTAAGACCCTAACTACAATAATGAATACTACGATTTATATATAGATAAAACTCTACTTTGAATAGAGTTCATCTATATATATATAAAAAAAAAAGAATAATATAATATATTGGGAAAAAATGGTTTACCAAGAAATTTGAAATCGTACAATTAATTTCCTAACAAATCCAGTAAAATACAAGTGGTTGTGTTGTGCCTCCCAATGTGTTAAGATGTTGGCAGTCTTGCTAGCGCTTCTTTGCATGATTTTTTTCCGAGAAAAGAGCAGCGAGAGATTTAGCTTTGAAATTAATTAATCAGCAACGATAATTATTTCCACGGATCTGATGCGTTCCCTGAGGTTCTCGGTCCGGAGGGCAGGACATGTATAGATTTGCAATCGTTGGAGCTGGGGCATTGCACCTTCTTTAATTGCCAAATTTTTCAACTTGTGCATCCTAGAGAGATGAAGGATTTCTAGCTTGGGGAACCCGTCATGGGATGCTTTCATAGACACAGAATCTAATTTGAGGACCAACAAGTTGGGCAGCTTACCCAGTTCCGACATTGGATCATTTCTTGTGATCTTAGACTCAGAGAGTGTCAAGTGTGTAATATTTTGAGGAAACTTACCAGGATCCATGCGACCGTGCAATTTAAGTTTAATGAGATGTTCGAGAGAAGCCGTCTATCCATTCACCATGCACTACTTGTACTTCACTCTGCCTCCCCTTTTCCATCTACAACTTGTACGCCCAATTTACGAATTGAGTTGTCGAATAACAAATTATCTGAGCTCAAGATTTTTCCAACTAGATATTTTCATAGATTTAGACAAAAAGGTGTGGGGTCTACAAATGTAAAAGTGACACAGATGATCCATTCTCCATGTCACATTCGGGAAACTCACCCCCTTTCGGCACCTGAACGAAGCCTAGTGCAACCCATGTATGCACCAACTTTTTGGCTTGGATAACAGCGTCTTCCTTGAACAAGTCTAGACACAAGAAACATGGTTTCAGATGTGAAGGCTAATTATGGTAACTCAACTTCAGTATTACTGATACATTCTTCTCAATTACACTAGTTTCCAAATGGTACTCTTTCATTTGTTTCAACACTTTCTGCCACCCCCTTTCCGACTCTCCCTGGCTCCGATGCAAACCTCCTGCAACCGTGATTGCCAAAGGTAGGCTGTGACACTTTTTCAATAACTCTCTACCTATATCCTTCCAAAACTTATATGCTGTTCATTTTTCGTCCCAAAATATTTAAATGTCCAATTTTAGTCTCATAACTAAATTTATTGTCCAATATTCACCCAAAAAACGCAAAAGCCGTCATTTTCCATCACACGCAAGCCACGTGCTGGTTAATGTAATCGTTTTTAAATTTGTAGATTTTAAATTTTTGTTTTGATTTAATTGAGTTATTTACGTATTTGTAATTTAACTGACTAAAAAACATAAATAAATAAATAAAATAGCAACCATCCACATTAGCTAGGGTATCGGAATCAACGTGACTTGCTTGCATGTGAAAGAAACGACGTTGTTAGCCATTTTTTAGCAAAAAATGGACCATAATTGGACAATCTATTTAGTGATGGAACTGGTATTGGACATTTAAATTTTTTGGGACGAAAAATAGACAGTAGATAAGTTATGGGAGAAAAAAAAAATAGATATATGTTGGGATTATACTGGAAAGTATGTTTTTTACTTTGTATAATCGAAACTGAATTTTCAGACTTATTTACTGAAATAAATTGTTTATCATTGATGCTTTAAATATTATCGAATGTTACATATATTTACTGCATAACTGTTCAATAAGTCGTACGTGTTACATTGTAGTTAATTTAGTGATACCGGATCACGTAAGATTAAATTAATGTCTCTCTTGTAACTAAAAAGTACGCCATTCACGACCTAGATGGAAATGAACAACCCATCGTGAAAGGTTGAAGTGTAAGGCTCGAGATTGGCTTGTCTTGACCAAGAGATTACACTAGTGCATGATTGATGCCTTTGAATAGGACCTCTGAGGAGGATAAATTCTTGAATCCGAACAAGAAAGAATTAGACCTCAGTGGTTCGTTATTTCTTAACCTTCGTCCCTTAAATAGATCACGTGGGATTGGTAACTATTGCTTTGACTTATCATGGGTAGTGAATCAGTGAGATTCAATACTTTTTATCTTGGGCAATATTATTAGTCACATGTGATTGCTAAGATTTAATACGAAGAATCGTGTGCAAGTACGCTTGTTCGATTTGCCCCCTTGGGAGGTTTATAAGCTTTATCATACCAAATCTTGCAAGTGGAATTAGTTTCCGGCATGGATAATAATGTTGAACCGTTTCTTGACCAAGGATAAAAGATATTAATTAATGGAAAACTATTTCAGTGGCTTGAATTAATTAATGGGCTAGATAATCTTAAACACGGGAAATAATGACCGGGAGCCATATTGACTGTAATATGGGTTAAGATGGATAGTGCAATATTAATTATGTAGTGGGATTAATTAATATTTATGGGCTTGAATTATGTTGTGACTCAATATTAGATATTCAAGGTCCATTAGAAGGTCCAATCTTAATTCTCCTAAAGGTCCCCTAAGTAGCCCAACATATAGTCCAATAACTGAAAAGGTGATTAAAATAAAATAAATATTGTTGCTTAATTTTTTCCTAATATTTCGAAAATTATGGATAAAGTTGGGAGAAAGATTTTCTTTGAATTTTGTTATGGAATGAAGATATGTATTCTTGGAATACAAGATTATCTCATTAAATTCAAGAAATCTCCCACTTGGTTATTCATAGTGATATTTTCGAAAAATATTAAAAAATATAGTGGGCAAGAAAGATTTTCTTGATTTTCTTGAAAAGATATTATGGGAGATATGTATTTCTTGAAATACAAGAATATCTCATAAATTCAAGAAGATCCAAATCTTGGATTCTTGACCCCAATATTTTCGAATTCCATAGCATATAGATAAGGTGGGATTTTTGTGGAATATTATAATTATGGGAAAAAGAATATAAGAGATATATTCAAGATTTCTTGGAGATCAAGAAAAAGATTTTTCCACATTATTTTAATCACAAATTTTCGTTCACTTATTATCTATAAATAGGGGATGATTCTTTCATTCCCAAGTACAATTCCATGTGCTGGAAAAATTAGTAAATCCACAAAGGTGGTGCAACATATTTTATTTTTCTTTTGTTAAATCGTTCACAAGAATCCTTCCACCGGATAGTCGAACGAGGGCTAAGGGAATACTTGGGAAGTCCTTACGGTTAGTCTATTCAGCCACACCGTTGCCATCCCAAGAGGTACGTTCACGTAAACTCGTAGAATTCCGCATGCGTAGGTTTTACGTGAATTATTATATGCATGATATGTTGTTGGATTATTATTTGAATTAATATAGGATTAATTCATGCTAGTAATAATTAAAGAATTAAATTTGTATTTAAATATTCACCCCGAATAGATCTGTGCAACCTATTACCCAACAATATATCCACAAGATTGTGTTCTAAGGTTTGATCAATTCTTTATTTTTATCTTTTAATTTGCTCTTAGTGTTCTTTGGTTACGAGAATATTCTGGGTTTTGAACTTATGTTTTGATTTAATTATAGCAAAATGCATTTTTAGGTCCCTAAACTACTGTTTTTTGCTTCGAAAGATCCTTAAATTATTTTTTTGTTTTAAAAAGGCCCTGAACTATTAACTTTTGTTTCGAAAGGTCCTTAAAATTTTTTTTTATTTAATGAAGTCCCTAAACTATTGCTTTATGTTTCACGCAGTCCTTCTTGACTGTTTTTTAATCATCTAATAGAACCGTTAAGTAAATACACACATCATCATTCTCAAAATTATCAATATTGACCATTGTTTTACTTAATGGTTCCGTTAGATAAGTCAGAAAATATCGTTAAGAAGGACTGCTTGAAACAAAAATCAATAGTTTAGGGACTTCATTAAACAAAAAAAATAGTTTAGGGACCTTTCAAAATAAAATTTAATAGTTCAAGGACTTGTTAAAACAAAAGGATAGTTTCATGACCTTTCGAAATAAAAAATAATAGTTTAGAGGTCCGAAGATGCATTTTGCCTTTAATTATTCTTAGTTTACTTCTTCGTTGATGATGATTATATTAAAGGCTTTATTTGTCCTTTGAAAATCGTTGTGCGAAGTCATGTTTGCTACAAATGAGAGTTGTTAAGTACGATTAAGTGCAAATATATGAGTTGAGAAGCGTTAAAGTGCGTCACTTGTAATTTATCCATTTGAGGGAGGCTTTGATTGGTAGGCCTTTATAACCCCTAAAAGGGGTGGCCTACTATTTTAAGAAACTGAATGGTAGCTTAAATTATTATCACTCCGACTCGTCTTGAAACCAACGACCCGCTATTAATTAACCTGCGGACACTGTTCACAAGTCAATAAATAATACCTTCTTTGAGGTGGTATTATTTTAGCACCGTTTCTACAGTAAAATCGAGCTTTAATCAAAATTCCCAACATACCCCTTCGATTTAAAACACAAAATTGGAATCAAATTTTCTCATTTGGCCAAACCCTACGATTTCTTCTCTGGTTCTCTTTCTTCTCTCTTCGAAAAATATCTCCTCTCTTCGCCGATTTATTCGAACTAAGAATTTCGTTCACCGATTGAGGAATCCCATTGTCGTTTCAACAATCTGTCTTGTGTATCGATAAATCGACATCGTCTATTTCCCAAAAACATTTGTGAAACTCTCCCAATCTTGAGTAAAATGTTTCTCAGATCTATTCTTTCCCAAATTTACATTCTGTCGTTACAAATTTTCCAATCGATTTTATTAACCGTGTGATTGTTTATTTTTGCTAGGTAAAAATATGGGTGTTCTCGTCTGGTCGATGGATAAAGTCTTGAAATCCCAAGACCAATTGAAGATTGTTCGTTGTGAGTCATACTTTTCACCATACATTTTATTCGATTCACATATGTTTTTTGTAGATTACGAATTCAAGTCGTTGATTTTTTGCTAGGGTTTCAAAGTATTGGACAAAGCGTTTGTAGATCCAGTTGTTGCTAAGAATTAACCCCATACTCATCGACGAGGTAAAATCATCAAGTACTATATGATATATTCCATTATGAAATTGAAAGTGAACAACTCTTCAAGCTTCTTCTAGTGCATGCTTTATATACAACATATCATAATCATTTTTCAGTATTGGGGAATACATTTCAAACACCCATATTCATCCTGGTCAATATTTGGTTGTCAAATGTTGTACGAGAATGAATCCATTTCGTTTTGTCAGATGGTATGGTCCAGGTTATGCATATGAAATTTAAAGCAAATTTGATGGTTCTTATTTCTGGTTGTTTGTAGCATTGTTTTTCTTATGATCAGATATTGTTATTTTATAGTGTCTGTTTGTTTTGTTAGATGGTCTGCTCTGGTTATAGTGTCTGGTGTTTCTTATGAGATATGGTTCTTGTTTCTGGTTGTCTGGTTTCGTGCTGTTGGATGGTGTTGGTCCCGATTTTGAAGTCGAAAAACCCATTTTAGCGTCTTGAAGCAAAAACATTTCAAAGATAAAAAGGGGTGAGGGAAGAGTGTTTCCAAATTTTTCTCTTTTTAAGCTCATGTGTTGTGTTTTTCTTATAATCGAATACACATGACAATATAAGAACATAAAGCAATAAAGAACACAACAAAGTATAGTGGTTCTTCAAGCTCCTACATCCACTCTCCCATGTTCCTAGGGAAATTCCTTCCAATGGACTTATCACCCTCTCGGGTTCGCCTCTATTTAACGAGCTCTCACTCAAACGGGACTTATCACCCTCCACGGGATTGCTTTCTGAGATGTTTCTGGGGTTCACACTCCAACGGGACTTATCACCCTCACTCGGGATTGCCTACCCTCCCTTTCGAGATTGCTAGATGTTTATGAGTTCACACTCACCTACAAACTTAACCGATGATTTGGGTAAGGTTTGTTTGGTTTCAACTATAGTGAGATTTTTCCTTACATTTGTTTAGCATCAATGCTTTGGGAAAATCTCTCTTATATCGTTGGTTTGGATTGGGTTCTAGAACACTCTTTGAATATATGTGTATATCTACGGACTTGTGTTCTAGGGTAATGCTTGATGATTTGGCTTGATGGATGTTTCACGCATTTTCCACACCTTAGAATGATGAAAGACCTTGTATTTATAATGGATTTGAATTTAATGAGAGAATCACATTCAAATCCATACTATTCTTGTAAAATACACATTCTTCATATTGTCTTCCTCTCATTATCCACGTCGGTATTCTACATATATTCTTCGATTCTTATTGGAATCATTCATTCTCTGTTCGTGTCTTGATCTATCCGAGCCTTGGTCTAATCTTCTCTTCGGCGGACATTGTTGACACCAACAATGTTGTCTTCGAGCTAACTGTGATCATCGATGGCGAGAAAAATTTTTCTCTTCGATTTTTATATTGGTTTCGAGATTTCTTCTGGATAGTCATCGGTCGAACACAAATATTTTATCCATGTCGATTTAGTACATCGAGGTTAGCATATTAGGTTAGAAAATCTCAATCACGACATAGAATCTTCAAATCAACGATCACGTCGATCTTGATCTTTCTCATCTTCTCTCTTCCCGATCTGCAACCTTCTCTCGATCTTACTTCAATTGATAAGTGCTTAGCTTTTCTTCTCTTACGATTTTGCATTAATTCATCGGTTAACTTCGGAACTCATCTAACTTCATCGATCTCGATCGGTCTCGTCTGCTGACCTAAATCGATCTCGATCATCTACATCCGATTTCGTGAGTTCCCCTCAATTTTGTTCTCTCGTTCCCCCTCAACTTGTTATCTCCCGTTCAAAAACACAAGTTGATAATGTTTTGGCATAATTCATCAAAACTAAAATATCCCAACAGATGGTCTGTTTGTGCTTTATATGAGATATGGTTGTTTGTGGGAGGCTCAATTTGCTTTGTTGTGGGTTGAGTATTATGGTGCGTGCATAATTTGTGTGAGTAACACAATTTGAATTAAATGATATGAAATACACATATATATATATATGTTATATAATAGAAGTTCCTGAATCCCAATGCAGATTGTCAACAATGTTGTCTTCTATCGCGAGAAAAATTCTTATTTTTATATTGGTACAGCGGATAGTCATTCGGAACAAAATTCTCGCCCTTCTTGTAGCACATATTGTGAAAATACGACATAGAATCGAGGTCGTCGTCTTTGTTTCGACCTTATACAATGATAAGTAGAATTCTGGTCAAGTTAAACAAAGTTATATTGAACTCACCATCTTGTTTAGATAACCTACGTATTAATAGAAACACTTTTGGTAAATTGTGTTATTTATTGAGTGAATTGAGAGGATTAAGGCAACAAAGGTATTTGTGTTGAAGAAGCAACCTTGTCGATGTTAGGTCATTGTAAAAAGCAAAGAGTCATTAAGTTTGATCACCATAGATCAGGCCAGACTGTGTCACATTATGTCAACCTTGTCCTCTATGAGCTGTTAAAATTGCACACTATTTTACTTGTTACTCCCACACCAATACCTGATGACTCAACAGATCCAAGGTGGAAATGGTTCAAGGTAAATTTCTTTTGATTTTTAATAAACACCATTGATAACATTCCCATCTTGATAATCTGTTTTTTACATTTGAAAATAGGGTTGTCTAGGTGCTCTAGACGGGACATATGTTCATGTTCATGTGAGTCCTAAGGATAGACCCCAATTTAGGACTCGGAAGGGTAACATATTCACTAATGTACTAGGAGTGTGTGATTTAAATATGAACTTTGTGTACTTTTTACCTGGATGGGAAGGTTCCGCGGCTGATTCTAGAGTCTTGCGAGATGCTGTTACAAGACCCAATGGGCTACAAGTCCCAAAGGGTATTATCACATTCTTTTCTGTCTCATAGTGAAATTTTTTGAATTTTTTCCTTCATTTTAAATTACTTACTTCCCCTCATTGTTGTTAGGGAACTACTATTTGTGTGACAATGGGTATGTCAATTCTGAGGGATTTCTCGTACCTTATAGAGGTTGCAGGTATCACTTGAAAGAGTGGGGACCAGCAATGGATCGTCCTACCAACCCACATGAACATTTCAATATGAGACACACTAGAGCACGTAATGTGATAGAACATGCGTTTGGTGTTTTGAAAAAGGGGTTCCTTTTCCTCAGTCATCCTACACACTTCCCTATAAAAACTCTAATTAGACTAATAATGGCTTGTTTCCTTCTCCACAACTTCATTCGCAAAGAGATGCATGATGACCCAATAGAACATGAACTTGATGAATCTGATCCTGAGGAAAATGAATCTGAACCGCCTGACATTATTGATACTGTTGAGTCCTCACCTGAGTTTAATTTATTCCAGGAAGAATTGACGAATATTATGTACACTACTTGGAGGACTAGGGGTAGTTCAATGAGAGTTGTTATATGTAATAATACACTTTTTTAATTTGTACAATTTCTGGACTGCTTGTGTTATGAATATTTGGTGGACAAGTTGATATTCACTTGTGCTAAGTAGTTTGTATGTTATGTTATTTTTAGCTTTTTTTAATTGAATGATTGTCTGTATTAAATTGTATAGATGTCATTCGATGGAGATTCATCGTTGCCGCCACAGTGTACATGCGGCAATGGTCCTATGATCCTGAGATGTGCAGGTAAGAGTTCTATGCATCCAGGTAGATATTACTACGTTTGCCCAAAAGATCTACGCCATGGGAAACATTTTTTTTTGGTATGATGATATCCACAAACGTCCTCGTCTGTCTTCCGATTCAACGTTTGATCACAATGAAGTCAAATTCAGGCCTCGTGCTGAAGTGGTAAATTATAATACCACATGTCATTCTCTCCATTCATTTGCACGTATCCCGTCTACGTCTTCCCTTGTGTCTGCTTCAGGTGATCCTTCTGATTTAATGATATGGGTGTTTTTCAGTATTGTTATTATTTTCCTTTGTGTTGTATTAATCTTGCTAGGTGTGTTGTTAGGGTTGGCCATGTGATGACTGTAATCATGGAATGATTTGTATGGGGAGCACTAATGTGGATTATTTTAAGTGTAAGCTATTATATGTATTTATTTATGGACAACTACCATATTTTTGTATTTGTATCCAATATCTATAACTATAAATTTGACTTGTGGGTTACATAGTGTAATGCGTGTATTCATTGCTTTTGTCAAATTCAAGATATGAGTCAGATTGTCAACAATATTCTTATCAGCATATCTACTATCAAAAGAAGTTTGGAATCTCTTTTGTGGAAATATGCCAACAATTAGAAGACAAATTTTTATGACAAACAACCATTTGAAATAATCAATGTCATAAAAGTAGGTTGTAGTGGTCAAAGTGTTCATGTACAAGTCATTTATTTCATTTTATAGCTAAACTACAAAAAAAAAAAAAAAAAGGAAAGGTCCAATGGCATGAAACTATTAGGAGCCGTGTTACCCATCAATAATTCACAACAATTGTGTATCACTTGCCATATATATAAGTGCATGGGTGGAAGCCTTCTTACCATGCTACACAACCTCATCAAATCTACTACATTATCATCCATTCTTTCCAATTACCATGACACTAAAAAACATCCCAAGCCAAGAACAACTATTCTATAGGTGGAAATGGACAGCTGCTATGGATCGTTGCTTCATTGAAGCCTTGGTTGAGCAAAAGAATCTTGGTAATTGGGGGGACGTTTCAAGCTCAACTATCATGTTGTTTCAATGGCCGTTGGTATAGTGAACGAGACATTTGGAACGTCTATGCCATTTGAAGAAGCGAAGAAGCGTCGGAATTTTCTTGAGGATCGGTATGATGCATTCAACAACGTGGTTAATACACCTAACATTCACTGTGACAGGTCTTCAAATACGATGCTTGGAGATGACGCGACGTGGCGACACTTGATAAAGGTTGGTGTTGAATACTTATAACATTTATCAATAAAATTATGCGATGATATATTAGTATCAATAATCGAAACTTTATACTAGTATCAATATTCGAAATTAGTATTAAATTATGCGGATATATTTTTTTTTTCCACAGAATAACTCTATGTCTCGGGCATATTATTATGCACCTGAGATTTTGTTTGATAACATGGAACTCGTCTTCTTTGTGTCTGATCCTTGGGTTGATGAACCAACTGAAATCATCGAGATTAATGATGATGCACCGACGAGAAATATTGTGCAACGTCGGCCACAGCGTGGCACGACCATTGCATCAAACTCAAGCGATGAGGTTATATCACCAATGGCCGTTGGTCACTCCACGATGCACACAACTGAAAGGAGGTTATTCGATGAACTGAATTTCCCCCCTTCATTCAAAGACGATCAAGTTGTTGCTCGTAGGTCTGCTTGCCCAAGTGAAAGTTCTCGCCCAAAGTATCCACCAAGAAATTTCGGATGCCCCTCGCCAAATTTCAACGCTCATGTCAGCCAACCATCGTCTCCAACCTCTCAGGTATCAGATGGAGCATCTTGCAGTCCAATTAAGTGGTTTTATATTAATGATGGGAACAAATGAAATTGCTTGTAAAAGAAATGGACGAATGTGGGTGCACTTGTTTGGTTTAGGTGTTCTTGGGTTGTTTTATTTCATTCTGCATGCATGGTTTGTTTTTTTTTTTTTTTTTTTTTTTTTTTAGGGTTTGCATGGAATGAGTAGTTTTTTTTTCGCTTCTTCATTATGGTTGTTTGGTGTGTTTTTTCCATGTGTAATATATCGGTTGAAATGCAATGGTTTGTTTTTTTTAATAAACTGTATATATTTTGTATTTCATAATTTTTTTTATAATTTTAATGGGTTCAAAAAATCTACAATTAATATCATCAAACAAAATATATGTCTGAGAATGGGAAACAATTTGAAACTCCAAAATAACATGATTATAATATAATCCATACAGCCCAAAGTTAAGTAAAATAACAAGAATCCATCACAAAATAACCATTGAATTACCCTTTCAGTCTGCATAATGTGAATCCCCAACCCCAAAAGCACAAACTATCAAATGAGTTGTATGTTATCTTCTCGGAACAACTCCAAACAGTACTTCTTTCGATAGAAATCAGTCATTGTCGGGTCAATTTCCCTAAGGGATCATCTGTAACAAAGACATTCAAGCATCTTGATACATAAAACACCACATGAGTCTGAGTCCATTTGCTGTGGTGTATCGGGACACAACTTCACTTCCCAAGGCCTCTTGGAATCTCCACCCTTCATTTGATTCTTAGTTATGCTTGGCATAAGCATTGCTAGCTTTCGAAACTCAGCCATATGCCTCGGATTAGGCCTTCGACCATCTCCCGAAAGAGAGTCGCAAACGGTAATCACTTGATCTATAAAGATAATCTCATATAGCACCCAGTGGTTTTTGTTAACGTGGGCTACACCGAATACCCTTTCCGCATCGACCCATGAAATATGATGTCTGTCAAGAGGGTATTTACCTAACACATATTCTGAAATGAATTTTTCCTTCTGAGCCCAATCATAATCTGCACGTTCGTTCTTGGATCCTTTACGCCAATTTTTGAAAATACCTCCAGTAATGTGGCCCTGCATGCATGATCACTTCGTCAATCCTACCAAATATAACATATGTACAATGACATTCAAAAGTGTACTCACCCAAAACATTAAATCAACCACTGTCCACCCTTGCAAGAAAAGCGTTGGCCATTTCTTGGCTTTATACACCGCGAGATACATGAGCGCGTCCACATTCTAAATCGAAAAGAAATGTTAATTTTCAGATGCAACCAATTCAATTTATTCACATAACATGTCCACATAAAACACTTACCTCACTGCAAAGCCATCCTCTGGGCTCCCATATACTCTTGAACCACTCCTTTTTTGTGTCTGAGTAATCACCCACAGAGAGTCGAATTGCATGGCTCGACTTAGACATAAACCAAGTCATGAAAATAGTTTATGCACCGCTTGGGAACTCAATGGATACTGGATTGTAATTATGTACATCGAGATGCAACCTAGACTCATGTTGATGTGTGTTATCATCACTCGTAGTGTATGCATCTATCTGAAATGAAAGAGTGTGTCACAATCAGCTTTGAATTCAATCGAATAAAAGTATATTTGGATCATACATATTTTATTGATTTCACAAAGGTACCTCATCGTAGTCATCACATTGAAAATTACTTCCTTTTGTGGCATCATGTTCGGCTACTCCAAACTGTAACATCTTTATTTATTATCTTCCTCAGACACACCCAATTTTGTCATGATTAGCCTTTGATTCTCAAGGATGCGGTCCAACTTGAAATCCATGATCTTGTTCTTTACATTCAACTTCTGAATGTCACCAATTATCTCGTTCATCTCCATGTTTTCAAGACTTGATTTTGGAGGATTCTCCTCCACTCTAGCAGACTTAATGCCATCATCACGAGGACAATTATTTTCATATATGTCTTCTTCGAATGATTCATGACTCCTTTTCCTTTTGGATGTTGATGTAGGCGCAGCAGTATTATTGTCACTCTCGTTTTGTTACCAAGCTAAAACACTCCTATAATAACTCGTTTTCTCCTCATCAGTAGATGGAATCAAAGTTGTATGAACCTTTGTCCACTGCATCAACAAGCATATAATACACTAGTTATGATCTGAAAATGAGAACGGAATAATATGAACCATAAATTTACCTGAACTCCGCGTGCAGTTCTATTTGGAAAGCAGTAAGTTGTCAATTTGTCAAATCTGAACCATTTTGGAGTTTCCCATCGTAGCATACGTGGGATAGCATCTTGGGAAATCTGAGTTGCACAATAACCACCGACCCATTCTATGGCTTCATAACTCCAGACTTGTAGTGCATGCGGAAACCCATTGAGATCAATTGATTTCCTATATTCTCTAATTTTCTTACCATCTGCATTTTTCTGAGGAAACCATGTATAAGACATGCATCTCCTAATGTTTTTTACAAGCAACTCATAACCTATCCGGCCCCAAGGGAATTTGTTGAAATTATCCAAGTTGTCAACTAGATTGATGTATTCCATGTAATTTCTGGACTTGGAATGTTTATTAGGCAACAGGATTCCGTATAAGACCCATAAGAGAGCCAACTTCAGACTTAATTCCCCATCACCTTTCACTAATACACATTTGGGCTTGGACAGCTGTGAAAAATGACCTTGGAGAGCGGTTATAACCGCCTCCAAGTAATCATATCAATCACCGGTATCGAAGCTTGGACAACTGATAAAAAACCGATGTCCAAGAAAAGCACTTGGACAGCGGTTTTCAACCGCTTTGCAAAATTTAGCTTGGACAGTGGTTGATAACCGCTGTCTAAGTTAATATTTTTTTTTAATTTCGTTTATATGTTACATAGACAGCGGTTATTAACCGCTGTCCAATATCTTTTTTTTTAATTATTAATTTATAATTTAAAAATCCTATAATAAAACTATAAACCAAAACTTATATATACGTCCAATACCATATACCATAAACTAAAAATCCTATAATAAAACCATAAACCACATATATATATACCAAAACATCAAATAAATTAATAAACATACACATCATGAAATAAATAAACATACAATCATAAACATAAGTCCAATACACCAAAAACATGACATATATATATCATCAAAAATATATAATTTAATTACATGCTACCAATATTTCAAACACCATTCACTCAATATCGTATGAATATAAGAATCGATTGTAAAGGTACCCCGTCCAATCGCTTTTCCATTTCTCCAGTCTTTTCTTAGAGTAAGACTTGAGCTCACGTTCATAGACAAACTGCAAACAACGAATCAATCAATATAGTATGAATTTTTATTTAATCAATAATAATTTAAATAAATCGATAAATTGACTTACACTGAGAGGAATGTTCGTTAGAGAAGTGCGAATTATATCTTCTATAAAGCAACACACAAAATGTCCACAATGGTCATTATCTCGTTGCCTCGGAACCTGTTGATTAACAATTATAATCACGTATTACAATTATGATTTCTTTCTATTAATTAGTTTGATAATTTACTAAATTAAATTTACCTTAATGTTAATCCAGTTCACTTTATTTAACTTGGATCTTGAACCTTGACTCTGAAGGCGACTCCGATACATCGTCATCACACTATTATTATTATAATTAAAAAATAAAAATTGATTAAATATGCATAATTTTAAAAGTAAAATAAATCATTGTATAGAATATTAAAAATGAACTTACGCTTCCATATATGAAACGAGATCGTATGATTTGAATAAACTCCATCATGAAATTTGGGTCCATAAAATACACACTTAATGTATTCATGTGTATGGCGACCAGACCCAATGGTTCCTATATTATATTGAGAATATTAAAATTAACTGCAAATTTAGCATATATATGTGCAAATATTATAAACATGAATACAAATTTTAACGAAATGTTTATCACTCACCCCACATTTGTTGGCCAAAAAATTAGGATGATCGCCCCAGTTAGATTCAGCATATGATTAACGAACCCATCCATGGTCATGCCACTTATCACCCATTATCACCGAAGACACTTGGGGAGATGAAGAGTACATTCCACTTGCTCGGTTATCTGGAGAGATATACCTCACCCAAATATCTTTAACCAACATATATACGCTAATTAATATTTAAAAAGAAAATTAAACTATCTGACGAAAGTGAATATTGAGAATTAGTAAACACATACCGAGGTAAAGGGCTATGGTGGTTGCACTCAACCACTTCGTCATTCAAGACTTCAAGACATGTTCCTCATTTGACGAATTCTTGGAAAGTATTACGATGAAAGTGAAAAGCATGGGAACTGTGGATTTATATCGAAAAGCATTAGACGATACCATCCGTGCACCCTAGACTGTAAATGATCATCGTAATCTAAGTCTCGGTCATGGATAACCAAGTCGGCGCGATTGGAGTCCCTCGTTCTCCCCTCGATTTCTCTTTAGCCTCATGTGGTGTCGGCCAGATTCTACAATTAATTTGCAATATTATTTAGAACCACAAATAAGATAATGAACTTTAATAACAAATATTTTACCCTCATGGTGCTAGAGACCAAGTTGCTCGCCATTCAATGAAGTGTCGACATTTATTCCGATTTGTGACGGACTTCATCGATTGGTTTTGGCACCATTGAATTCTCTTAATCGATTACGGGTACATCGAAAGTGTGACCCTCACGAAAACCAGGGAGTGATGGGATGACCATGAATCATTCCATGGGAGCCGCGGTAACGTGCGAACACATGGCCACCAACCCATTGGGATCCTCCAAATAAAGGTAGCAAAAGGTCGTTGACTGTTCGAATAAGATATTTAGTTAGAAAATTTTAATACACTAGTCTTTAATTAAAACAAATGTGAGACATGCATATCTGATACCTGAGAGACATTTTGAAGTGCCTCAATAAAGTCGTCCCTAGGGTTAGGCGAAAACATAGCATTAATGACACTATGTTTCACAACTTGCTCCACTCGACGACATTTTGTGGCTCGTTCTTCTCTCGGACCTCAAATGTTCCACATCTTTAGACAACTTGGCAACCTGTTCCATTAGTATACCCACCATATTCATGGCTTGAAGACCAGGTGTCATTGCTAAAGATGTCTTAAATCACGCCATATCCGACACTCCCGTGGCGGTCGGGATGCTCTGGCGACCATGGCCGGCCCAAAGCAGATCATCGAGGGGCGAACATGCGGATGTCGTCCAGGCGTTATGGTCTCGAGATAGACGCTCTGAATCACAAAAACAAAAAATTATTATTTAATTATTTGTTTATAAATAATAGTTTGTAATTGAAAGATAAATTAATGGGTAGATTACCACTTTCCCGATGATGCGTTGTGCCTTTGGGATCGTGAATATTCCCGCCTCGACTCTTTTCGGTAGTCCGAAATAAGTCGAAGCGGGTAACAATAAACTCACTCTCTCCAGTTTTTCTTCTTTTTTCTTCTTTCTACGATAGTGATGAACGTGTCCCTTTTTATTATATATATTAAAAGTGAATATATAAAAAAATTAAAAAGTTAGGATTTTGATCTCACCATATTTTCTCTTATTAAGTGCATAACCTTTGTTCGATCCACGATATCGCGTCTCCATCGACTTGGCTTGATCACGATTTTTATTACTTGATTCTACAAAGATAATAGAAATATGATAAACACCGAAAAACTTAGGGCATTAGAAATCGAGAAATGACATTGATCAATTTTACACGAAAATCATCCTCCATAGTTACGCTCACAAACTCCTCCCAAAGATGGAGCCATCATAGGGCTATTACGATCTGCCGGAGGCGATTAGCCGAAGTAAAGACCGGTTTAGGATCTCGTGTGTTACTTCTCAACCAAGTCCAAAAAATTCTTGGCCATTACTCCAAATTTTGCGACAATATTTGCTTCTTCTTTGTGAGGTCAAGACCTCTGAATGTAGTCTATCTGCATATAACATAACAATTTAGTAAATTTAAGGGTCATACTACAACTTTCAATAAATATATAATTAACATACCGTAAGCTCGTCCCATAATCTTTCCTTCAAAGGAGTCGGTTTGAAATTACGCCCGATCCTTGGGCGGCCGATAGGGATCACGCCTCGATTGCGGCTCCAATGTAGAAGGACAACGACTCACTCTCTTTTTCTATTGCTGTCCAAACTCATTGAACGATAACTTTGCGCAATAACATAGTATTTAATTAGGTTCAACGATCAATCAATATATTTATCGATTTCAAAACGCTTCAATTGTAATAAAATTACCTAAAGTGTTTTCCCCTTGCTCTGAGCTCTCTTAATAGATGACATGGTGACTATACCCCGAAAGTGCGCTTCTCCCGAGCTGCTAGTGGTGGTGGGAGCATCAGTGTCACACTCTCTCAAGTCATCAGGATGCTGTCGATCATATGCACCATGATCATATGCGCCATGATCTCCATCAGAATATCCATCATCATCTTCATCATCTCCGGGATATGGCAAACGAGACATGATCCTGTAAAGCAGAAGAAACAACATTTAATAAACAAAAAACAAACAATATTCAAAACTATGCTTAAATCCACATCTAGTAAGTTAACCGTGTGGTTATACTAGCTTGTACCATTACAGATATATATATACATCTTACTTCATGTTCTTTTGTCCTTATGCACCCTTGTTAGGAAGCAAGGTATAAAGATTAATCATTCTTTCTCAATAATTGAAAACTCAGTTGAACATTTACCTTACAAAAAGTGTTGTACAAGTAACACTTAAAAATGCACAATTCCTTATGATGATTGGCCAACAAAAAAAAAAGCCTTCATTTAACTGAACAGTAATGGATCAATTAACCAAGTAGTTTGGAGGTGTTTAAATCAACCCTTACACAATTGCCAAGTTACAATATAGAAAAGGTTTATGTGCTTCACATTTCTGCTGCTATATAGAAAACCTTTCACAAAATATAGGCCAAATTGTTTCCTAATTAACATATAAAATAGTTATTAATTTAGCAATCTCCATAGTGTACTCACCATCATCTACAACTTCTTTTTCCCCAAAACTTAAGCAAGTGAGACTCAGTTGCAAGAAACAACATGACAGTTAATAACACGATGGACTAAAATCAATCGAATTTATCAAACTAATGAATCTAAGATCCCAAACACTTTTCAAGTTTCTGAACATCACACTATTACAATATGCATTATGAAATCTCACATCTATTCGCATTCTATCATACATAAAATAAATTTAGTGCATAACCACTATCACTCAACTATTTCCTAGCATCAGCCCAACAAAAGTCCATTGTAGAACTAACTGACACTTCCAGTATTTTTAATCGGTTGCAAATTTTGGATATATAAACAACTATTTCCTAGCATCAGCCCAACAAAATTTTGGATATATAATCGGTTGCAAATTTTGTTTACAATATAGAACTAACTGAAAATGCATTTGGGATATATAATTCTTAACTGCAAATTTTGGAACAATCGGAAACAAACAAAAACCCATTCACAGAGAAGCACCTTCACGCACAATCCGCACATCCCTCATTCTAGATCTTAGTGGTAAAATAGAGAATGAAGAAGACATCAAATAAGAGATAAATAGAGAAAATACCTAGAAATTTTGGTGAACGGAACTGAAAATGGCGGCGGCGGTAGGGGAGGACGGCGGCGGACGGTTCGATTTGGGGGAGAGGGAGGAGGAGGCTAGGGCTTCGATCGATATATATCAGCTGGTAAGTTCAATTCGCGATTTGGGTTTGGACAGCGGTTCATAACCGCTGTCTAAACACTTGCACAGCGGTTCTCAACCGCTGTCCAAGGGTAAAGTTTGGACAGCGGTTACGAACCGCAGTCTATCCTTTTTTTTTTTAATTAAAACTGCTCTCCAAGCTAGCTTGGAGAGCTGTTTGAAAAAAGGGCTATCCAAGTGCAGCTGTGCAAGTTCAAATGTGTAGTAGTGTTTGTGTTTCTCATCTGCAAATGCAGCCTCAATGTCCTCAATTACCAAGTGTTCTGGACTTCTATTTCCCCAGACCCTTTTAAAAAACTTTGATGTTGATGGGATATCAGGTAATGGACCAAAATGTAGTCCAGTAATCAATGCAAACTCCCTTGGCCCGAACTCTAGTTCATTGTTATTGACATGAAATACTAGTTTATTTCCTCTCAATGACTTGTGTTGTCAAAATAATAGATGGAATTAACTGCCCTTGAAACTGTGTCTGTGTGCCCACCAGTTTCAAAAAATAGCCGAAGCATGATTTGTTGAATATGGCCTTGTTTTGTTTTGACAACTTATCATTTATGGACTTTAGAATTCTGAATTCGGAACGAGCACTAAGTCTTGCCGGAAAGTAATCTTTCGGTTGGATTATGGTCATCTACAGTGAAATGATGAAAATCAAACATAAATCAAAGTGTATTACTTATCAAATTAGAAATGAATCTCCTGTTTACTCAGCCATTACAATTTTCATTTGGCTTTTTTAGACAATTTTACACGAATTGAACTACAAAATTCCATTGGTAATCTGAATAGGAAACCAAACCAGATTCAATAAATGCATACACTTGGATATACTGCCACAAGAATCCAAATTGGCTCTAACACGATGTTATCCCCAAAAGATTTACCAAAAAAATTAAGAAAAATTGTATTGTTTCCAAGATGCCCATCCCCAAACATAACTCAGTACATAAACTGCATGTAACACCTAATGTATCCTATTATTCCCAATCACCCAAAATACGATATTAAAAATTACATCCAAAAATCAGCTTCAACAAACACATATGTACAATTTTCCCTTATTTCAAAATTTAACAAACAACTATGAATCCAAACCCATCCTTAAAATAGTTGAATGAAACACGAATAAGCAATGGATTTGAGTGGTGTACCTTCGATTTTTTATCTTCAAACGAAAACACCAAGTCACGACAGTTGTTCGCCGAAATCTGTTCGTCGCCTCAATTATCCGAGTGTGTTGAAGGGGTTCTAATTGTGGTCAATTATCGGTCTGTTTTTATGTTCAAGAAAACGAAGAGACGCATCTGTTTAAGGGGTTCAAGTGATATGACTATTCAGTTTTTTTCTAATGGGTGTCTCCAAAGTAGCGCGCATTTTATTTAATTTTGCCACCTTCACAACTCGATACCCGCCTTTTTTTTTATGAAAATGATATTGAAGACATGTGAAAATATATTTAACAACTGTTAAAATTTTGGTTTTGACTATAATGAATTCTGTAGTGATTTTGACTATAATGAATTGTGTAGTGGTTTGGGTATGTGTGTAAAAAAATTTATTAGTGAAAACAGGAATGGAATTTCGTAGAAAACATTAGATAGTATCTTTCATACTCACCCTTATGAATTATCTTCCCCACAATAAAAAAAAAACACATGATTAATTCCCTAAATGCAACCAAAAGAATTCCCAACAGATGAAAGAGCAATTAAGTAATCACAAAAAAAATTCTCTGTGAAACAACAGCATGTCATAGTAATCCATAAGAAATGCATTCAACAAATTAAGGAATCCCAATTCCATACATTCAACACAAAATGATGTGGTTATGCATTGCAGCCCACATGATCATCATCAATAATTTTCAAAATAGGACATCAAATCTTATCAGATTACCCAAATCCATATATACAAACCCATCAGTAAATAGAACTACCAGATAGAACAAAAGGTGGAAATGTTTGATATTGTTTTAAACAACCGAAGTGAAATGACAGGAGGAAGTCATATGTTTGATGTGGATGTGCCGGTACCAGTGAAATCCCCAGCCAACAGCTTCTGCACGTAACGGTAACGAGCTCTTTGTGGAAGACCCATGAACATATCAAGACGATGCGTGTTCATGCAAAGCATGTCTGTAGCCGTCAGACATTCATCCATTGAAAGCTCGGGGATGCTTTCAACAATTGTGTACACATCATTTCGGCTCATGGCCAACTTTGCCTCATAACCAATAACATCGATCATGCTCTCAAGACGGTCATCAGATGATTTGAACATACCTCCAATAGCTTCAATCAGCTCGTTGTTTTCAGTTTGTTCCAAGGACGACGATTTTCTCTTGCCAGACTTGGGTTGAGAAGTAGCTTTGTCAACACTCGCGCTCTCACTCGTTACATCCATGTAACATGACTCTTCTCCATCAGGTATGACGTTGCTTTTTCCAGGTTCAGTTGCAGCCTTTCTTGCCTCATTATCCTCTTTGAAAAGTTTGTTAACTGCATCAATGACATTCTCAGAACATGACCCATTAGCCCTATCATTCCCAAACACCTCGAGCCAATCTTCGTAGTAGGGCCACGGCTTGTATCGCATTGCAGCAATAGAGGGGTCTTCCTATATGATGATCAACAATGAAATACAAGTTATTAAGTCTACTACGAAATAAAAAGTAATCTTGAATGAACTACACACTACACATACCTTCAATACTTTGGCCCAAGCTTCATCCGAGACATCAAGTATCTTTGTGACAGTGTTAAACCCACAACCGGTCTCCCCTAGAGCAGTCTGGAGACAACCATGGTGTTTCTTCCATGTGCTGATCTTTGAGTTAATATGCGGCTGAGCACAGATATCAGTTCCTGGTAGCCTTAGCATCATCCACTCCTCAAGCTTTTGGCAGTAGCCTGGTCTAAAACCATTCCCACCTTTCCAGCAACCCCCAGCAACAAGTTCTTTCAACTCTGCCATGAGGATGTCTTCCTCTTTCTCATCCCAACTTCTCCTTGTACCACCCGACCTTCTAACTCTGTTCGTTGGTCCCGCATTGCTTCCAAGACCTTCCATTTTGTCCTAAACACCATGAAAAAACAACAGGAATGACATAAGAAATCTGGACACTATATTAACTCTCGAAAAACCCTTATCATACACGGTCTTGAACTTTTCTTAAAATAAACATACATTTTTCATAGAAAAATACCGCCAAGACGCAGCAAAAACCAGAAACCCTCATGCAGTAATCTATCAAGCACAAAGTCAATAAGAGATTTTGTTTCTTATTGGACCAACACTTGAAAACAGGCAATCGATAAATACAAACATTCGTCTCAAACCAAAAAAAAAGTGTGAAACGCGCGAGATGATTCATAATAATTCAACGAACCAATAAACTCAACAACAAATACCAAAATCAACACGAAATAAATGAAACCCAGTTAATATAGAATGCAGATTTATCGGATTTCAAGAGATCATAACATATAAAACTAACGATTGAGTACAAACCTAATCATCCCAACACGAATTAACGCAATGATCAACCCCAACACAAGATTGACGATTTAAAATCGAAATCGACAATTACGCACCTTCACCAGTTCTTCGTCACCGAGAAAACGACGATCCAGCTGTTGAACCTCCGATTGCGGCTGAGCGATTCCGATTTCTTCTGATTTTGTATGTGATTTATATATGTTAGGTTTTCAGGGGTAATTTGGTATTTTTACATGTGTTTATATGTTTTATCGACCCTACCAATCGACATAATAAAATTGACAAAAATTGTTGTAATGGGTACCAATCGATTTATATATTTTATAACACCATTTTGTATATATGGTACCAATCAACTTTATAGGGATTTTCCATATTAAATTAGTCAACGGTTTATTTTTGTAGGAATTTGTTCAAGGCCTACCAATCAAGGCCTTAGAGTCCTATATTTAAAAATTTAAAAACATATTATCGTACATTTTAAGCCCTAAAAGTATTGTACTTAAAACACAACCCTGGCAATACCCCAAAGTCATTTGCCTAAAAAAATATTATTCCCAATAAATTTAACTCTTTATACTGCATGATTTCGGAAAATTTTCAATAGTTGAGAGGTTGCGATTTCTCTTGGAACGAGATATGCAATCAACTGTGCTTGTGACTCTTTTTTTTTTGAGATGGAAAGAAAAATATTATGCAAGAAGAAATTTGTCAAAAAAATGACCACTTTGTAACTGAATCATTCTCTTAAGATCAAAAGTAGGATTTACCCAAAAAGGAAATCATTAAAAAAAAAAAGCAATAATGTGAAAATGAATGAATTATCACTGCCATTTATTCCTAGTTAATGGAATGTCAACTGTATTATCCTACCATGCAACCTATTTATTGTCATATATCCCAAATTACTCTCCATATTAAAACAAATAATAAACACTACAAGGAAATACCACTGACGGTTTCTTCAATTAATTAATTTCTTTCAATATAGTAAATCACAATCTCAATTAATGTATGTTATATACAATATGATATTTCAAATTTTAAATTTGTTCCTCCATGGATTTTCAGAATGGCTATAAATAGGGACCTTCTATGCTAGCTAGAGATCATACGGTCAAGAAACTTATCATATCATCATGTGTTGCAGATGCAACAATAGATGGTGCCAATACCAAAGATTTTGAAAGTTGTTACAAGAAATGTTACGAGCAATAATCAACCCTTGTCGAGGACAATGTAGTGTTCCTGCACCGCAACCGTTACCCAGTAATGTAAACCAAAATGCGGATTCTATTCGAGTTTAAAGATATTGAGAAAATGTTACTTTTGATTCTTGTTTAATTTTCAATAAAAAAATGATGTCCTTCATTGAGTTTTTGCGAAATATTAAACGTTTATTTTCCGATATAGTATAATTGATAATTGTTGGGAATTATTTTTGTTGCAATTGGATGACATTTTATCTTTCAGTTAGGATTATATTTTCCATTCATCATCTAGCCACCATCATCTCATATTAACTCCTTTAGTACATGACATAATGATCATGAGTTGAAATAACATATGTTACATGTTTCATGTATTGAAAACAGGAAGCGCGAGATGAAATGCCAAAACGGAATAGGGGGCCGTGTTGATATTACCAATTTAAATCACCTATTCATATTAGGTCGTATCTAATTTTAATAATGTACTTTCTAAATTTTATTTTGTCCTTTTGGACTAAAATTTAAAAAAGTACGAAGATAAATGGCTATAATATGACGCAATGAATGAACAATGGTGATAATAATAAATCATACATGAAAAAATAATTAGTCATTTATGTTTTTTATTCTTTCTTTAATTTTGGACCGAAATTGACACTAAAAGGAACAAATTTGTAAAGAAAAAAATATACAATTTTAAAATTGACAACGGTTTTGTTACGCTTGAGCTTGTGTTGAAATAAAACGAGTTCTTTTTTTTTCGCTTGTGATCAAAGGTGAGGGGCTTTGTGAATCATGTAAATTTGTAATAGTGTAGTGCTGCCGAGAGAGAGAGATGGATATTAGAATTTTGAGAATATGAATCTCTTTCGAATTCGGAGATCCAAACCCAATTTGTATAAAAAATATTTTTCATTTTTAAATTTCAATCAACAAGAATATGGGGGGAGAGTGAGATAAAATTGAAGTGTGTTTGGATAAAATGTGTTAACTTCTATTTATAGACATAATATGAGCGATTATATTTTTTAAATAGACTTTTCCTGGACAAATTGATATGTCAACTAATTTTGCAATGACTCTCTTTCAAAATAAAAATATTTAAAAATAAAAGTAAGAATTAATTGGATTTAAAAAAAAAGGAAAAATAAAGTTCACTTGCAACAATAATTTTTAAAAAGTTAAATAATAATAAAAACAAAGTAAATGAAAAAGGTACAATGTAGTGATCTGAACTACAGTGTGTGATGTGTAATTTTTCTGTGTAATTTCTGGGTAATTAGAAGATGAACAAATGGATAATAATGGTGATATTGTATGAATGTTTGCAAATATAGAGAAAGGAATAGATGAGAGAGAGAGAGAGAGAGAATCAAGATAGGGAAAAGTTAGAATGATTTGCATAACCAATTCTCAGAGAATCGTACCCCATAAACAGTACGGTGGGGACGACTGGCAGATCCAGCAACATTTAGGGAAATTAAGGACTAAAAAGCAATTTAAATAAACTATCCATATATAAATGTGATTTCCTTATAACTTCAGCAACTCTTCAGTCTGTTGCCAAGTGTGTGGCACTGATAAAATCCATCTCTTTAATTTCAGTTGTGGGATGTAAGCCGCGTGTCCCTCCTTCCTTTTCAGACACAAGTACGAGTTGTTTCACATCTTGCCCTAATTTCACCATTTTGCCTTCGTCTTTCACAAAAGGCTCTTTCTCTTCTTCACCATAACCAGATAAATCACCCTTAAACTTATCATCCTTATCTTCAATCGTGCTACCAATCGTGTCCATGACATACAATTGGGCCCATGTTTGTGTTTTCTAAAGAGTAATAGAAGTGTTATTTCACTTAAACTTTTAATTTGTAAAGTTGTTACTTCTCTTTTATAAAGTGTTACTAGAAGAGTTAGTTAGAAGGGGTTACTTCTATATAAGCTCCTCCATTAGGTTAGAGTTAATTAACTTTCAGATTTACTATTCCATATGTTCCTTTGTAACTGATTACTTCCATTGAATCAAGATTAGTCTTTATTTACTTCTTCTTCTTTGCAATCTGTTCTAGATTGATAATATGGTATCAGTTTTATACTGGTAATGTCATTCGATCCTTGCTTCCGCTTCTGATATAGAGTTTTAAGCTCGTTTCGTTCTTTTCGATTCTGTTTTGTTTGGATTCAGAATTCGTTTGGGTTTGATTTCAACAATTCTTGTTGAAATTCGTAGATTTCTTGTGTTCGATTTCAATCCAGTTCTTGGAGATATTTTTCGATGGCGTTGAATGTTTCACTCGATCCTGCGGTGAATCTGCTCTCACCATATTTTCTTCACCACAACGACAACCCAACCATGTCTATTATTTAGAACCTCTCTGGATGGTGCGAATTTCATTTCCTGGCGGCAGTCGGTGGTGCGCGGTTTGAATGTGAAGAACAAATTACCACTTGTCGATGGTTCTCTCCGGTTACGGATCCCGGATCTTTGATAGGGCGGTTTATCCGGGCGTATGTGTGGAACAAATGACTTGGTGTTGCGGTGGATTCTCAACTCGGTCTCCTCTCAGAAATCAAGAAAACTTCTGCGCTTATTTTCAAACGGCTAAAGAGGTTTGGGTGAACCGATAACTCGATATGAATGTTACGATTTGTCAAAGATTTTCCAACTTGAGAAGTCTTTAACTAACATTGCTCAAGGTTCAAAAACTCGGTTAGTTACTATAATGAGTTCAAGTATCGTGGGATGAACATATTAGTCATAAAATCAGTGTTTAAATGCAATTGTGGTGTCATGGCAAACCTGTGCTTGTGATCTTCCCAAGCAATATCTTTGTTGCACAAGAACAAGACGTGTTATGAAATTTTTATAGGTCCGAGTGAATCTTATCTTTTTACCATCCGTAGTAAGTTCTTGCTACATAAGCCTTTTCCTCCACTTGCTAAAGTGTATGCTCTGTTGCTTCAAGAAGAGTCTCGGAGAGCCTTAGTTATGCCCAATCTGTTTTTTACTCGTCTCTGTGGGCCATGTTAGCTAATAACTCTGGGTTTTACAAGGATAAAAAAGAAAGGGTTAAAGTGCACACAATTGTAATGGAAGTGGTCATTCAGTGGATAGGTGTTTTGAATTGATTGGTTATCCCCCTGGTTGGAAGGGTACAAGGGGGAAAAAAGGCAAGGAGAGATCTGCCAATGTTTTGGTTTCTTCCCCTAGCAAAGTTATGGAGTCTAACCCTCTGCTCACTCCTGAGGTTATTGAGCAACTTCTGATTTTGGCTAAACAAGCACAGAGGCCTTCTGCTGATTCCATTCACTCTGCAGCTGGTGTGTTTGCTCACACAACTTCTGATGTTTCTCTGAGTTCGTGTAGTACAAAAACAAGGAGTACTTTTCTGTTTCAATTCTTATTCTACTTGTAAACCTTTTACTTGATATCGGCCACGAGAGCTCTTGATCATATGGTTTCTAGTTTGGAGTGTTTTACTTCCCCTCCAACATTAGCTAATATTAAAATAAGTTTGCCTAATAATGATGTATCAACTGCAACACATATGGGAACAGTGGTTCTTAATGAGAATTTAACACTATACAATGTGTTGTATGTTCCAGATTTTGCTTTTAATTTGCTTTCTATAAGCCATTTAACAAGGTACTCTAATTGTACAATTAGTTTTATGGCATCAAGTTGTGTTTTGCAGGACAGGGACTCCCTCAAGGTGATTGGTTCTGCTGAACAATATGGAGGCTTATACTTGCTCAGAGTCATACATTCTACTAATGTTGTTGATAGCTCTGCTTCTCCTGGCATTTTCACTTTATGGCACAATAGATTAGGTCATTTGGCTCCTTCTGCTATGTTGCAAATAAAAGATTTGGGTTTAAGTGCTTCTGATGTTTTGAATCATTGTATTGTTTGCCCTCTTGCAAAACAGAAAAAGAAACCATTTCCTGTTAGTATATCTTCATTTGTTGATTGCTTTGACCTAATACATTGTGATGTTTGGGGTCCTTTCTCTATTACTTCTCATTCTGGTTATAAATACTTCTTGACTATTGTTGATGACTTTTCAAGATGTACTTGGATATATCTATTAAAGGTTAAATCTGATGTGAAGAATTCTTTGGAAAACTTTTATAACATGGTATTAACTCAATTCAATAAGAAAATCAAGGTTTTGAGAAGTGATAATGGAACTGAGTTTCTGTTGCATGATTTTTATCACTCACTTGGTGTAATTCATCAAACATCCTGTGTGGAAACCCCACAACAGAATGGTTTGGTTGAAAGAAAACACCAACACCTATTACAAGTTGCTAGAGCTTTATTGTTTCAATCATCTTTGCCCATTGTATATTGGAGTGATTGCATTTTATCTGCTGCTTACTTGATAAATAGGATGTCAACTGTGGTTCTTCACAATTTGACTCCTTTTGAGAAGTTATATGGAAGAAAACCTGACTATTATGTACTAAGATGCTTTGGCTGTTTATGCTTTGCTAACACATTATCTGCTAACAGAACAAAGTTTGATCCAAGGGCTGTTAAATGTGTTTTTTTGGGGTATCCTTTTGGAACCAAAGGTTATAAAGTGCTTGATCTGAGTAATGGGAAGATTTTTGTTTCAAGAAATGTGACTTTTTATGAAAATATTTTCCCTTATGCTGATAAACAGGGTGCACATGAGTTTGTTCAGCTGTTAATTGCTCAAAATTCTTTTTTACAAACTGAAACTGATTCTGTTGATGATACTGTTGGGATTATACTGGAAAGTATGCTTTTACTTTGTATAATCAAAACTGAATTTCAGACTTATTTACTTAAATAAATTATTTATCACTGATGCTTTAAATATCATTGAATGTTACATATATTTACTGCATAACTGTTCAATAAATAGTACGTGTTACATTGTAGTTAATTTAGTGATACCAGATCACAGAACATTAAATTAACAGTTCCTTGTAACCAAAAGTACACCATTCACGACCTAGATGGAAATGAACAATCCATCGTGAAAGGTTGAAGTGTAAGGCTCAGATTGGCTTGTCTTGACCAAGAGATTACACTAGTGCATGACTGATGCACTGAATAGGACCTACAGGAGGACAAATTCTTCAGCACTGAACTAGGAAGAATTAGACCTCAGTGGTTCGTTATTTCTTAATCTTCGTCCCTTAAATAGGATCGCGTGTGGTTAGTAATTATTGCTTTGACTTATTACAGGTAGAGAATCAACGAGATTCAATACTTTATATCTTGGGCAATATTATTGGTCACATGCGATTGCTAAGATTTAATACGGAGAATCGCGGTCAAGTACGCTTGTTCGATTTGCCCCCTTGGGAGGTTCATAAGATTTATCATACCAAATCTTGCAAGTGGAACTAGTTTCTTGTATGGATAATAATGTTGAACCGTTCCTTAACCAAGGACAAAAGATATTAATTAACGGAAAGCTATTTCAGTGGCTTGAATTAATTAATGGGCTAGATAATCTTAAACACAGGAAATAATAACCGGGAGCCATATTGACTATAATATGGGTTAAGATAGATAGTGCAATATTAATTATGTAGTGGGATTAATTAATATTTATGGGCTTGAATAATATTGTGGCTCAATATTGATAATTCAAGATCCATTGGAAGGTTCAATCTTAATTCTCCTAAAGGCCCCCCAAGTAGCCCAACATAAAGTCCAATAACTGAAAAAGGTGTTTAAAAATAAAATAAATATTTGTTGCTCATTTTTCCTATTTTTCGAAAATCATAAATAAAAGAGGGAGAAAGATTTTCTTTGAATTTTGTTATGGAATGAAGATATGTATTCTTGGAATACAAGATTATCTCATTAAATTCAAGAAATCTCCCACTTGGTTATTTATGGTGAGATTTTCGAAATTTTCAAAGAATAAGGGAAAGAAAGATTTTCTTTATTTTCTTGAAAAGATATTATGGAAGATATGTATTTCTTGAAATACAAGTATATCTCATAAATTCAAGAAGATCCAAATCTTGGAATCTTGATCCTTATTTTTTTTTTTGAAAATTCCATAACAAGATGAGGTTGGATTTTTTGTGGAATTTTTTAATTATGGAGAAAAGAATATATGAGATATATTCAAGATTTCTTGGAGATCAAGAAAAGATTTTCCCACATTGTTTTTCCCCAAAATTTTCGACCACCACCCCATCTATAAATAGGGGATGATTCTTTCATTCCCAAGGACAATTCCATGTGCTGGAAAAATTAGTAAATCCACAAAGGTGGTGCAACAAATTTTTTATTTTCCCTTTTGTTAATTGTTCGTGAGTTTTCTTCCACCGGATTGACGAGCAAGGACTAGGGAATACTTGGGAAGGCTTTTTGGTGTGTTTAATCGACGAGACCATTGCCACTCCAAGAGGTTAGTTCACGTAAACCCGTAGCAATTCCGCATGAGTAGGATTTATGTGAACTGTTTATATGCATGATTTGTTGTTGAATTATTATTTGAATTAATATAGGATTAATTCATGCTAGTAATAATTGTTAGAATTAAATTTGTATTTAAATATTCATCCCGAATAGATCCGTGCAATTAATTCCCCAACAATTGGTATCAAAGCCTCGGTTTCGGGCTCTGAATTTTAAATTGTAATTTAATTCGTTTTCATTAAATTTGAAATTTGATAGTAGAATTGCTAGATCTTTTTTGCAGGTATCCAATTGTCATGGAATTTAATGTGTTTATTTATGCATGCATATAAATTGTGGTTTTAAATTCGATTCGTTCGAATTCGTTTTGCCTCGTGAGAAAATCCACGAGTAGATTAGGATTTGTTTGATTTGATCAATGTAATAGACTAGTCTAGATCTAGGTTTATTTATTTTTTGTAAATAAATTGTAACCGGATCAGCGACGGAGGAGAGACGAAGAATTAAAGGATAGATCCACAAATGCGCGGAAGATGTGCATTCTTGAAAGCGTGCAAAGGAGGCTGCGCCGCGGCGTGAAACGTCACCTTGCGGATGGGCACGATGCTAGGCATCGGGCGGGATCGGCTGACGCTGCTGCAGCGCGACGGCGACGCCACGGGCAAGACGCGAAGGGCGCGCATGGCACCATGCGCGCCAAGCGGCCGAGGCGGACGGGCGGGTAAAAAAAAGCCTTGAAAGAATCTGCCGAGATCTAGCGAGGGCGTGGCGAGGCGAAGGATCTTGATGAATCGCCGCCTCGCCGCCGAAGAAATGCCGAAACGCAGGCAAAGGTGCTGCGCCAAGGCGTCTTGAGGCTACCGAGGTGATTCGACCAAGGGCCGCCATCTTGGCGTGCATCCCTTGCGAAGTTACTTGGCGTGGCGTTTCGAGACGGAGTTCTTTTCGAGACGATCGAGTTGGAGAAATTCAAGACGTCGTTTCTTCAAAATCAAGCCAAGAAAAATCAAACCATGACAATTGGATAATTTGTGCCCAATATGTTTATTTTTTAAGCTTTGCTTGATTTATTGTTGTGATTTCTTGTGCTTTATTTAATTTGTTTAAATGTGTTTGCATGAGAATTGCCCAATGAAAAATCTCACCTTCAAAAATTACTAAGTATGTTTAAATAATTAATTGACAATTTTATTCCGGATAATAAAATTGAATTAATTTTGATCTCCATGATTTATTTATTTGTGAATTCTTTTGGAGAAATTCCCCCCGCGGGACGGTCAAAAGATAGCTTTCACATGAATAAATTCCAGATGGATGATTGTGAATTACTAATAGTGGCGACGATGATCCTCCCCACGAGGCTCGCTCAAAGCGAAATAATAATTCTGTATTTAATCATGGTTATTACTTAGGTATAAAATTGATATGCATATACTTCCCCGAAGTCCCTGTCAATTTTATATTGGTCAAGTAGGAGCCAACTATTAATCTGGCTAATAAAGGTTTGTAATTGTTCTTGTTTATAACCTGTTTGAATGTGTTTAAATAATGACCCACCCCACGTGGCTTATTTAAACTGTTTTGAGATGTTGGCTGATGCATGTTCATATATTTTTTTTTTAGATTTTAAAATGAAACATGTGATCGAACCTTGTGATATATTTGTGCTTATGCATATTATTATTTAATTCAGTTCATCATGTCGCAACCTTTTAATCCACTGTTCAATGTACTTAAAGACAATTTGCTTACTAGTGAAAACTTCATTGATTGGAGTCGTAAACTTACTATTGTCCTCACTGCACAAAGCCATAACTGGGTTTTCACTACACCTAAACCAGAAAAGCCAAAAGATGAGTCAACTAAAACGGTTAAGAAAGAGTATGCCGACTGGGAGCGTTCCAACGAAATGGCAAAGTGTACCATCTTGGCTTCTATGTCAGATGTGTTGCAACACCAACACCAGAACGTTGAGACCGCTGCAGACATCATGACTAGTCTTAAAGCGATGTTTCAACATCAGAACTGTGTGGCTCGTCAGATCACCATGAGAGACTTGCTCTCTATGAAAATGGTGGAGGGAACGCCCGTAAGGGAGCACGTTCTCCAGATGATGGCTCACCTTAACAAACGTGAGGTACTTGGCGCTGAATACGACATCGAGACCCAAATTGATTTCGTGCTCCACTCTCTGCCGAAAAGTTTTGAACAGTTCAGGCTGAACTACCAGATGAATAATCAGAAGTTCTCGATGCCTGATCTATTGCAAGCTTTGGTCTCGGCAGAGGCGATATTGGGGCAAAAGAGCCAAGCCTTGGTGGCAAATGGACCTTCTTCTTCTTCTAGGCCAAGGGGTGGTAAGAACAAGAAAAAGGACAAAAGCCACAAGCAAGTGAACTCAAGTGTTGCCAATGGCAAAGAAAAGGTGAAGGGAGGTAGAGGAGTGAGCAAGCCAGCTAAGGGGAAGTGTTTTAACTGCGGTGAAAAAGGACATTGGAGGTCAGCCTGTTCCAAACCCAATAGGAATGGAAAGAAAGGTAATTCTCACGCACTAGTTGTTGAAACTTTCTTAGCGGCGTATGCCTCCCATTTATGGGTGGTGGATACGGGATCCACTGATCATGTTTGTTTCACTTTACATGGGTTCAAGCGGACCCGAAAACTTAGTGAGAGTGAGATCCTCATCACACTGGGCAATACTACGAGAGTGGCAGCTGAAGCAGTGGGAGAAGTGCACCTGTCTTTTGAAGACAGAGTTTTAATTTTACGAGATGTTCTTTACGTTTTGAATTTTAGAAAGAATTTAATTTCAGTTTCTAAACTTTACCTTGATGGATATTCGGTTACTTTTAATAAAGTTGTTGCCATTTCTCTTTATGATAAATTTATCTGTCATGGAACGTTGTCGAATAATCTCTATACAATTAACTGTGCACAACACTCACGAAATGCATCCTATAACACAACAACTATTTCTGAGAAAAGAAAACGTTCATCAGACGTGAACGAGACACTTCTATGGCATCTAAGATTGGGACATATTAATCCAAAGAGGATCCAAAGGTTGGTGAAAGACGGTTCACTGGAGTTTCTCCAAGTTGAACCAATTCCAACCTGCGAATTATGTTTGGAGGGTAAAATGACCAAGAGGGCATTCGTAGCCAAGGAGAATAGAGCCAAAGAAGTGTTAAAAATCGTTCACACAGACGTATGTGGTCCAATGTCAACCAAAGCAAGGGGAGGTTATGAGTATTTCGTCACTTTTATTGATGACTACTCAAGGTACAATTATATTTTCCTTATGAAGCATAAATCTGAGACCTTTGAGAAATTCAAAGAACTTAAGGCTCAAGCAGATAATCATAGGGAAAAACGTATCAAGTCTCTACGATCCGATCGTGGAGGTGAGTACCTCAGCGATGAGTTTTTGAACTACTTGTCTGATAAAGGGATTGCATCCCAACTAACTGCACCCGGAAACCCTCAACAAAATGGGGCTGCAGAGCGAAGAAACAGAACTCTTTTGGAAATGGTTAGATCTATGATGAGTTATGCGGATCTTCCCAAGTCGTTCTGGGGTCATGCCTTGGAAACAGGGGCCTACATTCTGAACTTGGTGCCATCCAAATCGGTTCCCAAAACTCCCAAAGAATTGTGGACCGGGCGCAAGCCCAGTTTGAGACACATGAAAATTTGGGGGTGTCCGGCCTACGTTTTGGACAAGGAAGCCGAAAAATTGGATCCTCGATCAGAGTTAAGGTTGGTTGTAGGATACCCCGAGGGAACAAAAGGGTGTATGTTCTATGGTCCCGAAGATCAAAAGGTGGTAATAAGCACCCACTTTAGATTTTTTGAAGAAGACTATATGAACAAAAGAAGACCCAGAAGTGAGATTACCTTAAATGAGCTAAGGGGGCTAACCTCAGTGCCAACTGTACAAGATGACATACCAAACGACACACTTACACAACCGGAACCTCGTCGTAGTGGGAGGGTTGTGAGACAGCCCGAGAGATTCATGGGGATAGGAGAGTCCTCGGACTTGATTCCCGGACAAGACGAATCAGACCCATGAACATATGACGAGGTAATCCAAGACAAGGATGCAGTTTCTTGGCAAACAGCAATGAAAGCCGAAATGGGTTCTATGGATCATAACAGAGTGTGGGAGCTAGTCGAACCACTTAATGGGGTCAAACCCATTGGTTGCAAGTGGGTGTACAAGAGAAAAAGAGGACCAGATGGGAAGGTGGAAACCTTCAAGGCAAGGCTTGTGGCGAAAGGTTATACTCAGAAAGAAGGGATCGACTATGAGAAAAAAAATTTACCTGTAGCAATGCTCAAGTCCATCCGAATTCTCTTGTCGATTGTTGCGCATCTCGACTTTGAAATCTGGCAAATGGATGTCAAGACGGCTTTCCTTAACGGAAGTATTGATGAAGAAATCTATATGCAACAACCCCAAGGCTTCATTGAAAAAGGCCAAGAACACCTAGTTTGCAAGCTCTTGAAGTCCATTTACGGACTCAAACAGGCATCCAGAGCTTGGAACTAATGTTGTGATCATGTTATAAAGTCTTATGGGTTTGATCAAAACGAGTTCGAAACTTGTGTGTACAAAAAGCATGTCGGAACTGCATTGGTATTCTTAGTACTATACGTAGACGACATTCTGATCATCGGGAACGATGTAAAGGTGTTATCAGACGTAAGGGCATGACTTTCAAAACTGTTTGATATGAAGGACTTAGGGGAAGCCGGGCACATCCTTGGAATCAAGATCACTCGAGATCGCAAGAAAAGGATGATAGGCTTATCGCAAGCTTCATACATAGACACTGTCTTGAAACGATTCAGCATGCAGGATTCCAAGAAAGGCTTCGTACCTTTCAGACATGGAATCCATCTATCCAAGGAAATGTGCCCTAAGACACAAAAGGAGATAGATGACATGAAAGGCATTCCTTATGCTTCGGCTGTCGGAAGCCTTATGTATGCAATGTTGTGCACGAGGCCGGATATCTGCTTTGCCGTTGGCATGGTGGCAAGATATCAAAGTAACCCGGGGAAAGAATATTGGACGGCAGTTAAAAACATTCTGAAGTATCTGAAAAGAACTCGAGATAGAATGTTGAATGATCAGTCAGATAGTCTAATCCCCATCGGCTACACGGACTCGGATTTCCAATCAGACTTAGATTCCAGAAAATCTACCTCCGGTAGTGTGTTTTGCATGGGGGGAGGAGCCATGACATGGAGAAGCGTTAAGCAGAAATGCATCGCAGATTCTACCATGGAAGCCGAATATGTAGCTGCTTGCGAGGCAGCGAAAGAAGCGGTTTGACTCAAGAACTTCCTAGTGGACTTGGATGTAGTTCCGAATTTACCCAGCACAATCACTGTTTATTGTGACAATGCCGGAGCAGTTGCAAATTCAAGGGAAGCAAGAGCCCACAAGGCCAGCAAACACATGGAAAGGAAATATCATCTTATAAGAGAAATCGTTAAGAGAAGAGATATAGAGGTGGCAAAGATCGCATCAGAAGACAACCTAGAAGATCCATTCAAAAAGGGTCTGCCTCAGAATACATTCAAGAGACATGTGGAAGGAATGGGTGTCAAGATCGTTGCCAATCTGCTTTGAGTATAAGTGGGAGATATTATTAGGTTCGTGTAGGTGACATTAGATGTCACGTATTAGGAACTACACGAGACATGCTGTAGTATAATTAAAAGCAGACTTTGAGTATAAGTGGGAGATTGTTGGGATTATACTGGAAAGTATGCTTTTACTTTGTATAATCAAAACTGAATTTCGGACTTATTTACTGAAATAAATTATTTATCACTGATGCTTTAAATATCATTGAATGTTACATATATTTACTGCATAAATGTTCAATAAATAGTACGTGTTACATTGTAGTTAATTTAGTGATACCAGATCACAGAAGATTAAATTAACAGTTCCTTGTAACCAAAAGTACACCATTCACGACCTAGATGGAAATGAACAATCCATCGTGAAAGGTTGAAGTGTAAGGCTCAGATTGGCTTGTCTTGACCAAGAGATTACACTAGTACATGACTGATGCACTGAATAGGACCTACAGGAGGACAAATTCTTCAGCACTGAACTAGGAAGAATTAGACCTCAGTGGTTCGTTATTTCTTAATCTTCGTCCCTTAAATAGGATCGCGTGTGGTTAGTAATTATTGCTTTGACTTATTACGGGTAGAGAATCAACGAGATTCAATACTTTATATCTTGGGCAATATTATTGGTCACATGCGATTGCTAAGATTTAATACGGAGAATCGTGTGCAAGTTAGCTTGTTCGATTTGCCCCCTTGGGAGGTTCATAAGATTTATCATACCAAATCTTGCAAGTGGAACTAGTTTCCGGTATGGATAATAATGTTGAACCGTTCCTTAACCAAGGACAAAAGATATTAATTAATGGAAAGTTATTTCAGTGGCTTGAATTAATTAATGGGCTAGATAATCTTAAACACGAGAAATAATAACCGGGAGCCATATTGACTGTAATATGGGTTAAGATTGATAATGCAATATTAATTATGTAGTGGGATTAATTAATATTTATGGGCTTGAATAATATTGTGGCTCAATATTGATAATTCAAGATCCATTGGAAGATCCAATCTTAATTCTCCTAAAGGCCCCCCAAGTTGCACAACATAAAGTCCAATAATTAAAAAATGTGTTTAAAACTAAAATAAATATTTGTTGCTCATTTTTCCTATTTTTCGAAAATCATAAATAAAAGAGGGAGAAAGATTTTCTTTGAATTTTGTTATGGAATGAAGATATGTATTCTTGAAATACAAGATTATCTCATTAAATTCAAGAAATCTCCCACTTGGTTATTTATGGTGAGATTTTCGAAAATTTCAACGAATAAGGGAAAGAAAGATTTTCTTGATATTCTTGAAAATATATTATGGAAGATATGTATTTCTTGAAATACAAGTATATCTCATAAATTCAAGAAGATCCAAATCTTGGAATCTTGATCCTTTTTTTTTTTTTTCGAAAATTCCATAACAAGATGAGGTGGGATTTTTTGTGGAATTTTTTAATTATGGAGAAAAGAATATATGAGATATATTCAAGATTTCTTGGAGATCAAGAAAAGATTTTCCCACATTGTTTTTCCCCAAAATTTCGACCACCACCCCATCTATAAATAGGGGATGATTCTTTCATTCCCAAGTACAATTCCATGTGCTGGAAAAATTAGTAAATCCACAAAGGTGGTGCAACAAATTTTTTATTTTCCCTTTTGTTAATTGTTCGCGAGTTTCCTTCCACCGGATTGACGAGCAAGGACTAGGGAATACTTGGGAAGGCTTTTTGGTGTGTTTAATCGACGAGACCATTGCCACTCCAAGAGGTTAGTTCACGTAAACTCGTAGCAATTCCGCATGAGTAGGATTTATGTGAACTGTTTATATGCATGATTTGTTGTTGAATTATTATTTGAATTAATATAGGATTAATTCATGCTAGTAATAATTGTTAGAATTAAATTTGTATTTAAATATTCATCCCGAATAGATCCGTGCAATTAATTCCCCAACAACTGGTATCAGAGCCTCGGTTTCGGGCTCTGAATTTTAAATTATAATTTAATTCGTTTTCATTAAATTTGAAATTGGATAGTAAAATTGCTAGATCTTTTTTGCAGGTATCCAATTGTCATGGAATTTAATGTGTTTATTTATGCATGCATATAAATTGTGGTTTTAAATTCGATTCGTTCGAATTCGTTTTGCCTCGTGAGAAAATCCACGAGTAGATTAGGATTTGTTTGATTTGATCAATGTAATAGACTAGTCTAGATCTATGTTTATTTATTTTTTGTAAATAAATTATAACCGGATCGGAAACGGAGGTGGAGACGAAGAATTAAAGGATAGATCGAGCCGTCTTGGGATGATGTGCATCGCGGCAAGCGTACCAAAGGAGAGCCGCCAGCACGACGGACATCGCCATCGCGGATGGGCACGACGCTAGGCGTCGGCGGCGGATCGCCTTAAACGAAACCGTGGCCAGCCCAAGACGGGCGACTTGACCTTGCTATGCAACACCATCCGCTGGCGCCGAAGGCGACGGGCGGCGCGTCTTGAGGGGCACGCATTTCTTATTTGTCCGCCCAGAGGCGGCGAAATTTGTCGCCTTAGCGTGCGTTGATCTTGTAGCGTAAACTGCTTATTTCTTTGCCGCCGAGTCTTCTTAGGCGTCTTAGGCACACAGGCGGTGATTACTGGCGGCGTCTTGAGATCTGGTGATTCGACCAAAGGGCCGCCGGATCTTGGCGTGCATCCCATTCTTGAGCTACTTGGCGTGGCATTTCGCATTTTAGTTCTTTTTCGAGACGATCGAGTGGGAGAAATTCAAAAGCGGCGTTTCTTCAAAATCAAGCCAAGAAAAAATCAAACCATGACAATTGGATAATTTGTGCCCAATATGTTTATTTTTCCGCTTTTGCTTGATTCTTGTTGTGATTTCTTGTGCTTTATTTAATTTGTTTATATGTGTTTGCATGAGAATTGACCAATGAAAAATCTCACCTTCAAAAATTACTAAGTATGTTTAAATAATTATATGATAATTTTATTCCGGATAATAAAATTGAATTAATTTTGACCTACATGATTTATTTATTTGTGAATTCTTTTGGAGAAATTCCCCCCACGGGACGGTCAAAAGATAGCTTTCACATGAATAAATTCCAGATGGATGATTGTGGATTACTACTAGTGGCGACGATGATCCTCCCCACGAGGCTCGTTCAAAGTGAAATAATAATTCTGTATTTAATCATGGTTATTACTTAGGTATAAAATTGATATGCATATACTTCCCCGAAGTCCCTATCAATTTTATATTGGTCAAGTGGGAGCCAACTATTAATCTGGATATTAAAGGTTTGTAAATCGTTCTTGTTTGCAACTCTTTTGAATGTGTTTAAATAATGACCCACCCCACGTGGCTTATTTAAACTGTTTTGAGATGTTGGCTGATGCATTTTCATATTTTTTTGAGATTTTAATATGAAACATGTGATCGAACCTTGTGATATATTTATGCTTATGCATATTATTATTTATTTCAGTTCAGCATGTCGTAAGCTTTTAATCCACTGCTATTATACTTAAAGTCAATAGAATAAGTATGGAAACTATATTGATTGGAAACGAAAAATTATAATTGTCCTAACTGCACAAAAGCACAAGTGGATTCTTGACACACCAAAAACAGATGAGCCAACTGACGAGTCAAAAATGCGGGACTCGTCAGATCACCTTGCGAGAGATTTCGTCGCTGAAATGGTGGAGAGAAAACCCGTAAGGGATTACGTTCTCAAAATTAATGGCCCATCTGATCAAACTTGAAGTTTTGAGTGCAGAATATAATCTGGAGACTCGGATGAATTTGGTACTTCACCTCTGCCCAAAAGTTTCTGAGCATTTTGGCCTCGCTAGCTGGTTTGTTGCAAGCTTTGGTCTCGGCAGAGATGTTGATGGGGCACCAAACTCAAGCTTTGAACGGCAAGTGGTCCATCTTCATCTTCTAGGCTAAGGGTAGGCAAGAAGAAGAAGAGAACCAAAAGCCATAAGCAATAAAACTCAACTGTTGCCAAGGGCAATGGTAAGATGAGGAATGCTTGTGGTGTCAAGGAAAATCCAAAGAGGAAGTGCTTAAGCTGCCGTGAAAGAGGACAATGGAGGTAATTCTCACGCACTAATTGTTGAAACTTGTTTAGCGGCGTATACTTCTCATTCGTGGGTAGTTGATACGGGATCCACTAATCATGTTTGCTTCACGGGTTCAAACTGATCCGACAACTTAGTGGCAGTGAGATCCTCATCACACTGGGCGATGCTACGAGAGTGGCAGCTGAAGCAGTGGGAGAAGTGCACCTGTCTTTTGAAGACAGAGTTTTAATTTTAAGAGATGTTCTTTAGGTTCCCAGTTTTAGAAATAATTCTGTTAATGGATACTTAGTTTCTTCTAATAAGAATGACATCATTTCTTGAAATGATGAGTGTAGACATTGATGGAAAATCTCTATACAATTAACTGTGCACACCACTCACGAAATGCATCCTATAACACATCAACTGTTTCCGAGAAAAGAAAACGTTCATCAGACGTGAACGAGACACTTCTATGGCATCTAAGATTGGGACATATTAATCCAAAGAGGATCCAAATGTTGGTGAAAGACGGTTCACTGGAGTTTCTCCAAGTTGAACCAATTACAACCTGCGAATCATGTTTGGAGGGTAAAATGACCAAGAGGGCATTCGGAGCCAAGGGGAATAGAGCCAAAGAAGTGTTAGAAATCGTTCACACAGACGTATGTGGTCCAATGTCAACCAAAGCAAGGAGGTTATGAGTATTTAAATCACTTTTATTGATGACTACTCAAGGTGCGGTTATATTTTCCTTATGAAGCATAAATCCCGAGACCTTTGAGAAATTCAAAGAATTTAAGGCTCAAGCAGAGAATCATAGGGAAAAACGTATTAAGTCTATACGATCCGATCGTGGAGGCGAGTACCTAAGCGATGAGTTTTTGAACTACTTGTCTGATAAAGGGATTGCATCCCAAATAATCGCACCGGAACCCCTCAACAAAAATCGGGGTTGCGAGAGCGAGAAACAGAACTCTTTTGGAAATGGTTAGATCTATGATGAGTTATGCGGATCTTCCCAAGTCGCTTTACGGGGTCATGCCTTGGAAACAAATGCCTACATTACGAACTTGGTACCATCCAAATCGGTTCCCAAAACTCCCAAAGAATTGTGGACCGGCGCAAGCCCGGTTTGAGACACATGAAAATTTGGGGGTGTCCGCCCCTCGTGTTGGACAAGGAAGCGGGAAAAATTGGATCCTCGATCGTAATTAAGGTTGTTTGTAGGATACCGAGGAACAAAAAGGTGTATGTTCTATGGTCCCAAGATCAAAAGGTGGTAATAAGCACCCACTTTAGATTTTTTGAAGAAGACTATATGAACAAAAGAAGACCCGAAGTGAGATTACCTTAAATGAGCTAAGGGGCTAACCTCGGTCTGTTGTACAAGATGACATACCAAACGACACACGTACACAACCGGAACCTCGTCGTGAGTGGGAGGGTTTTGAGACAGCACGAGAGATTCATGGGGATAGGAGAGTCCTCGGACTTGATTCCCGGACAAGACGAATCAGACCCATGGACATATGATGAGGCAATCCAAGACAAGGATGCAGTTTCTTGGCAAAAAAGAAATGAAAGCCGAAAATGAGTTCTATGGATCATAACAGAGTGTAGGGAGCTAGTCGAACCACTTAATGGGGTCAAACCCATTGGTTGCAAGTGGGTGTACAAGAGAAAAAAGAGGACCCGACGGGAAGGTGGAAACCTTCAAGGCAAGGCTTGTGGCGAAAAGGTTATACTTTCGAAAGAATGGATCGACTATGAGGAAACTTTTTTCACCAGTAGCAATGCTCAAGTCCATCCGAATTCTCTTGTCGATTATTCTTGATCTCGACTTTGAAATCTGGAAAATGGATGTCAAGATTTGGTTTCATAACGGAAGTCTTGATGAAGAAATCTATATGCTCCCCAAGGATTCATTGAAAAAGGCCAAGAACACCTAGTTTGTAAGCTCGTGAAGTCCATTTACGGACTCAAACAAGCATCCGAGCTTGGAACCAATGTTTTGATCATGTTATAAAGTCTTATGGGTTTGATCAAAATGAGTTCGAAAGTTGTGTGTACAAAAAAGCGTGTCGAATCGCATTGGTATTCTTAGTACTATCGTGAGATTTACATTTTGATCATCGGGAACGATGTAAAGGTGTTATCGGGCGTAAGGGCATGACTTTCAAAAACAGTTTTGATATGAAGGACTTAGGGGAAGCGGGCACATCCTTGGGATCAAGATCACTTTCGAGATCGCAAAGAAAAGGATGATAGGCTTATCGCAAGCTTCATACATAGACACTTTGTCTTGAAACAATTGAAGATCAGATTTCAAGAAAGACTTCAGTACCTTTCGGACATGGAATCCATCTATCCAAGGAAATGTGCCCTAAGACACAAAAGGAGATAGATGACATGAAAGGCATTCATTATGCTTCGGCTGTCGGAAGCCTTATGTATGCAATGTTGTGCACAAGGTCGGATATCTGCTTTGCTTTTGGCATGGTGGCAAGATATCAAAGTAACCCGGGGAAAGAACATTGGACGGCAGTTAAAAACATTCTGAAGTATCTGAAAAGAACTCGAGATAGAATGTTGATTTATCAGTTTATGGCACAATAGATTAGGTCATTTGGCTCCTTCTGCTATGTTGCAAATAAAAGATTGGGTTTAAGTGCTTCTGATGTTTTGAATCATTGTATTGTTTGCCCTCTTGCAAAACATAAAAAGAAACCATTTCCTGTTAGTATATCTTCATCTGTTGATTGCTTTGACCTAATACATTGTGATGTTTGGGGTCCTTTCTCTATTACTTCTCATTCTGGTTATAAATACTTCTTGACTATTGTTGATGATTTTTCAAGATGTACTTGGATATATCTATTAAAGGCTAAATCTGATGTGAAGAATTCTTTGGAAAACTTTTATAACATGGTATTAACTCAATTCAATAAGAAAATCAAGGTTTTGAGAAGTGATAATGGAACTGAGTTTCTGTTGCATGATTTTTTTCACTCACTTGGTGTAATTCATCAAACATCCTGTGTGGAAACCCCACAACAGAAAGGTTTGGTTGAAAGAAAACACCAACACCTATTACAAGTTGCTAGAGCTTTATTGTTTCAATCATCTTTGCCCATTGTATATTGGAGTGATTGCATTTTATCTGCTGCTTACTTGATAAATAGGATGCCAACTGTGGTTCTTCACAATTTGACTCCTTTTGAGAAGTTATATGGAAGAAAACCTGATTATTATTTACTAAGATGCTTTGGCTGTTTATGCTTTGCTAACACATTATCTGCTAACAGAACAAAGTTTGATCCAAGGGCTGTTAAATGTGTTTTTTTGGGGTATCCTTTTGGAACCAAAGGTTATAAAGTGCTTGATCTGAGTAATGGGAAGATTTTTGTTTCAAGAAATGTGACTTTTTATGAAAATGTTTTCCCTTATGCTGATAAACAGGGTGCACATGAGTTTGTTCAGCTTTTAATTGCTCAAAATTCTTTTTTACAAACTGAAACTGATTCTGTTGATGATACTACTCAAACTTATGGTTCTCCTATTTCAACTGATAACACTATTATTCATCAAGAAGCACATGATGAATTAAATGATCACGCACATGATAATCAGACTATTGAACCTGTTGTGACTCATAGACAGGCTATTGAACCTGATATTGAACCTGTTTCTGTTGTTGTGACTCGTAGACAGGCTATTGAACCTGAATCTATTTCTGTTGTTGTTGATAGTCATGCTATTGAACCTGCATCTCATACTGATGTTTTACATGAAAATCTTGTTAGAAAGTCTTCTAGATCAAGATCTCAACCTGCTTACTTGAAAGTTTATGAAACTTCTTTACCAAAATCCTTAAATTCAAAGGCAAATATGACGGTTTCTTGTGGAAAACAGTATGAAATTTCTGATTTCTTATCCACTGATAGAGTTTTCCCATGATCATAAAGTTTTTACTGCATCCATTTCTCAAAATCTTGAACCCAAAACCTATAAACAAGCTAAAGACAATCCTAATTGGCAGCAAGCTATGAAGAGTGAATTAGATGCCTTAGAAAGAACTAAGACATGGACTCTAGTATCTTTGCCACCAAATAGAGATTTCATTGGATGCAAGTGGGTTTTTAAAATAAAATATAAACAAGATGGTTCAATTGAAAGATATAAAGCAAAACTTGTTGCTAAAGGTTATACTCAACAAGAGGGTGTGGACTATTTTGATACTTTTAGTCCTGTAGCAAAAGTTACCACTGTCAGGATATTACTTTCTATAGCAATTGCTAAAAATTGGTTCATTCATCAATTAGATGTAAACAATGCATTCTTGCATGGTGATCTTACTGAAGAAATTTTTATGACTCCACCACCTGGTTATTGCAGTGATTCTGATTCTAGAGTGTGTAGATTGAATAAAAACCTTTATGGTTTGAAGCAAGCTTCAAAACAATGGTTTACTAAGCTTTCTAGTTCATTGTTTGAAGTTGGTTATGTGCAATCTGAGGCTGATAACTCTCTGTTTACAAAACAAACTGATAATTCATTCACTGTTATTGTTTGTTATGTTGATGACCTTATTGTAGCTGGTAACTCTATGACTGAAATAACAAATGTTAAGAGCTATCTGCACAACAAATTCACTATTAAGGAGTTAGGTGTGTTAAAGTATATGCTTGGTATTGAAGTAGCAAGATCAGAACAGGGTCTTTCTTTATGTCAAAGGAAATACACTTTAGACCTGTTAACTGATTTTGGCTATTTGGGAAGCAAACCTTGTAACACACCTATGGACTCAAAACTGCAACTTGTCCAGGCCACTGAAAACAATACAACTGATCCAAAACTTTATAGAAAAATGTTGGCAAGTTGCTTTATCTAACAGTTACAAGACCAGACATATCATTTGTTGTTCAATCACTCTCTCAATTCATGAGCAATCCATCCAAGGAGCATATGAGTGCAGTACACAAAGTATTAAGATACTTAAAGGGAACACCAGGTTTGGGTATCTTTTATTCAAGTAATAATGATTTCAAATTACATTCATATACTGACAGTGATTGGGCTACATGTATAGAAACTAGAAAGTGTGTCACAGGTTACACAATATACTTGGGAAATTCTCTCATCTCTTGGAAGTCTAAAAAGCAAAATACTGAGTAGATCATCTGCTGAGGCTGGGTACAGAGCCATGGCTACCACTGCTTGTGAAATCTAATGGATTCTCTATATCCTGAAAGACCTCAGAATCCCAGTTCAACTATCTGCATCTCTATACACTGATAGTAAGTCTGCATATCAGATGGCCCTGAATCCTTACCTCCATGACAAAAGCAAACACATCTCCATAGATTGCCACTTCACAAGACAGAAAATCAAAGAAGGTGTCATCAAGATCATCCATTTACCAACTGAAGAGAATCTTGCAGACATCATGACCAAGCCCCTGCTTCCCACACCATTCAACACATTCAAGGTCAAAATGAGGCTCTTAAACATTCACTCTCATTTTGAGGGAGGGTCTAAAGAGTAATAGAAGTGCTATTTCACTTAAGCTTTTAATTTGTAAAGTTGTTACTTCTCTTTTATAAAGTGTTACTAGAAGAGTTAGTTAGAAGGGGGTTACTTCTATATAAGCTCCTCCATTAGGTTAGAGTTAATTAACTTTCAGATTTACTATTCCATATGTTCCTTTGTAACTGATTACTACCATTGAATCAAGATTAGTCTTTCTTTACTTTTTCCTCTTTGCAATCTGTTCTAGATTGATAATATGTTTTGATACAACAACAAATATTTACGCGCGCTGTTTCACATCAGATTTGCTTTCCCGACGGGGGATGCTCTTCGTGTTATGATATTGGGAATATATTCAGGGCAAGGCCAAAATATATGGTCGAGGGCTCAGGGGATTGAAAGATTCAATTTCATTTAAAAATTCGAACTTATAAAGTGGTGTAAAATTAATTCTTTTAGATTTTATTTGGACTAGGAGGATTTGAAATGAATTGATTTGAAAAATAATTCATGTAAGATCAGAGACATCTCAGTTTTCGACAACTTCATTATCTCGAGAGGTTTGTTCGATCTACCTCTTTCTGGAAGAAAATTCACTTACTGTCGCCCTGATGGCAGTTACAAAAGTCGACTCAACCTCATTCTGGTTAATAACGTTTGGCTCCGGGAATGGCCTGATCAACGTATGAAAGGGTTGCACAGCACGACGTCCGATCATTGCCCGATTTTCCTTTGTTGGGCTACTCATCCAGATTTCAAGACATTCCTTAACTCCAAATGGGCAAGCTACCAAGTCAGCGGCTGGGCTTCTTTCGTCCTTAAAAAAAAGCTGAAATTGATGAAAACTGGATTTAAAGATGTGGAATAAATCTGTCTTTGGACGTGTGGACAAGTCAATTGAGGATAAAACACTTGAGATCGAGGCTCTGGACAAGATCGACGATATATTTGGGCTAGACGATGAGGAAATCATCCAGCGAAAAAGGTGTACAACCGAGCTTTTGAGAGATTTACATTGGATCGTTGAGGGTGATGCTAACTCCAAATTTTTCCATAACTGGATAAAAAGGAGAAGCAAAATGAATGAAATTGATGGTCTTGTGATTCACCATGTGTGGACTGATTCGGTTGCTGTTTTTCATCACTTTCGCAAGCATTTTAGTTCACAAACTTCACTGGCTGCTGCTATCCCTCCGTTTATGTTCAGTAATCGTGTAGAGGATGCTGACAACTCCTTTCTGGAAGCCCCGTTTACGAAAGAGGAAATCAGAAATACCATTTTGACTTGCGACCCTACCAAGAGCCCAGATCCTGACGGTTTTTTGTTTGGTTTCATTAAAGCAGACTGGGAAAATATGAAAGAAGAGATTTTGAGAATGATGCACGAGTTCCATAGCAATGGGAGATTTGTCAGGGGGATGAATCCGTCGTTTATTGTGCTTATCCCAAAGAAGGAATGGAGTCAATCCCTAAATGATTATCGTTCTATCTCTCCTGTGGGGCGTTTGTATAAAATCATTTCTAAGACGCTCGCTTCCAGACTGAGTAAGGTTCTGCAATCTGTCATCCCCAGCACTCAGTCGGCCTTCCTCAGTGGGCATCAAATCCTCGACGGGGTAGTAATTCAGAATGAGATTATTGATGAGGCAAAGAAGAAGAGGTTAAATAGAGTCTTTTTCAAAGTTGACTTCGAAAAAGCCTATGACTAGGTTGATTGGCAGTATCTGAATGATATGATGGTGGGAATGAACTTTAGCGTTAAGTGGCGAGGCTGGATGAGAGAATGCTTTACCACGACTTCTGCTTCGATTCTAGTAAATGGTTGTCCTTCTGAGGAGTTTAAGCTGGAAAGAGGTCTTCGACAGGGGGATCCTCTATCTCCGTTTCTCTATCTTATTGCAGCTGAAGGGTTGAATTTGTTGACCACAAGAGCCGTGGAGCTGAATATTTTAGCAGCAACTCCTGTGGGTAGAGAAAAAGTTCTGGTGTCCCATCTACAATATGCTGATGACACGTTCTTTATTTGCCCAGGTAAACTTAATTTTGCAAAATCCATCAAATACACCCTGAGGAACTTTGAGATTATTTCTGGCCTCAAAGTAAACTTTAATAAGTGTAGCATTGTGGGCATTAATGTTGAACGAAATTTGGTGAATCACATGGCTAAAATTATGATGTGTGAAGTGGAGAAACTGTCGATGACTTATTTTGGATTAAAGGTTGGGGTTAACCATGGAAAATCTGAATCCTGGTCGAAGTTGGTGGACAGAATCAAGAGAAGATTGGCGAAGTGGAATGATAAAAACATCTCACTTTAGGGGTCGCATTACTTTAATTCAAGCAGTATTATCAGTTGTTCCAATTTATAGCTTATCCTTTTATCGTCTACCAAAAAAGACGATCAAAGAAATTATTAGCCTTCAAATGATTTTTTTTTTTGTGGGGGGTTGGGGGGAGTTGGGCTACAATTTGTGAGGCTAAGGGGAAAGGGGAATTCGGGATTTATCTCATTTTAATGATTCTCTTTTGGAAAAATGGATTTGGAGATTCTTTAATGAACCTAATAGTTTGTGGGCATCTGCGTTCAGGTTCAAATATGGGGGTTTTGAGTCTTTTGGTGAGAGGAGAGTGGTCAATGAATCGGGTAGTCATAATAGGCGTGTGTCTCTCTCGTATTTGTCGGGTTAGTGGGTTGATTTGTGTAAATTGTACCGGGGGAGTCTGGGGAGGGGTTACATAAAGATTTGTTAGAGTCTTGGGGAATGGAAGTGGAACGAGGTTTTGGGAGGATCATTAGACGGGGCAGTTTTCTCTTAAGGTCAAGTTTAAGAGGTTGTTTAGAATTAGTGAGCAGAGGGAGTCATTGGTGAGTGAGTGTGGGAGTTGGAGCCAAAATAGTTGGGCTTGGGAGTTGAGATGTAGTCGTGAGTTGCGAGGGAGAGAGGAGTCGTTATGTAATGAGTTATTATCTTGTATTAACAAGTTGAACCTTCATCAAGAAAGCATTAATCATTGGAGTTGGAAACATGCAACAAATGGTGTTTATTCGACAAAGGTGGCGTACAATTCTCATTCACCTTCGGCCGCTGCTGGTTTGTCCGGAAATCAGCAGCAAATTCTGCAACAAACCAAGGTGTTCAAGCTGCTATGGAAGAGCCACCCCAGCATGTTCAACCTATCGTATGGAAAGTCCTTCATCAACGGTTGCCAACAAAAGTGAGCCTCAAGGCAAGAAACATAATCCCGGCGAATGGCGATTCTCGTTATGTCTTCTGCAATTCGAACGACGAAGACCTCAATCACTTGTTCTTTAGTTGCCATTCTGCTGCTCGCTATTTTGGGCGGATATTCATAGTTGGCTCAAATGCTCGGTAGGTCAGTTTTCGTCCCCATCTTCTCACTTTTTAAGTCACTGCAATTTGCTGGGATTGGGAAAATACAAAAGAATTTCTGCTACGTTTTGAATTGGTGTTGTTTGGACAATTTGTAAGTACAGAAACGAAGCTATCTTTAATGATGTTACACCTCTTCTTGTTAAGATGATAGATGAATATAAAGGCAGAGTTTGGTCTTGGATTTCTGTCAAATTTCCTGAGGTCAGATCCTTCTCTTTCTCTAATTGGCTGTTGCACCCTACTCAATGTTGTGGTGATATTTATATGTAGAGATAGGAGTCTTTGATTCATTTGTGTTAGTTTCGGCGGTTCTGGTGTTATATTTGTAATCTAGATATTTTACCCAGTGTAAGGGTTGGAGTACCCCGTGTACTCCAATTAATTTTAAAAAAAATGCATATATTTCAAATCATGAATTGTCAAGAGATGAGAGAGATAGGAAGAGAGTGAAGGGGAGAGAAGAGGGAAGGGGTAGAGATGAGGAAATTTCAAATGACTAAGTTTTGACAAGGATATGAAATCCCTCCATTTTTAACTTAAGCTACTCAAATCTAAGTATTAATTTGTAAATCTATTAGAGAGTGGTGATTTGTGCGTGAAATTCAAGAATTTCAAATCCACTCATCCAAATGGAGCCTTACATTATTTTTCTCGATACTCTCTCTCACTCGTGGGCTGAATTCTTTTACTTATCACTGGAAGGAATCCCATTGAATGAACAATTTAATTTTGGTGAAGTTCCTTTTAGTGGAAATTGAACCTAGGAATGAATAATTTAATATATGAGTGAAGTTGTTTTGGATTTGGGTATGAGTCAGTCCTCTCTCTGATACCATGAAATAATCCTATATTATCTAAAAATTCAAATTTGTTGAAAGATGTAAAATTAATTAATTTATATTATTTTTCCTAACAGAGCCCAAACTTTCAATTTTCAGAATAATATATTTATCCACAAGTCAGTAGATAAAAGCTTAACATGAAGAGGTTTCTCACGGTCATATTTTGTTGTAGTTTGTCCAATGGAAAAATGCATATACAGAGATAATTGTAGCATAAGATAATTTTAAGTTGAATATTGTGCTCATTGAACTTTTGTATAAAATGTATTTATCCTAATATTCACCGTGTGAATTAAAACAAAATTGGCACACAGCGCGTAACTAATCGGAAAACTCATGTGCCTCTCAGTTCAAAAGCATCAACATTATTTCTCCAACGTACCAAACAAATTTGAAGTTGTAAAACTCACAAAAACTAAATCCAAGAAATTACAAGTGCTGTTGTGCCTCACAAAGGGAATTTTGGATCACTGATGATGATTTCAGCGGATTTGAGGCGTTGTCTGAGGTTGCCAGTCTGAAGTTTAGGGCATTCATAGATTTCCAGACGTTGGAGCTTTGGCATTCCTCCTTCTTCTATGTCTACACTTGTCAACCGGTACGGACCTTTGAGGCTGGGGAACCCAATTATCTAATTTGAGGAACTCCAACTTGGCTAGCTTACCCAGTTCTTGCATTGGATCGCTCAATAGAGACCCAGAGAGTGTCAAGTGAGTTATATTTTGAGGGAAGTTATCTGCAGTGGGACACCTAGGCATGCGCCCATTCAGTTTAAGTTTAGTGATATACTCGTCCTAAATTTACTTGTTTCTGAATGATAGTTTTTAAGTTGTTTCAAAATTCTATCCCATCCGCTCTTGGACCCCCCCTGGTGCACCAGCAAACCTCCGGCTACCTTGATTGCCAAAGGCAGACCATCACACTTTTTCAACATCTCTCCACCTATTTCCTCCAACTCTCGTGGGCATTTGTCCTCACTTCTGCCAACGAATGCCGTCTTCAACAACAATTTCCAGCTCTCATCTGAGTTTAGAAACTTCATCTTATGAATATATCCATGATGCTCTGTCATAACCTGGTTCCGGCTTGTAAACACCAACACATTTGCTTTACCTGTTATATTAGAATATTATATATTGCTTTTTGTATGTACAATTTACAGGGAATATTAATTTTTAGGACAATAAATTTAGGGGGTTTGTGTTTTAAGGACAATAATTTTACTGACTTGGAAATATTGGACATTATGTTTTAATTTAAATATAGAACAATATATTTTAAAATCTGTAAATGTAGGACAATTGAGTCTGAATAAGACCAAATCGGGCTGAAATATCATGTGAGATTCGAGATCGATTGTCCTACATTTACAGATTTTTAAAATATATTGTCCTATATTTATAAGTTTTTAAACATATTATCCTATATTTACAAGTTTTAAAATATATTGTCCTATATTTCCAAGCCCATAAAATTATTGTTCTTAAAACACAACCCCCCCCCAGTTATTGTCCTTAAAAACATTATTCCCAATTTGTACATGTAGGATAATCATAGAACTCACGTGACATTTCAGTCCGAATGAGGCTTGTTAAGGCTCGATTGTCCTATATTTACAGATTTTATAACATATTGTCCTACATTTTCAAACACGTAAAATTTTATTGTCCTTAAAATACAACCCCTTAGTTAGTGGCATTAAAAAACACTATTCTCCAATTAACAAGAACCCTTTCCCGACAATGGATCTTCAAGCCAAATAATAATAGTAACAATCAACGCTGTATAGTTGATGGCTACATTTTGAATGTTCATCTCACTATAAAATCTATATACATACACTTGGTATAAAATAAGTTTACCATATATCAAAGAACTAAAAGGCACTTAATGTCCATTTGGCTCAACTTATAATCTCTTTTAAATAACATATAAGTTGGCTAGAAACTTATAAGCTCCCTAAATTTGTTTGGTAAAATAAGATGTTTAATATCTTATACGATCTTAAAATAAACTCTTAACAACTTATAAGCTCCAAAAAAATAAATTGGGATAAAATCTTATAAGCTATACCCCATCGCACCTCCCCAACCTCAAACCTTCCCGACCAGACCCCCAACCTAGTCCGATCCCACCCCTCCCAGGATCCAGAATCAGTTTATTGAGCAGAAGATCCGCGACTTCATTCAACCCCACCACGTCTTTGTCTTTCTGAAAGCGAGCTGCCATTCGTTGCCGCAGTTCAACCATCTCCGATCTGCTTATCAAAGATGACTCCATTCCCACCTCCCCATACCTCTCCCGTCTTTTCGCGATTTCATCGAGCCTAGTTCGGATGGACGACATGCCAGCCCACTTTCTCACAAGGTCTCTCTTCCTTGTTGGTTTGTCGAGTTTGAGAGTGAACATCTCAATGGCATCTTCAGCATCTTGAGCCACCACTCTCACGTCGGATATCCATTTGTGTATCAGATTTCCATATTCGTTGTTGCTTTGCTTCTAGGCGGCGTCTTTGAGGAAACACTGCATGCTTTGGAGCTCGTCTTTCACCCACCGCACTTGAGGAACTTCACTTTGTTGATGAGGGCATTACCCAACTTTTCCACAGCAAATGAGATCGCTGCATCCGCCATAGATGAACAACTGGATATTTGAGCAGAGATCTTTTTAAATCTATTACGGAAGGAATTAATATGAAGGAGGGATACCAATTCTTCAACTTGTTAATTTATCCTCGATGATGTCAATTAATATATATAATATGAGTATATTGATTCAAAATAACTTAAAATACCACGAAGAAACAATCCCATGCCAAAAGTCAATGAGTTCAAAAGAAATTGATGGAAAGCAGGCAGAATAACAACATGTCGGGATCAGCATATAATTGGAGGTTAAAATGAAGGATTATATACCTTTCATAATTAAAATATTTTTGCATCGAGCTGTAATGACGTGTATAAGCCTGAAGTCAATGATTTCAAAGGAAATAGAGAACCGGTGGAATAGCAACCTGTCGAGATCAGATAATCGGATGTTACATTCTTTTAATAATTTGTTGAGTTTAAGTTTATTATGCTTTATTATAAAAGAACGGCACTTCACTTTAACATTGGAGATGCATTTGCAAGTTCATCTTTTCCTGGTGTATCAATTATGACAAAAGCCGGTCTCATGCACAGTGTTGAGGGAAATTAAATAAATTAATTGATTCTCACCCTCTCTACAAGTTCGAACTTTTAGATGAGACAAAATTCTTTCATGGTATCAGAGCTTACTGCTTAGGCTCGTCCAGATCCTGGGTTCGATTCCTGTGGAAGCACTCCACCCATTTAAAGTGAACACTCGTTGGGCCTCCTCCCCAGATGGCAGAGGCAAGGGGGAGTGTTGAGGGAAATTAAATAAATTAATTGATTTCCACCCTCTCTACAAGTTTGGACTTTTACATAAGACAGAATTCTTTCACACGGGGTACAACTTAGCACAAATTATTACTCAATTTCTCCCAAAATGTAAAATGTTAAAGTGTCTACAAGTTCAGACTTTTAGATGAGACGGAATTCTTTCACACGGGGTACGATTTAGCACAAATTAATACTCATTTCTCCCAAAATGTAAAATATTAAAGTGTCACTGCTCAAATTATGTCATGTCTCACTATTAGATCAACTCACACAAGTATGTATCATCAATTATATATTTCACGTAAATAATAGATAAAAAATGAGAACATATCGCAAACCTCATGTTTGCAAGATTTCCCGGAAAATGGACTTTTAGATTAGACGGAATTCTTTCACACGGGGTACAACTTAGCACAAATTAATACTCATTTCTCCCAAAATGTAAAATGTTAAAGTGTCACTGCTCAAATTATATCATGTCTCACTATTAGATTAACTCACTCAAGTATGTATCATCAATTATATATTTCAAGTAAATAATAGATAAAAAATGGGAACATATCGCAAACCTCTTGTTTGCAAGATTTCCCGGAAAATGGTGCAGTGACCGAATTAGCTTCAAAATTAAGCATCATTAATGATGATGATTGTGAGAGCATGATTGGGATCACCATCGATGAGGTGATTAAGAAAACACTAACTAAAATTCCTTGCCTCAATTTTTTATATAATGTTTAATTATATATTTCAATGTTTTTACATTTTAAATATATTCTTTAAAATTAGTAAATATCAATTAATATTAAGATTGAACACTTTATTATCAACTCAACCAATTCATATACTCTTATTACTACCAAGCATATTAATTTCTTTGCGCAAACCCATAATTTACCTATTCATATATTGGATGAAGCTCTGCTGGATAAAAAAAAAAGGGGGGTAAATTGCAGATTTGGTCTCATAGTTTAAAATGGTCCTTTTTTGAGAAGTTTTTGTCCCAACCGTTAGTTGACAAAAAAAATTATGGGACTAAATTTGCAAAATTGAGGGAAATGATACTAAAATATAATTAATTAAATATGTAATCAAAATGAATTCATAAATTACAAATTAATTATAAAACTATATATATGATTTATATATGACTGCAAAATACAAAAAAATATTTTTGTAAACTAAATAATAATTTATGTAAAATTATTGAAATTAATATATATATATATAATTCATATATAATTTTAAAAATAATGAGTAAACTTTCATAAATCAAATAATAATATGTAACATCTAAAAATTAAAAAATATATACATAATATGTATATACTTAATGTAAAATCTAAGAAATTAATAAAAAAATATCTATAATCTTTATATAATAAAAAAAATCAAACCAAATAATATATAGAATTTGAATATAATTTATAAATACTTTACCATGCACCTGCTTTGCAACTAATACTTTACGTTAGAACATTTGATACTCTCTAATGAAATAACTAATTTTTTTCATTTAACAACTTATACTATTGAAAGAATACACATGAAATTCAAATTAATTGCACAACATGGTTTCTCTGCAATCTCTATTGCCACCAACCCATCCCACCACACTACCAATCAGCACTCATCGTCGCGAAAAAATCAAAAAATTAAAATCAAATTCGATATATTTTTATCACATAGATCAATATCAAACACATAAAAATCATAATTGTTGCAGCCTATAAACTCCAGTATAATTTTCACTGCTTCTTCAATGTGATTTTGTTGAGGGTCCATTTTTAAACCAAGTAATAGTTTGTAGATAATTTAAAAAATTAAAAATATACATATAATCCATATATAATCTTAATTTATGTTAAATCGAAATAAATAAATAATATATATAGTCTTATATAGTTTAAAATAAAAAAATAAATATTTTCAAATAAAGTAATAATTTATGTATTAAAAAATATAGAATCTCTAATATCAAATGGAATTAAAAAATGTTAATTACATTTTTATAAATCTTAGTTATGAAATTATGCTTAATACTTTCTGAATTATAAATTAATTATATAAATTTAAATCTCAAATTTATATTAAATAAATTATAAATAAATTATAAAGGTGTAATTAATAAATTATAAATTAATTTAAGAAAAATTTGAAAATTATAGTAAAAAAAATAACAAATTGATTTTTTTGGGACCAAATATGCAATTTTATGGCCAAATCTGCAATTTTTTGGGACCAAATCTGCAATTAACGGTGCGTGTGACTCACTTCCGTTAGAAATTGACGGAAAATCTCACGGGACCAAATTTGTCGAAAAAATGACCATTTTGCAATTGACACATTCTCTTGGGACCAAAAGTGCAATTTACCCGATAAAAAAAATCCTAATTTTGGTGATTGTTATATAAATTTGAATTTGATTTTAATTTAATAGCGGTGATAGATCATATCTGATCAAAATAATTTTCATATAGTGCTACAATTATTCACTTAGAATTATTTAATTCACATGATTGTTGCATTCAATATATGATATGCATCAATATTCACTAAGTTCGAAGAAACAAATGTTTTGCATTCATAACTCTTAAAAAAATCGCATTCATATAATATACACGGGGACTCAAATTTTTTTATGTCTATGTCTTGGCTGGACAAAATTCAACGTCCGCCCCTGTATATAGTTTATTTGGATTTAGTGCATAACAACAAGGTGTTGTACAACTAAAAAATACACTTTAAAACTCATAATTATTTGGATAATTTTATTTCCTTTGACAAACCTTATGTATTTCATTTCTCCTTTTGTGCCACAAAATTTAAGTCCTTTGGGACCTCTCTTTGAGTAGTAATTTCGAGACATTATTAATAAACTCTAATAGCATGTTAATAAAATTTCGATAAATATTACGAGTGAATAAAACCCTAAGAAAAGAGCCTAACATCCTCGTTAGACCTAAGAATAATTTACTTAAATAAAAAATAATTAATGACGAGAACATGAAAATATTGTACTAGGTGAAGTGCTGCTCGAATCAATATTCGGACAATTTCCACCACGCTCGAACTCTCTAAACTGATTTCAAGTCTTATAATTTTTCTTAAAGTTAACAAGGTGGGTGTCATTACTATATTGCCTTAAGTTTTATATGGATTGTTGGTGTATTATGAACCGAACTAAACAAATACAAATCTATAACTAAGAACACAAGAAAACAATATGTATCCTATGAGATACATAATATGTAATTTCACGATGGAGGTGGGAAGATGCAAAAGGGGATTGCGCGTGGTAGTTACTTGTTGTCCCACATGATAATTATCGTGCGATGTAGGTGGGAAGCGACAAGGTGATTGCATGTGGTCGGAGCAACCACGTCCCAAAATGAATTCAAATGATCCAAATAAATGTCTTTGATCAAATGATCAATGATGAAAGATATCATATTAATATCATCGATGTTTAATTTAAGAAATTAAGCTACTAATAAGATTACAATAAGAAACCAAGACACGAACTAGTTTATACAATGACTTCGTACAACCCTCCAAAACTCATCTACGCAAAAACGTATGAATAAATCTTTAATAAAATACCAAGATAATCATATTTTGGCGTACTGTCAATCTTATAGCAGCGTACATGATGCCCATAATACCATTCCAGGTTTCAACTTTGAGAAGCCAGAGCAGCAACAGGGATGACACATAGTTTCCCTGAACTACAATAATAATGATGTTAATATATATACTTATACAAAACTCTTCTAAAATGAATGCTTCATTTTTATGTTTGGCGAATTTATTCATATGCCGAGCAACAAACTCTTTTAAAAGTTGCTCGATGATTAAAGTGTATGCTATCATGTAAACGACTGATTTTTATTATAATGTCACGATCTAATTTTAAATAAAAGGGCCCCCACTACTCGTGATTTTATAAATCATTATTAACTGTGAAAACTTACATCTTTTACTCAATGCATTAATTTAAAAAGATTTTTTTAATTCGAGTTTTTGGTTACTAAGTGACAACTCGAATCTAGAGTGTTAAAGCGATAAGGGCTTCATTCTGGATTCAGGGTGTTGCACATGCCAACCCCTCAATACGGAACAAGTCCTTCGAGATCATCAGGGATGACTTCCAAATCATCCATACGAGCTAGTACCGTGGAACGAGCAAAGACAAGGAGTCTGAAATGCTATCTTTGGATCAAGGCTATCCTTTTCCACCATATTCGTCTCTCCGGGGCATTGATGTCATTGATCTCGATGCAAGTGAAAATACTGAAGATGGAGACAATGTGTCAGATTGTACAATCCGATCCATTAATTTTTTTAGTGCTTTTATCGGATTGTACAATCAGATCCAGAAAGATTGGAAAATTACACAGAGCAATGCTGATATACTCATGCATGCAATGAACGAGTGTGCAATAAATCACCACAACCATGAGTTCGCTCACTTGGGCATGTGGAAGATTATCAGGGAATGTCCTAAGTGGGTAGCACAACAGCATTGTGATCATTGTAGCAGGAAAAAGACAAAAACTTCCATTGAAGGAGAATACACATCTTCTTCTAATGTTGAGGATGTCGATGCAGAGCACATACATCCGATCGGTCTAAAAGCGGTGAAGAGGAAGACTAAGGTGAATCATTCCTTGAAGGATAATATGCTAAAGGAGATTTAATGGAGTATCGACAAAAATATGGAGGAATATAAAATAATAACTAACGTGAAGTCGTCATGAAAGATACCACGGGAATGTCACCATAAAAATTAGCAATGCATACGAAACTAGTTGACGAGATCTCGAAGAAATGGAAAGATGGGGCCAAATAGTCTGTTATTTATTGCCATGTTGTTTGTTATATTATGTATTGTTTGAAATTCCTATGTATTGTTCGAGATTTTGTTGTGCTATTTGAAATGTTGTTGTACTATTTGAAATTGTGTTGTATTGCTTGAAATTCCGATGTATTATTTGAAATTATGTTGTATTGTTCAAATATTTAATGAACTAACTAGTATGAACTAGTCGTTATGACTTGTCGTTATGAACTAGTCGTTATGAACTAGCATTTATAATTATCATTATAAACTTAGCCGTTACAACTAGTCGTTATAAATTAGTTGTTGTAGACAACATTATATATTAGAATAGTTATTAGACATCTTATCACAATACTCAAAATAATCTTCACCTCATACCATTCTCTCCTCAAATAATATATCTTCAAATCCAAACCACAATGCCAATATAAACATCGATAGTGATGAAGACTTGTGGAATGATAATTTTGATTAATTCTATAAAATATCAAAACCGACTTGAATAGAGCTGGAGCTACTTGAGTAACAGTGTCAGTGTGGCTCTTAGCAGTAGTCGCCAGCACATCCTTCAGCGCCACTTTTCATAAGTGTTGCAAATTAATTTGCACAAAAACTTATACACAATATTGCATACTAGTATTATGTGCAATTGGGTTTTTTTTTCTATCGGGTTAAGAGGATCAGGTTAGGGCAGAATTGGGTTTTCTTCATCTTCGCCCATGGAGCACGGGCGTTGTCAAATTTCCTTTTCTTCCTCTTCTCTTCAGATTGCTGGGGGATCTCATGGGTTCTTCTTCCTCGTTCGTGCCCTTTAATTTCTTGTCCAATTTAATTTTCTTCAATTCACTCCGATCATTGGATGAAATCGGGTTGTTCAATTTGAATTTTGATGTGGATTCTGCGAGAAGAAGAGAGAATATGTATGTGGTGTTTGGATTACACCTCAACACAAAGTGTGTGTTGAAATTCAGATCCTTCTGCACTCTTTTCACGTTGTTATGTAAATCTGTAATTTTAGACTGGTGATTTTTTTTTGCGTTTGTACTATTTTTTGTTCATGTAGTAACACTCTTTTGCTCATAGGGTAACACTCTTTTGTTCATGTAGTAACACATCAAGTTGTTATGTAAATCTGTAATTTTGGACTGATGATTTTTTTCGATTTTACTGATTTTGTTCATGTGGTAACACATTTTTCTTCATAGGGTAACACTTGTAACATATGTTTTTTTAGTAATATGTATTACTGTTCATATATCATCGTAATACTATGTGAATACTCATGTGTTACCATATGAACAACAATATGTTACCTTGTGACCCATGTTACCTTATGAATATTTATGTGTTACGATATATTTTAATATGTGTTACGTTAGATATGAAGTTTTTTCAATATAACAATGTAGTAACACTTATACATAAATGTAGTAACATACAAAAACTTGACAAAAAAAATATTTTTAAAAATTATGTGCTCAATAAGGATTGAACCTACGACCAAATACATTAATAACAGACTTAAACCATTAGGCTACAACACATATTCAATAATGATATGTATCTATATATATAACCGCCCTGCCCGTGCCCAACCCACAACCCTGGACTACTTTGCCCGCCCCATCCCGCGCCGGACCCGACCCAACCTGCTGCTGACCCACCATTTTTTTAGTATTTTGCCTTAATTATATGGTATTACACGTATCAATATGGTGCAATATTTCACACAAGACTGATGTCTAAAGTGGCTAAGTCTGTGCAGCCTTCTTTTCATTTTGTCAGTTTTATTTTGCAATTTCTATTTTCTTTTAATTAATTCAAAATATGGGGAGGTGGTGGGTCCAGAAAAAAAAAAAAAGGGGAATGGGGGAGGTTGTGAGGGTCCAAAAATTCAAAATGGAAAAAAAAGGTGAAGAAGGGCAGATATAACCACTTTTATAATAATAAAAAATTTATATTCATCTCTATAAGAAAAAATGAAATATACCCATTTTATATTTTTCAACAAAAAATACCCCCACCTATCATTACCTTTATATATATCTATGGTAATTAAGTATTACATTTAAATGCATGTTACAAAAATTAAATTTTATATTTTAAAATTACGAAACACTACGGTTAATAAAAATTAAATTATTTGATATAGGTCAAAATTATTATTAGAAAAAATTTATTCAATTTTTTTGAAGTGGGTTAATAATATTTATAATTGTAAAGAATTAAAAAAGATAATTGATCCACATTATTAAAATTTATTTGTTACTATTTTAATATGAAATAATTATTTATTTATATAGTCTATTGATGCAATATTAATTTTTTTTAAATAAATTATTTAATATATTTTTATCTAATTTAAAAAATTAAGATATATAAAAAAGATAGATATATCTAATAAAATTAAACAAAAGAGAAATAGTGTATTATTTAATTTAGTCTTAAAGAAATAAGAGTGTGACATGTGGGTATATATCTTTTTCTAATAAAGGCATATATGTATTTTTATAAAAAGATGGGTAAATCTTTTTTTATATATAAAATTTATAGATATTTTTAATTTTCAATAAAAGTATGTATATGGAGTACTTTTTTTCTCATGAGAAAATGGGATGGGTTCTGATTTTTTTGGGCAAATGGGCCGCTTATTGTGTCAGGGGAAATGTGGGAGTTGGGGGGTGGCGGGACCCTTTTTTGTAATTTTGTGGGGAAATAGGAGAAATGACACGAATTTTGTGGTTGCGATGCCATTTTTTGTTGGGGGCGCTTACATATTCTCCAAATTTGTTGCCATTTTGTGTAAGCGAACCACTTATTTATGCAAGCTTTAGTGAGGGTATTTAAGACTTTCTCTCATTTTTTTTTGTACCTACGACTATGAGTAATTATATTTAGGACACTATTAAATGGCGTGAATCACCCGCCGTGAAAGGTAAAATGCTGATGTAATAGCTAATGTTTTGAACATTTTGACTTTAATAAAGTTTTAATTAAAATTCGAAAGTCAAGTCTTATTAAAGGTGAAATAAAAATTACATATATCCACTCTGGGGTGATTCACCCCAAATAGCATTACCATTATATTTATGGGTTATAATGGAGTGTAATTCGACTCCCAATTTTGTACCTAGAAGTCTCTCTCTCTAAACTTTTTTTTGAATGTCAAATATATTTGGTGAATGAGAATAATATAAATTGCAATGAGATGATTGTAATTAATTTGTGAGCTATGAACCTTTTTAGATTTTTACAAAATTGATGCGGACCGGCTTAGTGTCTAATTAATTATTTTCCCTCTCTTTTCTAATGTGAGGTGTTCAATTATGGGTCAGTTTCAAAAAACTAAAATGTGAAGTTTGATTTTGCTGAAAATATAAAGTTAACATTTTCCTTTCTACCAACTACAAAATTAAAGTTGAAATATTACTACTACCTGTTGGTCCCGGAGTAAACGAGTCTCACACATGTAGGGAGGGGGGAATACACGTGTTCAGTGATTTTTAAAACTTGTTCACTTAACTGAGATCAGTGAGTCAGGTTGTCCTGAGAAATAGCACTGAGAAGCACAAGTTGCTCTGAGTTAAAGTCTACAGAGACAATAATGTTGGAATTTAGAGGCACGTAAACACGTAATACATGCACAGCGGAAATAAACAGTTCACCAACAACGAACAATTAATTGCATAATTAAATATGAGTAAACGTAAACAGAATTCTTACAGCAATTCGTACACGAATTCCTCAACTATGGTATCCACGTAACAGTCGTTTACTAATTTGCACAGATCTGCCAGCGTTGAATCCCCGAGATGAATTTGTTAGGAAAATTCTAACTTAGATATTTTATGGAGAAAATATGAACTCACGTATTATGAATTTCCAAGAGCTCATATATATAGGAGAGACCCAGCTTAAATCTTAAGCTAACCTTTATTAGGAAAATCCTAATAAAATAAATCTCTTAGATTTATTTTCCACTTATAAAATCTCTACGGATTTAATCCCATGTATATCAAATCTCTACAGATTTGATTCCATATATATTAAATCCTATAATAATAATATTTCATATATTATTATTGGGAATTCTATTTAATTAAATCTAATTTAATTAAATAGTAATAATAATTAATTTTAAATATAATTATTATTAAATTCTCTATAAATTAAATATTAAAATCCAATATAATATTTAATCAACCAACTATAATTAGTAAACAACTGTTACTTGTTGTGTGACCCATAGGCCCTCATATATCGTGCGATTAGTCAAACTAACGGTCTTAATTGTGTTAGTGTTAGTGTTCTAGAGACAATTCTTTGTATGGACATAATGCTAAGATAATATTCAGTGTTGGTTTAATATTATTATTTATTTAATATTAAATGTATGACATTACACTTGTTAGAATATTATGTTTGATTGTTTGCATTTGTTCTTATTGTTGTTCCCTTGAATCACTGATGCCATTGAGTGTGTGAGAACTCAGATGACTTAAGCATGATTCTCAAATAGCCCTGATCAAGGATCATCAAGAATGGGATATTGATGATGCAATGGAGATTGATGTGCGATATGCATCATACTCTTATTGAGTGTAGTAAGATCTCACTTACTGCGAGATACTAGGTATCTCATGATGGATGCACAAATACCTTAGAGGGTATTGGTATACCCATCCGAGCAACCGTTTGATGTAGTTCCACTATATGTGTCTACGGGTGTCTCGGTTAGTGGGAGCGATGCGATACTCCTTTGACATGAGGTCAATACGCACAACATGTGTGGAGTGATGAACTTTGACCATAACCGATATAGCTTGGATTGGGTTCATCACGAAGTGCATGTGCGTGGTAGTTGAGCCAAGAAAAGGATTCATTCCTCAAAGTGACAAGCAATGAGCACAAGATTAAACCCCCCGACTTGGGGGCACGAAGGAGAATCGAGCCCGCTAAGACATGTCGAAATCCGGAGTCGAAGATCCAAACTTGATACTATAAATATTATCATCAGAGTATGAACAACCAAGACCTCATGAAGGCATTCAAGGCATGCACAGGGGCAAAGAACGCAACCTCAAGGGAGAAAATCAGATATCTCTTATGTGAACGAAGATCAAGACCGACCTCCGAACAAAGTCGAAGTCCGCTCTTGGGGGCAACTGTTATAGCCATAATAATCAGCCAACAGCCACATGGTGAATAGTGATGACGTGGCAACCAGACCGGGTCTATCCGTAAAGAGGTCGAGGTCGGCCCCCCTTAGGGCGACTTGGCGACCAGAGCAAGGAAGGAGATGAGTCGAGCTTGCCTGAGCGGGTGACCTCCCGAGAGGTTGCTCCATAGGCAATGTCGACGTGCATATCAGGAAAAAGACGTCAGTTCCGGATATAAGCAAGATTCCCAGTGTTTATTATGAAAACAGAAGATCTTACACATCCATTGTAGATCCAGACGAAGATTTAATGTATCTTGTATTTCCTTGTTTAGAAGGCCCATTAGATGGCCCATTAGGGTTTTTATCTTTGTACATTGTAATCATTATAAATAGGGGACAAACCCCAACAGAAAGAACACACGAAAATACACACAAAAATCATAGTAGAATAGTCCTGGCTTGGTATGCCCCCAGACGTAGTCCTTCCGGACGAACTGGGTCAACAAATTCGTTTGTTCTTTATGTTTTTCATTAATTGTTCATTCAGAGTTCATATATTACTTGTTTGTGACATAGACGTAAAATCTATGTTACAATAATTCTCAATCCATGGTTGTCTATTACAACACTTTTAAGTCTTTGTGGGATGAATGGTTGAGTTATAGGCCTTCTTTAAAGTGTAACTTTGGTGCAATGCTTCAATGTACTTGTGAGATTCCTCAAATTGTAGCCAGGACTCAAGAGAAAGATGTTATGATCAAATACTTGGTAGGCTTAGATGACAATTATTCTGCTATTAAAAGTCATATCTTGATGTGATCTGCTTCTTATACTTTGTCTAAGGTCTATTCTATTCTGGTTCAAGAAGAGTCTCGGAGAGCTCTTAAGTGTGATAGTTCTGTTTCTCAGAATGAGTTTATTGCTATGTTAGCTAAGAATGCCAAATTCTATAAGGATAAGAAGAAACTAATGAAATGTACCCCACTGTGATGGCCCTGGTCACACAGTGGATATATGTTTTCAGTTGATAGGGTATCCCCCTGGTTGGAAGGGTCTTAGAGGTCCTAGGTCTACTACTGGAAACAGGTCTGACACCACTGCATATGCTATGGTCAAAAGTGATGATACTGATCCTAGTGGCCCTCTCTTCACACAAGAAATGTTTGAGCAATTCTTAACCTTCACCAAGATGCAGAAAGAACCTGAGAATACACATGCTGTAGTTGGAGCCTTTGTTGAACCACCTACTCCAAATACTATTACAAATAAGTTCTAGGTTCGTCTTTATCTCGGGATCTCCACGTCATCATGTTCCTCTATGAGGAAACCATAATACCTAGTGGGTGGATTACGAACTCTAGTGGAATTACGGAGTTGTGGTTGTTCAGGCTGTACATTCTGATTGTGAAAATTTTGTGGTGCAGCGATTTCATCGTTGACCGGGGAGGCCTCAAGAGCAACACTTCAGGATGCCTCTTGGCGGGGATTTTGAACTATGTTATTCTCATTCAGCCTACTTGGAGTTTGTTGCTCCGGTAATGCAACTCCAATCTCGGATTTCATGGCTTCATGCCACTTCTTTGAGTCAACATCTAATGTTGCCTCAGTGTAAGTTCTAGGTTCGTCTTTATTCAGGATCTCCACGTCATCATGTTCCTCTACGAGGAAAACATAATACCTAATGGGTGGATTATGAATTCTAGTGGACTTATGGAGTTGTGGTTGTTCAGGTTGTACATTCTGATTGTGAAAACCTTGTGGTGCAGCAATTTAATCGTTGACCGTGAGGCCTCAAGAGCAACACTTCTGGATGCCTCTTGAGCGGGAGTTTGAACTATGTTATTCTCATTCAGCCTACTTGGAGTTCGTTGCTCCGGCAATGCAACTTCAATTACGCTCTCACTGGCTGAAAGAGGATCACTTAGTAATAAGCTTCCACCATGGGAGCTGCTAAATGCTCCCACTGATTCTTTCTCATATTGCTTCGACAAGACATCAGTCTCCTTGTTAGTTTGTGGTTCTTGAATTTCTTCAAGTTCTATCATCTTACGGCCTGCCTATATACAATCACTGATTATTTCTCCGGTAGATAGAAGTAATATCCTTTAGTTTCGTTAGGATATCCCACAAAATAACCCTTTTCACCTTTTGATTCCAATTTGTCGGTGAGCATCTTTTTCATAATCACGTGGAAACCCCATGTCTTGATATGTGAAAAAAGTGGTTTCTTGCCACACCATAATTCATATGGTGTATGCTCAATTGATTTGGATGGAATCCTATTCAGAGTGTAAATTGAGGTTTGTAACACGTATCCCTATAAGAATGTCGGAAGAGAGGAAAAGCTCATGGACCTCGCCATGTTTAACAGAATTTGGTTTCTCCTTTCGGACATCCGTTCATCTGAGGTGTTCCGGGAGGAGTCCATTGTGACTGGATTCCATGTAATTTCAAGTAATCAATGAATTCATGGCTAAGGTATTCTCCTCCTCGATTTGACCGAATAATTGATACTCTTACCAAGTTGCTTCTCTACTTCAACTTTAAACTCTTTGAATTTCTCAAATGATTCGGATTTGTGTCTCATAAGATACACATACCTGTATCTCGAGAAATCATCAGTAAAAGTGATGAAGTATTCGAATTGACCCCTGGCTAGAGTGGGCAATGGTCCACAGACATCACTATGGATCAACTCTAGAACTTCTTTGGCATGAACTCCTTTTCCAGAAAAGGGTTTATTGGTCATTTTGCCCTTGAGACAAGATTCACAACTTCCATAAGACTCAAAGTTGAATGGGTAGTCTAACTTTCTTAACCTTGTAATTCTTTTCTCGTTTACATGACCAAGTCTACAATGCCACAAATATGTCGGGTTTTCATGATTACTAAGTTTGAGTATTTTCTTTTGTATATTAAGAACATTATATCCAAAATGCAACAAATATAAACCATTAGATAGATGAGCATTTCCATACACACGGCCATTAAGCAAAAAATAATAATTATTGTTTGCAAAATGGAAGGAAAAACCATCAATATCCAACATCAGAGTAGAAATAATGTTGCGGGTAATAGACGGAAAAAAATAACAATTATTCAGTTCAAGTCTAAAACCAGAGGGTAAACCTAATACATAAACGCCAACACGCTCAGCAGCAACTCTTGCTCCATTCCCAACGTGTAGCGAGACTTCATCCGGCCTAACTACCCTGCTATCCTTGAGACACTGCACATTTGTACAAATGTGTAAGCCACAATCGGTATCTAATACCCAGCATTTAGTATCATTTGTGGACATGTTTATCTCAATAACAAACATACCTGTTCCAGATGCTGAGACACCTTGTGTCTTCTTTTCAGTTGCTAGAACCTTACAGTCCTTCTTCCAATGCCCCTTCTGCTTGTAATGGAGGCATACATCCTTGTCCACCCTCTCCTTTTTTGAATTCCACCTTTGGGCTTAAGGAAACTTGGCTTGGAGCCTTTCTTTGTCTTGCCCCTTCGCTTCTTCTTTCCTTTCGGAGTAGAAGAAGTAGAGGCACTCACTATGAGCACGGGTTTTTCCTTAATAGTGGAAGACTCAAAGGTCTTTAGCATGTTATGTAGCTCGAGCATGGTCGATTCCGTCTTATTCATATTAAAGTTTACTACAAAACTCGAATATGAATCGGGAAGCGACTGAAGGATGGCATAAACAGCAACATTGGTCTTGAGCATAATGCCCAGACGGCCAAGTTTCTCAATTAGCCCTATCATCTTTGACACATGAGGGGAAACCTTCCCTCCTTCGGACAGTCGGCATCTAAACAGATCTCTCATCACTTTATAAATCTCATAACGAGATTCAGAATCAAAGAGATCCTTCAGATGCTTGATCATCTCAAAGGGAAGCATCTTCTCACGCTGCCTTTACACTTCAGGAGTTATCCCGAGTAGCATAACACACTGAGCCTGGGAAGCATCCTCTTGATGCTTCTTCTGAGCTTCGCCGTCAAACACCTCAGCTTCTTCAGTACCAGCTCCGGGGTAGCAGGGATTGGCGTGTCCAACACGTACTCAATCTTTTCTTGCCTGAGCACCAAATGAACATTTTGATGCCAGTCGAGAAAGTTTGGCCCAACCAATTTGTTCATTTCCAAAACGCTTCTCAATGACAAGTTATTCATTTTAACAATCCTAGAGAAATAAAATAAAATGGAAATTAAACACATAATTCCTATGATCAATAATCAGCAATCAAAATAAATGTGGCCTTTTAAGTTTATCTTGTTTCTATTATTTTCACATATTCAACGACCTCATTGGAATAATACGAATTATATCTAATATAAATCATAATGTACTAGGATCCACATTCTTATTACTACAACATCTGCTTTGGTTGATTGTTGCAATAATAAAACTGGTAGGTCTCTAAACCAATTGCAAAATTGCAACTCCTAGTTGATTGGGCCTAGCTCAATCGGATGTCACTTAACTTTCGTTTCCTGCTTTTTTGGCTGGTGAAACAAAGTCAAATTGGTTTACAACCATCAAGCGGCAACACTACGTGTACCTATAAAAGTCCCGTTAGATGTAGATTCGAGCAAAAGACTTTGGTCTTAAATACCCATTGGAACGAAATCTCCGGTTTACTTTTAATTTTGATGGAAGACATCTTATCAAATTAATGAGAAAACCATATTTTAGTGAGGAACGTTTTAAAGACGGGGTATTAATTGCTTAATCGAGATCCATCATGCTTTCTATATCATATTTGAGCATATATTTGGGCGCCGCCTACCCAAACATGAATTACACAGACTAACAAATAGTTGGGAACTGTCTACTCAAACATTTAATACGGTCCGACAATTATTGGGCGTCACCTACCCAAACAGATGTAACGCGGTCTATAAGGGGTTAACAAATTAAATCAAATTTAATGCACAAGTTAACCAAGTGGATTTGACATCGTCTTAAAATAAATATCCAAATTCAATTTCAATTTAAATTTTAATATTATCAAATGTTAACTATTAATCCAATTAATAATTAATTCAAATTAAAAAATTTCAAAAATTATATTTCATTAACTTTTAAAAGACAGAATTTTAATTTCATTTTTAATTTATTTTGTCAAAGGCTCATGTTCAAATTTCAAAAATTGCACGGAAGGACCTGTCCAACAATTCAATTTCAGCACAATCCTTCCCCTCATCATCGCCCGGTTTTCAAACTCATTTTCCAATCGGGTCAACCGGCATCCTCCAAACATCCAACAATTCATCATAGTTCATCAAAATTATTCCAAATAATTCGCGAAAAACCATTTCAATTATCGGGGTTTAGAAAATCACAGTTTATCAATTCTAAACCAGAAGCATAACCCAATTCAAGATTGAACCGTACGAATAATCCAAAACTCAATAACACAGCAAGGAGCACGACAGGACCATAGGGTCGAAACACTGCACACGCGAGCGCCGCCGTCGCTAGCAAAATGGTGAGGGACGCGCGAGGAGCCGTGGCCCAAATCGAATCGAACACAATAATCAGAGAACATCGGGACAATCGACTCTGCGGCTCACCACCACTAGTTCGTCTCAATTTCGGTGGCACGCCGTCTTGAATCGTGTAGGGATGGACTCAATGGTCAAGCCCCTTCAACGTTCAAAGCTGGACAACACAGATCGGGATAAATCAGTGGCGCACCACCGCGAATAGAATGATTTCAGAGGCACACCACCGAGAAAAGAGACAGTTCAGTGAGTCGCCATCGTCAAAACGCGTGGAAGGACGTCGCCGCGGATCGAATATGCCGGGTGGCAACACGAGTTCGTGCGAACGGCGCGAGTTGCAGCGCGAGGCCGCCTGCTTGAGCGCCGTCACAGGTCACCCGCGATGCCGGGGACGCACGTCAAGCAAGAGGGTGAGCGGCGATTGGGGTTTCCTGGAAATCCTAAGAAGATGAACCAGACGAAACAACTTGGGGTGTGTTTATCTAATAAGCATGCCCCCTAAATTAAATAACTCATATATGGTGCGGTCAATTCACACGACCGTATCAAGCAGTTTATAAAAAAAATCTTAATTTTATAAACCAGAAAATATGCAATCAATTAAAGAGCCTGAAGCTCTGATATCACTATTGGAATATAGAGGCAAGTAAAATGTATTACATGCGCAGTGGAATTAAATAGTTCACCAACAACGAATAGTTAATTGCATAAACGAGTACGAATAATCATAACGAGAAATCTTACAGTAATTCGATAGCAGATTTCTCAACTACAGTATCAACGTATTCCCCGTTGACAGATGTGCACAGATTTGTCAGCGTTGAATTTGAGACGGAATTTGCTAGGAAAATTTCTATTCTAGATCTTATGGAGAAACTAAGTTTTCTTGTTTTAGTAAATTCTAAGATCTTATGGAGAAACTAAATTTTAAGTCTTTTATTTTAAGATAAATAAATCCCAAAACAAATCACAAATATATGTTTTTACTTACGGATATTTTTCTACAAAATCTTAAATCATCTTTATTAGGAAGATAATTTCTTTCTTGCAAAACAAATCTCAAATATATGTTTTTCCTACGGATATTATTCTTGACAATAATATTCCATAATACTCCTCTCTGATCACATGACTTAAACTTTCCATTTTTCTTCACCACCAAAACCATCAAACTCCCTAATAATGCTTAACCTCTTGTGAATATATTTTTAATTGTTTTATAAATGATAAGTATAGCTAGATTCTTGATAATTATATTGTGTTTTCACCTTTATTCTTTCCATATCTCATTTGACATCTCACTCACATGACTTATGATTTTTCCATGTTTTCTTCACCACAAACCTTCTGACATTAAAATTAAACTCCCTAATAATGCTCTAACTACTGCAATATACACTGGAATTGTTGTTATAAATGATTTCTTGACATTATACAATGTTATGTATATTCTTGATTTCACCTTTAACTTACTTTCCATATCTCATTTGACATCTCACTCTAATTGTTCAGTTAGATATTTGTCCTCACACTATGTTTTGCGCTTTTGTCACCAAGTGTTTGTAATGTATGTTCTCTTGCTAAAATGAAAAAAGGATTTGTTTCTTCATAAAAAGTAGTAACTTCTATGTGCTAATAATGTTTTTTCTTTTGATCCTGTCTTGTGGCATTCAAGGTTAGATCACATCTCTGATAAGAAAATGCTTCAAATTTTAAATCTGCCCAATGTGCCTAAGACTTTGAATAAGCTTTTGAATAAAAGTGTTTGTAATGTATGTTCTCTTGCTAAACAGAAAAGATATTTGTTTCCTACTAGTACTTCTATTACACATGTTGTTTTTTAGATGATTTATTGTGATGTGTGGGGACCTTTCTCTATTCCTTCTCTGCATGGGCATAAGTTTTTTTTTTTTACTACTGTGGATGATTATAGTAGATGTATTGGGGTTTACATGTTGAAACATAAGAGTGATGTGTGGGAACAGTTAATTGCTTTAAACGAGTGCAATTAAACATAACAAGAAATCTTACAGTATTTCAATAGCATATTTCTCAACTATGGTATCCACGTAATCCCCGTAGACAGAATTGCACAGATCTGCCAGTGTTGAATCTGAGACGGAATTTGCTAGGAAAACTCTTATCCTAGATTTTATGGAGAAACTAGGTTTTCTTGTTGTTGTTTATAATGAATCCCGGGACGTCATATATATAGGGAGAGATTAGTTTATATCTTAAGCAAATCTTTATTAAGAAGATAATTCCTAATCTTGAAAACCATTTCTCAAAGATATGTTTTTCCCTACATATATTTTCCTACAATAATATTCCATAATATTATTTTGGGATTCTTATTTAATTAAATCTAATTTAATTAAATAATAATAATTAAATCCAAATTAATATATTATTAATTCTCCATAAATTTAATATTAAATCTAATTTAATACTTAATCAACCAACTATAATCCGTACACGGGAGTTACTTGTTGTGTGACCCATAGGCCCTCATATATCGAGCGATTAGTCAAACTAACGGTCTTAATTGAACCCTAGACAATAAATCAGACAATCTCAATATATAAGGTACGTTGCGAGAAACATGCAACTACCTGTAACTGTAACATGGGCTATTACGATTTTCTCCTTCCACTCACGAATACTCGATTAGCCTTGAACATGATGAAGTGTCTATTCAAATAGCTTAATCGATTTATCTCGAATCACTAATTCGTGTCACCTTTGATCACAAAGTCCAAGGTGGCGTGCATTGGCCAATGACTTTGATCCAATTATGACGAGAAGATGAGTATTCTCTCTAAATCCACTTTGAGGAATGAATCTTTATCTTGGTTCAACTACCACGCACATGCATTACGTGATGAACCCAATCCAAGCCATATCTATCCTTGGAAGGGTGTAAGCGTCGGTCATGGTCAAAATTCATCACTCCACACATGTCGTGCGTATTGACCTCAAGTCAAAGGAGTATCGCATCTCTCCCACTAACCGAGACACCCGTAGACACATATAGTGGAACTACATCAAACGGTTGCTCGGATGGGTATACCAATACCCTCTATGGTATTTGTGCATCCATCATGAGATACCTAGTATCTGGTAGTAAGTGAGATCTTACTACACTCTCTAAGAGTATGATGCAGATCGCACACCGATCTCCATTGCATCATCGATATCCCACTCTCGATGATCCTTGATCGGGGTTGTTTGAGAATCATGCTTAAGTCATCTGAGTTCTCACGGACTCAATGACAGCAGTAATTCAAGGGAACACAGATAAGAACAAATGCAAACAATCAAACATAATATTCTAATAAGTGTAATGCCATACATTTAATATTAAATAAACAATAATATTAAACCAACACTGAATATTATCTTAAT